>JAEBDU010013430.1:1469564-1764307 GCA_016802625.1 Heliconius numata | reverse complement strand
TTTGTATAGTGCACTGAATTCTACTTGACAAGCCCTTTCATTTGATATCCATATTGATGGGATTGAAAAAAACTAAGTTGTCCGCCATCTTGTAGCGGCGGCCATCTTGGATTCACAATAATATTGAATATGGATAATTGTATTGTCACCAGAATCAAAGGCGTATACCAAATTTCAGATCAATCGGTTAACGGGAAGAGGGTTAAATTTCAATTACTAAATTTGACCCAAACAAACAAACGGGGTGAGCTAAATAAAACCGTTTAAAAATGATTACTGTTTCTAGCAATATAAGGAAAAGCATAATCTTTGAAGTAAGTGAAAAGGGAAGTCAATCATTATTTTTATTTAAATTGGTATTGCACAAATAAAGTAATATAAAATTTTCATATTATTATAATAATTTTGTTGATCTGTTTTATTTGTTCTTTATTTATTTTTATAATTAAGTTATAAATATAAATAAAACATTTGTATTTTTTTTTAAATTTGCACAAGTATAAAGTTTTTTTATTGAAATAAACGCTGAATGACGATAGACTAAATGGGACAAAATGTAGCAGTTACGTTAAATAATTTATATTTAAAAACCTCCTATTTTATAATTTTATTATTCTTTGGAAAGTTATTTTATTGTCGATTTTATAGCCATGTTAATTATGATAGACAGGTGATAATCTGTATTCAAAATGTATCTAAAGCTCTCTAATTTTCACTTCTCTCTAAATATTTGCTTATAGACGTTCGGCAACTGTTTATTTATCAAATATTTATATTTAATGAATAATGAATGCATCTATTATGCAAAATATATTAAAATTGACAACTATGTTATAAGATTATAAGCATACTAGCGGACGCGCGCAGCTTCGCTTTCGCTTATTTAGGGGTGAATTCTAATAAACCATGAAACATATGTTCAATGAAATTTTTTTAAGAGTCTAAATTTCCAATTTTATAAAAATCGGTGGCGATTTAAAGATTTTTCCATACAAACTTTCAACCCCTTATTTGCACCCTTAGGGGAAAAACTCTAAAAAACCATGAAACATGTGTTCAATTAAATACGTTTAAGAGTTTGAATTTCAAATTTTATAAAAATTGGTGCCGATTTAAAATATTCTATACAAACTTTCAACCCCTTATTTGCACCCTTAGGGGGAGAATTCTAGAAAATGATGAAACACATGTTCAATTAAATACTTTTAATAATCTAAATGTCAAATTTTATAAAAATTGGTGCTGATTTAAATTTTTTTCCATACAAAGTTTCAACCCCTATTTCACCCCTTTAGGGATGAAATTTTTTAAAATCCCTTCTTAGTGGATGTCCAGATTACGAAAGTAAACGTCTGTCCAAATTTCACGTTTCTACGCACAGCGGTTACGGCTGTGCGTGCGTCTTACCTCAGTCAGTGAGGACAAGTCCTTTTATATATATAGATTACATACTTAATGATAAATACTAATAAAGTGAAATTATTTTCACCTTCAAAATATAATATCTTGATATTATAATATACTATAAGAATTACAACAAACAATAAAAGAATTCATTCATATTTTTTGTATTACGTCACCGGACATCCATAACTGACTTTTACGTCTACGGTCTAACACACTATAAGGACACCAAACCGGTTCTCCCATAGCAATAACAAATCCGTGATAGCCTGGCATCCGAGGAATGCAGACCTGCAGCTCGACTCAGATCTGATAAAACGACAATGCGACTGCCTTCAATAGAAATAACCTTTGGTTTTTATCTGACAGTCCGCTTTTTGTAATCTGTATCGCTTGATAATACAGATAAAAAAAGTAATTATTACTTTTTGTGTATAGTCTGTGACAAATTTGAAATGTTTGTGTTGGAATTTAACATTTTGTTTATTATTCTAAGCAAGTTTTATAAAAGCTAGTATTGTAAATAAAATTATATTTGTAAATAAAAACGTAGAAAAATAACAGTACGATTTTGAACCTTAATTTTACCATGCTTTTAGTACAGACATTAATTTAACAAACGAAAACCATCAGAATAACAATAATAAGACCAAATAAGCTTACCTAATCTGCACTGCCTTATACGCCTGGGCATTGAATCTCAAACCAACACACACATCATCCAACAAATCACACACTATATTCCATTCTCACAGTATTTGGGTGTTTCTAAAGCCATCGGTTCAACCTGTTATTTTCGGATACGAGCGCTCTAAGGCATATCTCGCGTTCAACTCACCAGAGTACATAGTAAAGTTATAGTTGTATGAATCATTTAAATCTATTATTATGCGTGGCAAGTGACCGCGTGTCAAGAGCAAGACCAAGGATGGCTTGGGTGTGTGCGTGCCCATATCGAAGCGTCTCGTTCTAAACGTGTCGTTCATAGAGTATTTTTTATTAAGTATCTTAAATCTTAATGAAAAGTTAAATTTTAACTGTTTTTGTAGGATATTATTGCAAACGATAAATTAGTATTACTATTGTTAGAAATCGGAAGCGGTTAGCGTTTTTAAAGTATGTAAATACGATAAAAACACATATCGTCTATATGTTTTTAACGCACTCGGATAGAGGTTCCACGTAATTACAATAAGTGATATGTATCACTCAATAACAACACTACACACTAGATACCTTCCAATCAGGGCTTCCGTCTACAAGCAACTGTTCCCGTTTGACACAATTCCACTGCTTTTATTGTCTTTTTCACCTAAATCTACCCACTTTTTACACGATTACGCTAACACTATATATTTTGAGACGATCGTAGCGCAGTGGCCCGTATGAATGTATATACGACGGTTGTGGGTTCAATTCCTACTCGGTGGAATAAATTACTATGTTCAGTTTTTCACGACTGGCCTCAATTTTTTATTCTATAAGTAAAGTAAAGCAAAAAATTAAACCATTTCTTACGTCGTCATTCAACAGTAGAATGTCAACAAGTAACCAAATACGGGGACAGTTTTCAACGATATAATTTCACTTTTACAAGTTACTTTCACAGAAAAAAAATGTATATACAACGGTAACTGTACTTACAACGTAATCCGTTATTTCCGTTTAGGTACAACGGTTACACACTTACTTTTTATCATATATAGAAGTTTTTGCTAACTTGTACAGTTATGCCATTAAATTTACGATAAGAGTTAGAAAAAGCTAATCAGATAGTGGTGGTTCTTAAAATTTTGTATATAACAGGGTGGGGAACTGGGAACCTAAGTGTTGGGGCACTCCGTTGTCATTTAAAACGGTTTCGTTCTTTACTTTTCGACATATTTAAGAATTTGTCTCAATATATATCGCGTGTTGAGTAGCGGAACTCAGCCCCGCGCTTTTCTTCATGACTAGAGCGAGGAAATGAAATTATTTAATATTTCAGTGAGAATCAAACCTACATTTTTATCAAATACTCTTAAACTTTTATTTAACGTACTGGTTTAAAATTTACATTTACAGTTTTTAAGGAATTTGAAAAAACATGTCTTTAAAAAAAACAAAAACTGGTGGATAACCTATTTACAATAACCAATATTTAACCAAAATAAAGTTATTGACGTTAAAATGTTGCAAAATAACGTTAAACATTGATTTAATGGCAACACACGTCGCGTGCCAACTTTTTATATTGGCAAAGTAACAAATTTTTCTACACATGATTTCTATTCCTTCAATATTTACCAATACTATTACGCAGTCGATAACGTAGCACGAATGTTTCTTTTACTATTTTCATACGATTCTTGCATTTTCTTAGAAAAATAGAGTTTACTTATGTATTTTAGATGGCAGAATCTTAACAAGAAATACTTATATTAAGTTTATATACTCGTAGATTAATTTTAAATAAACCAGCTTCACGCTGTATCCCGTTCACATCAGAGTAGGCAGAGAGAACTTAGTGTTAAGACATTCCGTTCTCCACTTTCCGCCGAAATCTGGAGGTATTGCGTGTTGTATTGAGTATAGATTGATAACTTATAATTAATATTTTTCCTATTCGGTAAAGACCAAAATGAATTTTAGATATTTATAGATATTTCCTAATTTCTTCGGCTTCTATAAACGGTCGCAAAAGTGTATTAAATTACTTCTTCTTTTCACGCAGTATCCCGCATATATTAGGGTAAGCAAAGAACCTAGTGTTAAAAACACTCCTATACAAGTGGGTAACACTTTCCGCCGAATTTTTCGACGCATTGCGTGAGCAGCTTTATTTCCCGAGAAGGAAACGAACCCACAACCGTCGCGTTAGGCCACACTACGGCCTCTAATACAGTAAAAGTAAAATATACCTAATCAATTAAATATATCTCTTAGATGTTTACAAGAAAGACATTATAAGATCTAATTATAAATACCCTTCTAGAGTTCAACGACTCTAATATACTTACTTTACATATAAATACAAAGTAAAAAAGTAAATTTCATAAAGTTACATCGATACTCACTATGTAACACGCTGAATCTAATGTTATTTTAATGTTATTCACAGCCCAGTATGTTCCATCCAGATGCACAGAGAAAGTGCATTCTTCAATGATGTACTGGTATACTACGGTCAATCAGTCGTGGCCCCTCAGGAACTATCTAGTAGCTGGTTCAAATCTGCGCAAAATTGATTTTAGGACTTTTGCTACTTTTGATTATTTCGTTCCCGATTTAACTTTGCGCAAACGTTCAGAAATCCTAACTTGATAGTGGCCAAGACTCGTTGACCGTACTGTACTACGATAAAACGTGTTGTGTAAACTGCCTGATTGACAGTATAAATAGTGCTTCGTCATTGGAAAGAAAATCCTTTTACAAGTTTTCCTTGGTATTAATAATAGGCCTGTTTAATAATAATGTTGATTTGAAATATATGGTTTGATACTATTTAGTAGGATCGTTCCTTATATTTGTTTACTGATTAGTGCTAATATTGTTGAAGCTGTAGTGGCGCACTCGCACAAGGGTATGGCTGTAACGCGACGGTTGTGGGTTC
Organism: Heliconius numata; assembly: GCA_016802625.1. Taxonomy (NCBI): domain Eukaryota; kingdom Metazoa; phylum Arthropoda; class Insecta; order Lepidoptera; family Nymphalidae; genus Heliconius; species Heliconius numata. The sequence goes on along the minus strand of JAEBDU010013430.1, from coordinate 1,759,311 downwards.
GATCCCCACTCGAGGAAATACATAATTATTTATGAATATTTTTCCGCTTAGGTATCAATTTAAGTTAAGTGAAAAAAAAAAAAAATGTAATTTTTTTTTATTGTTGATAGGCAAGCATTTGTCCGCTATCTGACCTGGTGGTAAGTGACGATGCGGACGAAGGTGGAGCATGCTGACATTAAATAGAACTTCGATATAAATAATAATATAGTCAATATACATTTAAAAGGGAGGGCTTATGCCTGACACTGGGTTAACAAATCTTAGGTAGTGTTCTCATGTCCTGTTCCTACAAAGTGATGAACACACACACAATTAATCTATGAAACGTTAAGAAGTTTTTTCTATTATAGAGGTATTTATTTCTCCACTCTCCGCTTCCTTCATTTTGTTCGTGACATACTGGCTTACTACATCGGAGAAACAAAAATACACATTCTAGGAAAGAACGTGACAGTTGTCACTTTAGGACACGAGTTTGATCACGTAAAGTATATAATGGTAGTATATAAATAAAAATAATTCATATAATAATATATTAAATCTTAATATAATATCACGTAAAGTATATAATAGTATTATATTAATAAAAATAACTCATATAAATATTAAATTTTAATATAATAATGTTACGTTGAACCAGTTATGTAATATTTTTTTTTTGTAAAATATTAAAAATGTTTTAAAAATATTGAAATTAAAGAAGTATTATAATCAACTGCAAAGACGATAAAGGTGAAAACGTCAGATGAACAATGTAAAAAACAAGATTTTATTATATACCTCACTAATTTTGAAAGAATATTCAAGAAGCAGGTTAAGAATTTAGATTTTTTTAAGTTTAAAATTTTTTTTACAAAATTATTTAGTGAAAAACATAAAAATTCCAATTAGGTACCATGCAGTGTGGGCCGCCAGATTTTCAATAAAATCCAGTATAGTGAGAAGAGAATAAAACTATAGTAGGTACAAGCAATAGTTGGTAACGGCAGACGTGCCAGATGGACCGACGACATAAAGAGGTTGGCGGGAAGCGGATGGGTCCGAAGAGCTGAGGATCGAGTGTGGTGGCGAGAAATGGGGAAGGCCTATGTCCAACAGTGGACAAAAGATGGCTGCAGCTCATGATGATGATGATGAGGTACAAACACTCCATTCAAAGCATATACATGCATACTTATGCGTTTCAATAAAATTAATCGATATGATATTCAATTGTTACTATATGCTAAGATACGAACATAGCAATATTATTTTCTACCCACGCTTGACCATAAAAAGAATTGCTAAACTGGTATGCATCGTAAGGATCCATGTTTACGATATGTTCTTTTATATATGATTTAATTTAAAAACTTTAAGTAAATGTTTGCAAAGTTCTTTTTTTATAGATTTATTTCTCAATTCAATGGATTCAATTGTTTTAGGATCTAGTAATATCGACTTTTATATTCTTTTAAAAGTTTACAATTACTTGTAAGTCTTTTTGAATAAAAAATAAATTAAATTGAATTAAAAATGGACTTGTTGACTGATTGAAACGTCTATGATTTATACTGCACAAGGACATTTCTTCGTTAAGTCTAAAAAGAAGCAATTGACGTTTCACAAATTCACTCTATAAAGAAAAGAATTCAATATACCTAATTATGATGAAAATGTAAGAAAGATTAGAAGACGACTTTTAATTTAAATATAAGAAAAAGTAGCTTTTATAAGTATTATAATAATCAGCTGTATCAGGGTACAGGGCACCTAGTCTTAAGACACTCCGTTCCATGTTGAGTGGTGGAACTCAACGCCGAGCTTTTCCCTTGGTATCAGAGTGAAGAAATGAAAATATTAATAAATAATAATTAATTCCTCCAATAAAGGTTAAGATAACTATTTTAAAATATAAAAGCAAAAAGATCATGGAGTCATAATAAAATCACGTTTTTTTCACAATGTCGCTAACTTAGCTCAGTGAAATATGTACATTTCATATTTCACGAAATAATTATTTCTAGTTATTTAGAAATTTGAACCCAATACTGAACTTATCGTTAGCAACTAAAATACAACAGTGACTAATTGTTCTCCAACTACGAACAAAAAGAAAATATCAACATAGCCAAATGTGGAAATCTTTAATTGGCATACTAAAATGTTTATCGCTATGCAAAGAAATTGCTATGGCCTCGATATAAACTAAGATTAGGTAAAACTATAATGTGAATTGAAATTGAGATTTCGTCGTTCAGGTCGTGCGGTCAAAGAACTTGCCGCCGGATGTTGTGGGTTCGAAGCCCAGTTACAGCAATAAAATTATGTATATAAAATATACGACGTAAACTTTCGTATCAGAAATGATAGTATTTAATATGGTTTTAGCATAATCAAACGAGATCCGTTTATTGGGAATCTGTTTATTTAATTACAGCAAAATCGAAATGTATTACAAATAGTTTTTTTTATTATTAAATAGTCGATATTAACTTAATATTACTATTTTGTTACTACTAAATTATATATTTAAGACTTAGGTATACGTAAGCACAGGGAGCCTATTGTTAAGACACTAAAATCCACATTCCGTTGAATTCGGGAGCCATTCCGTCTAGACCACAGAAAATATTTAGTTTCTTTGAGTGGAAATCGAACCCACAACCTATCGCTTCGCTTGTGCCCCTGCACCACGACTGGCCTCAATTTATCGACTTTTCTCTAAATCTAGAGCATGTAGAAAAATAAATAAAATATAACATAGATTGAACAGTAATATATACATACGAGCACATCCACTATATGTCCGACTTTCTAAAGATGCGCATATAAATCAGCATTGTCTATAATTATATAAGCATTGTATATTGTTTGATTTCTCCACGTGCACCCACATACCTAATTGTTCGAAAGTAGGCCTCCAGAGGCTGTAGCACACTTGTATACAAAACTTATGGCTTCTCATGGTAGAGTCACCTTATAAAAGTTATAAAAAGTTATATTTCCATTTCTTCGCTCTCGGTCAAGGCAAAGCGCGGCGTTGAGTTATGCCACTCAACACGCAACGCCTCTAGAATTCGGCAGAAAGTGGGGAACGGCGTGTCTTAACACTAGGTTCCCTCTACCTACCCTGCTGTGTGCAGGATACAGCGTGAAGCTAATTTTAGAAAAAGCAAAAAAAAAAATGTACTTAGGGGGATTTGAACCCATTTTAAGAAAAAAATATTAAGGAAAAACATGTCAAATCTGGTCAGCAGAAAAATTTAGTTATTTCTTGTGCTCTACTATAGCGTCATTATATTATTCATAGCTTTTTTATTGGCTTAATAATATTGTTTTTTTTTTTATTTTTACCAATAGTCTTAAGTCTTACTATAAAAGCAGTGAGCGTGTCGATATCAAGGTAAGTTTTACTACACAAACAATTTTACTTAAATAAAGATTATCTAGATAAAATTTAAAACTACTAAATTTATTGTCAGAAATTAAAAGAACTGAACTGAACTAGAATTTTTCAAGGATTTGCATGTTGAGTGGCAGAACTGAACGGAACTGAACGCCGATGAAAATATTAATAAATAATATCTCTCGAGTGGAGATCGGAACTCACAACCATCGCGTTACAATTACACCTTTGTGTTTCTGCGCCAAGACGGCCTCAAGCTAAGCTAGAGCTAGCCTACCGGTCTTCTCAGGTCTGAGGCATTAACTTTAGTGAACTGGTGGTAAATTATTATTTGACTTCCGAAAAATGAAGCACTTCTTTATCTATCTTATATATATATAAAATCGAAAGGTCACTCACTCATCACGAAATCTCAGAAACTACAAGTGCTAGGAATCTCAAATTTTGCATAGGAGTTATTTATAGGATGTAGGTGCTCGCTAAGACGGGAATTTGTAATATTCGACTTCTAAGGGGTTGTTTTTGGGGTCGAAAGTTTGTATGAACTAAAAAGTGAAAAATAATTTTACAAAGATTTTATAATTTTGAAGTCGGTGCCAAGTAAAACAAACAGGCGTAGTAATTAGATATTGTAGTAAAGGTGTTGTAGCATTAGCTTGACACCGACTTCAAAATTATAAAATCTTTGTAAAATTATTTTTCACTTTTTAGTTCGTTGTTAGAAGTCAGTTTTTCTTTTTGTTAGAAATTAATTTATTTTATGATTTTAAGTGATGGGTAGATCTTAAAATGATGCTTCTTAAACGAGTGGTGATGGTGGTGGTAGTGATTGTCAACGAGTGGGTGTGGTTGTCCTGTGTAAAACTTCATTTGTGCAAAGTTACATTTTGGTATATTGACAAGAACATACATAAAAAGTATTCGGGCGAATTGAGAATCTCCCTTTTTTGAAGTTGGTTGAAAATGAGAACATCCTCTTTTTTGAGGTTGGTTGAAAAGAAATGCAACGATCAGGAATCTCACTTCTGACATCAATTTAAAAAGTTTTTACTTGTAACTATTACAATATTATCAATTTTTTACCAAAAAAAAACAAACTTTCTCAATTTTCACCGGATTCCATAATCGGAACCTAACTAAACTTTCACCAAATTATCCTTGAAGTGTATCCTTTCAAATAAAAAAAGAATCATCAAAATCGGTTGGCGCGACATTGAGTTATTCAGCTATTAGTCGCGCACATGCCTAATGCAAATTTAAGACTTATGTGATTTTCTCATGGATACCATCGTCAGACATGGACCAAAAAAAAATGGGACCATTCGGGAAGCTATACCTTTCAAATAAAAAAAATATTATCAAAATCGGTTCACCCAGTTAAAAGTTATGAGGTAACAAACATAAAAAAAAAAAAACATACAGTCGAATTGATAACCTCCTTTTCTTACAGAAGTCGGTTAAAAATGTAGAAAGAATTTAATATAATAAAAACAAAAGAAATATTTGTTTAAATTTATTTAACTAATCCTTATAATTATAATATTTGTACAAGTGTGGCTTATTGATTTTGCGTGACTATAAAATTTTATGTAGGTATATAATAAATATGTGGTATGTATTATTTTATAAATAATTGACGAATACCTTATATATTGAGACCAGTGACTGTAACGCGTGGCGTTGAGATCCGCCACTTAATAGAGTTAACACGCATTGCCTCCAGAACTCGACGGAATGTGGAGAACAGAGTGTCTTGACAATAAGCCCCCTCTGGTTAACCCTGCTACAAGCGGGTTACAGCGTGAAGCTGGTATATGTACCTACAATATTTTCAAATAGTAGCAATATTTAATTTTCTGAATATTTAAAACGTAATTTTACGATAGAGTAGCGACATTTTATATTATGTGAAATCTATTTAGAAGTAATAGAAAAAATAATTTTAAATAATATGATTTACACGCTGACAAAGTGTACTTACTGTATATATTTAAAATTTTAATATACTAAGGCAATTTTTTATAGAAAAAACGCCTCAGTATATTAAAAAAAACCACCGAAATCTTTTACTATTCATATATTTAAATAATTTAAAATTTAAATAAGTATATTATAAGCATCTTCATACTCGCAACAAAACTTAAAACATCATTAACTTCTATTACGCAATGTGTTCCGGCCGCACCGTCTAGTCAATCTTCTTAGAAGTGCTATCATTATGAAACGTAAGATTATAAATCCACAGTTAATACTTGCAAGATATTATACTATTAATATAAGCAGAGAGAACTTAGTGATAAGACACTGTTGCCGCTGAATTCTGGAAACATTGCGTGTTGAATGGCGCAACTCATCGCCGCGCCGCAACACTGAGCGAAATTAAAATATAAATTAAATTAAATAATTCTCCGAGATTACTCATTTCCTCGAGTGGGGATCGAACTCACTACCAGTCGTGTTTACAGTCACACTTGGTGCTCCTGTGCCAGGAATGGCTTTTTTATGAGTAAATAAGAATCATATAAGGTAATCAGGTAGTCTCTATATCTCATAATACTGAAACTTTTAACTACTTAAGCTTTTCTTCGAATCTATTTTTAAGCATTAACCCCATAAATCTTAAAGATTGACATTTTAGCGTAGAGTATACTGTAAAAACTATTAAAAATATATTTAAAAAATATATATCATCAATGATTTTAATTAAATTAAATTTAAATTGTATTAAAAACCAAATGATGAAACAAAAAATTATGAAACAAAATAGAATGCCTATTTCAACTCAAACTAAATTACACAAACTCAAATAATAATAAACGTATAGGTACATATAAAACCGCATACTTTTATTTAAAATGTAGGTTAAACGTGCAAAAAAACAATTTAACCTATCAAAAACCGGTATTAAAGAATAATTACAGATCTTAGAGCGTCGACACTATTCCTTTAGTGTAATCGAGCTGAATTACTACCGGTTTTTTCGAGTTCAGTCTCTAGTAGTGACTCATTACTATTGCATATTATACAAACGTGAACTCACGTAAGGTGTTTATGAGTAATATACCGGAATTGTTGAAAATGTATGCATATACAGTTGTGTATAATTTTCTATATATGTAATTTTATTAAATTTTCATATAAAAGACGATTAAACCTTTAATTTGGACTTGATTTATTAGTTTGAGGCATTCGTGACACAGTATACAGACAATTGGGGAATATTTAATAATTTTATATTTTCGTTATGGTTCTGGAGGTTTGCCTCGTTGCGGCGTTGAGTTCCGCCGCTCAATACGCAATGCCACAAGAAATTAGGGGAAAGTGGAGAACGGATTCGGGTTCCTTCCTTCCCTCCCTTTCCCCTTGTGTCGGATACAGAGGGAATTTTATAACACCGATTATAAGATAATATGACAAAATTAGTAATAAGTCTCTTCATATTAGAGGTAGTATTAAGAATTTAATCTCATAACATTAAGATCGAAGCTGTATTTAGTATTAAAACAACAATATTCATTAAACTCGATACTATAGAATAGAGAGACACTGTTCTTGACCTTTCGCTTTTGTAGACAACGTACAGTTTATTTGAAAACTACATATAATTGTTAAAAGAAACAAATATTTTTTGTAATAGTTCTAATAATATAATATACAGGGTGGAATTGTCAGCGCCACTTTAAATGAAACCACAGTTTTAACTACTCTATAAAAACCTAATATAATTCGGAAAAAAAATAATTCTCAAAAATGAAAAAGTTTTTTTTTCAAACAAAATAAATAATAAAATTATCGTTTTAAAATAAAACGCCATTTGTAAAGTACAACATAGGCACGCACACACTTACCTGTCAAAGCGGCAACGTCGCATACGTATGTGTGCGTGACACGAAATACAGGTATGGATAAAAATCGTGAAATGAAAAAAAAATCCTACGTCCAAACCGTTGAGGTACCTTGATTATTTTTTTTAATTCTGGGTTTGAAATATTTTACCCTATATGCAGTTTCAGTAAAAGAAGCGCTTCCTCTTCCACCCTGTATATATAGCCTTATACATATTTATAAAATTTAATTTTTTTAATACGTATTCATAAAAATTCTTAGAGCAGAATTAGAACATGTAACTCTATCATCCTAAACACGCCACAACTGTGCTAAAATAATAATTTAATCTAAAAACAAAAGATTATAACACTAAAGTAGAAACGCAAGACGGCGGCTATAAATATAATTTGACACACCAATTAGTTCTAGTGTATTATAATGTTAAAAATGTGCACGTTATTCTCTCTCTCTCTCTAGTCGATATTTTCGACTCACTCCATATTAATTAATGGGTAACGGAACGTAAAATTGTGAAATAAATTGTTTTACATTTCAAAATGGGAACTTAACAGTATTGTTAATTCATTTCATACCGAGTTATATTGGCAATAAAAGTTTAATAGACAAGAATTGCCAATTGCGTTCTAGTTCTGGACTAGTCACGAACAAGTTTTGCATGGCAAGTAGGTGAACTTCATTCTTTTTTTATTTAGTTTTACCCTCGTATCCCGAATATAACAGGGTAGGAAGAGGAATTCTAGTGTTAAGACACTTCGTTGCTGCTTTTGCGTTTGCTGAATTTTCAAGGTATTGTACGTAGAGTGACGGGACTCAAGCTGAAGCAAACCTTGATACCAGTGCGAAGAAATTAAAATATTATTAAATTTCATTCCCTCGAGTGGGCATCGAATCTACAACCGTTACGTTACTTAATAACGTTAACTCAATTTAGTTCATGTTATATTAATTGCGAATGGTCGAAACAATTACACAAACGTTATCTTTAAAAAGTACTAAAAATTCGAATGTAAAATGTAGGTTTTTAAATATAGTATTTAATTTAAATTAATCAAGCTCTCGGTGCTAAGTTGAGACTTGAGACATGCCTGGCTAAATGTGAAGGTTAAAACTCGTAAGAGCTACAAGCTACAACTAAGTTACACTGGAATTAATATTTTGCGTTATAACACCAAAAAAACAGAAACAATTAAATTTTTCACGCAGTATCGCGCACTAGGATAAGCAGAGAGAATCTAGTGTTAAACACTCTGATCCCCATTTTCCGCCAAATTCTAGAGGCATTAAATATAATATACATCAGTGGCAGCACTCAATACAAATTATATTAATAAATAAAAAATACCTATCGATTTATTTATTACCCCCTACTAATCAAGAACAATTAATAATTATTATAAAACTAAGTATAATTAATAATATCAATAAAAATATCATAATAATTATATAGGTAATAATTTAATTATATAATTAATGAAGTTGGTAATTTATGATTTATTTAGTTGAATATGAAAATTTTCAAACGTCACTCCATTGTTATTGAAATTGTTTTATTAAAACACATTCTCACGTTATTTATAAACGTGAGGTACGAATTGTTATTTATCAATAAAGACGTCATTTTTATATGCGACAGTTGAGGGTTCGATTCCCACTCAAGAAAATTAAATATTTAATCATTATTTTCATTAAATCTGTCTACCTACACTTCACTACCTACTACAAATATATTATAATGCTTGCTTTAATTTAAAAAAAAAATATGACATAATTTAAAATTTGAAGTGAAGATGAAAGCCAAGAGACAAAGGTGCTACCAACTTCAACATTCCACCTCCAGAGATAAAGGGGCGCGATCGTATCTTTAAAGAAATATTCAAGAGGAGTCAACAAGGCCTTTTGGCTTAAGATAAATAAGATAAAACCGTATGTTTATGAAATAATCTTCTACTTGCGTGCATAGTGCTAATAATTTAAATAGATATATTGTTTTTTTATTAAAAATGTTTTAAAAATTTATAAATATTTCTTAGGTCTCTTAGAAGATTATTGTTAAAAATCGAAATAGTTAATTTTTTACTAAAATATTTTGAATTTTGTCGTAGGTTACATATATTTAAACGTTTATATATATATATATATATATATATATATATATATATATATATATTCACATATTTACAATTAAGATTATTGAAAAAAAAAAACAATTCTGAATTTCACAAAGTATATAAAAAAAATGAAAATACCAAAATACAGATATTCTATGCTCAAAATTTGATAAAAACATAGCAATAAATATATTGAAAATGACGAAGAACGACCGTAGTACCTGTACAAAAGTCAAAACGAACAAAAGTTAAAAGTCAAGTCAAGTCAAGCCAGGCCAGGCACGCGATTCGCCTACGAATAAAAGCCGACCTTACCGGGACTGGTCTGACCGCATGCTTCCCTCTCATTCAGCGGAATTTATAACGCCATTCACATGTTATATTTGCTTCGTTAGATAGCCGAGGCCAACCGAGGCCAAGTGACTTTATACGTGATATGTTGTGGGTTCGATTCTCACCCGATTAAATTAAATATTTAATGTTTTTATTTCTTTGCTCTGGTGTACATGCAATGCTTCCAGAATTTGGCTGAATGGGAATGCGAAATGTCTTAGCACTAAGCTCTCTATCCGGAATACACTGTGATCCTAAAAAAGGATAGCAAGACCTTGTAAGGTTCCTGATCTATACTAATATAATAAAGCGAAAGAGTTTGTTTGTTTGTTTGTTTGTTTGTTTGAACGCTAAGATCTCTGGATCTACTGGTCCGATTTACATTGTTTTTGTTTTGTATGAAAGCTGCATTCTCCAGAAGTGCTATAGGCTATATAATATTACATTACACATATGTACCAATAAATTAAAATACTTTCTAATTTGACATGCAATTTATTCTGCCATGTTAATAACAACCGTCGTTGCTAAGCACCGGTTTGCAAAGTCTCTTTGTTGTTTTAAGAAAACGTCACCCAAAATGAACTTATATTTTGATATTCATCCTTATAAAAAAAAATATATTATATAATATTTAATAAATATTCTTATAGTTCAAGCAGGCGTAGCCGCGTCCGGGTCCACTAGTCATTATATATATCTCATAACCTTAGACAACAAAGAAGTGACGTAAGTATAGGCTAAGCAAATATGTAGTTATAAATTATTGCTTTAAGAATAATTGTCGATATATAGATCCTCAAGCTGACTTTAGAGAATATGAAATAAGTAATTATTATTTACTTCTTTTGAACGTTTTCCTATATAGACCTTAATAATTCTGATTTTTTTCACATATTTTTCTTCATAACATAATACAGGTAACCATTAAAATACGATGAAATTATAATATGCATAGGTATACATATAAGAACGAAAAAGTAAAAAGGTGTAAAAAGTAGTATGTTCTAGCCCCGGGCTTAAAAATATATATTAAGTTTAGGTATTCCAAATTTCCGTATTGAAATATAAACAAAAAATTCTTAAGAAGCAATACGTAAGCCGCCTTAAAAGATTAACATGCTACAAAAATGCAGCAATGCGGAGATATCTATAACATGTTCGAGATTAAGCTAAGAATTAACTTATACATATTTACATTACATATCTATACATATAATAAAATTGTACCTCATCGTTGTCTGTCTGTATATACGAGAAAATCTATTATTAATTGAATTGGTTAAAACTATAGCCATCATTGTATAGATATTGTCTTTAAAATAATAATTTTATTAAATCACAAAAGTAATTTAGATGATAAAACAAACAATTGTGTAGTAAATGCGGGCGAAGCCGCAAGCGGGTCGGTAGACATTACTAAGTTCTAACATAGCATAACTTCATTCGATCCACTATGAAACTTATTTTTTTTTGGTGCAATCCATAAAAAAATAAAATGTTTAATAAGCTATGCCTCCTGCTATGAAGATATGCCTCTTTTAAAATGACCGCTTGTAAGTCCAAAAATTCCACATACAATTGACGTATCATCAACAAATATTTGGAAGCCTTAACAAGATTAGCAATCGTAAGAGATTATCACCAACGAGATGAGGACATCGGTAGCGTCAATAACAAAAGTATGAATTTGTATCAAATGATTTTATACAGGAAGCCAGTGGCGCAGGGGCACTACTGCTTGACTATAACGTGACAGCTTATGGGTTCGATCCCCAGTCGTTGGAGAAATGAAATATTTATTTGAATTTATATTTTTATTTCTTCGCCTCTGATATCGAGACATATCGCGGCGTTGAGTTCTGCAATTCAATGCTTCCGGAATCCTAAATTCTTGCTAAAAAAAAGAGTATAGATAATAATATATACTTAAGTCGTGCAGTACGCAATCTAATATGCGGAAGTCGTGTGTTCGAATCCAACATAAATCTTATGATAATATCGACTACTGTTATGTTTATAGTAGTAGAGTCATATTAATGTGAGGTTTCGAAGTGCGCCTTTCAACAATTAAAATCTAAAAAAAGTATGATTTGTTAGTAGTTGTTAGTATCTATTTTATAATTTTCTGAAATAACATGATAAATTTTATTTTACACTTAAATTCCCACCATGATAAATTTCTATATGGATATTGTTAATATTAACATACAAATCAGTCGTTAACGTTATTGGTTCGATTCTCTTTTTCAGGAATGATTATATCTAAATTAACGTTTCCACGATTATTAAGAAAAACGCGGCGTTGAGTTCCACTGCACAACACGAAACTTATCGATATGTACCGGCGGAAAGCGGGGAACGGAGTGTCTCTTGTATGGGTTTTGCACCCACAATTTTTACTACTTTACGTATTTAAACAACAAAAACTAAACCAAGACGGCGCCATACTTATTTCTATACCTCGAATTATTAAAAACCGAATAAAGAACTGATAACGTGATAACGTTTTTTGGACATTAATAACAATAAGGCAAGTGTAGTACAGAAAACAAATATTTAACACAGAATAGAGTTCACCTTTTACACGTTTATAACATAAGATCCCCCAACCAGGTGGACCGATGACCTCAAGAAAATAGCGGGAACCAGCTGGATTCAAAGGGCGCAGGACCGGACGGAGTGGTGAGCATTGGGGGAGGCCTATGTCCAGCAGTGAACTTTAAAAGGCTGATGGATGGATGGAACATCAGATACCAAAAAAAAATTTTTTTTAACAGCAATATCTACGAACATAAGTAATTTTAGCTCATTATTATTAACAAAATTTCCAATTATTATTAACCTTGGATTTCCTTTCAAAACCCTGATTGTATCTTTACAAGTCACATATTAATCATTAGAACAGAAATGTTCGATAATTATTATAATTTTCGTTATTAGCCCAAACCAGTATTAATTACACACGTGAGAATAATTTTCATACTTCATTGAGTATGTTATCTTAGAAATTGAATAATTTTGTTTTTAATTTAGATATATTTATATGTTAATTAACAATATTAACATATTGACCTCACTTCTCTCGGAGAAGTATATTAAAAATAATATTCCGGATTTATATAGACATTACAATTACATAAGTAAGAACTTTTATATTATAGAAATCTTATTTAGTCTTGAGTCAAGAAATAGATAGCTGTTACGTAAAATAAATAAATAAATTAAATCAATTATTTAAAAATGTTTAAATACAGCCAAAGTTAGAAAAATAAAAAAAAACGTTAAAAAATTCGACTTCAAGAACTAAAAAACATAAAACAACTTAATAAAGATTTAATTTAAAATGCTTTAATATTTGAAGTCGGTTAAAAATATTTTTTTTCAGCTTAGTCAAATAAACAAAATCTATTACGTGTGAGACCAGAAGCCTTGCCACCTGATTTCTATGATATTACTACCGACCTACAAATGGAGCTCACTGGCCTCACCTGCCTTGAGTATTGCTTTCAAACGCCGATTAAATTGCAGCCGCGTGTTTGTCATGACGATGACGCCATAAAGGCAAAATATTTGCGTTACCGCGTAGATAATAATGGCCTAATATTAGATTTGTATGGCAAATACTTTTTTAGGGTTCCGTACCTCAAAAGGTGAAAACGGAACCCTTATGGATCATTTTATTGTCCGTCTGTCGAGACCATTCATCACGAGTTCGCGTGGAATTATCCAGCTCAAATATTGAGGTCTATGGTCCCTTTAAACAAGATATATGAATATATGCATAGATTTTTCTGCATTTTCTATGAAATTCGCCGCGTAAAAACCTATAGGGTACTTCCCAAGGATCTATATTTATAAAATTTGACATTAAATGAGATCTTACAATACAAATAATAAAAGGAAAAAAACGGAAAAGTGTAAATTTATAGGTATTTCATAGAAAAAATCTTATATTTGTAGTTCATTTCACACAAAATTAGTGCATACGAGTATATTCGCAAGCTAAAGTTTGTCAACTTTTATAAATTTTACTTTCTTTTGAGCTTACCCATCCTGAAATTCGTACGGAAGCTTAGAAGGACGAGTCTAGAGAGAGAGAGTTTTTATTTATTTAATGTTTTTCTAGATTTTTTTCTGGAAAATGATATCCGTATGTTAAATTTTTGTCATTACTAAGTAATAAGTATAATATAATTAAGTCTTTTATTACTAGACTTAAACTCTAAACATTATATTACACAAAATAACAAACAAATACATCTCCAACAAGGTCTTTTCAATTCTTTTCTTGTTTCTTGACAGTAGAAAGCGAATGAAAAATGAACAAGGCTTAAAATACTTCCCGCGTTACGATTGTGAAACTTCGTAATCATAAATTGTTAGACCTTTACTGTTGATTCTTTAATGTTTAAATTGTGCATACTAATAACTTTTGGTATTGCTATTAGCTTTATAATATTAATAAATAAATAATTTTCAGTTTTGGTTTATTTAAGCGCAAATATTTTTATTATTCTTCTTTTTTTTTAGCTTCAAGGTGTATCCTGCATATAGAAGGGTAGGCACAAGGAACCTAGGGTTAAGACACTCCGTTCCCCACTGTCCGCAATATTAGTTTAGTAGTTTGAATACATATCACTACGTTTGCTATTGACAAAATATTATTTACTTTAAAAAATAATCATCCACTGATTGTGGAACGTGAGAAATGCTAAACAAATATAGAAGAAACAGGATTTATATTAATTAAGTAAACCTGAATGTGAACAGAAATGAAATAAAATTTTATCACTAACATTAAATATCAAGTTTTAGTAGATAAATATTTAGTTTTAAAATCACTAAGCTGTATTTTAACAAATAATATAAGTTTACGACCCACTGAGGTCATCATCACGTAGTGGGACATTGACAGAATGTAAGCGTTGTGGGTCCAAATCGCTCTAGGGACAAGGAATTCTCATCCAACCATACTTCTGTGGTGGACATAGTGCGGCGTTTAGTTCAGCCATTTGATATAAAATATCTTAAATTTATGTTTGAGTGGTGTGGTGGAGTAGTGTTATGACACTAGGTTCTCACTGTTTGTCCTGCTATATGCGGAAAACAATGTCAGTCGGAAAAAACTAGACACATAAGCGGGATCTAATTATTAACTACTAATACTAATATTACTAATATATATTATATATTATAGATTTTATAACATTTTATTACCAGGTAAATGACTTGCAGAAACAATATTATTTAATTATTTGTCGTATTAATTAGGTTATTTAATTTTAATTAAATTACCTAATTAATGTAATGAACTTAATTAAAGTTAATAATAATCTTATTGAAAACAATTAAATAATCATTATCAAGGATAATATTAAATTTTTAATTATTTAATTTTAAGTATATAATAAAATATTAAATTAGTTCGAAATAGAACCTATGTCCCTCCTAGTACGCATATTATCCAATTAGATGTCAGTCATTGCACAGGGGCACAAATTGTAACTGTAAGCAAGACTGGTTGTGGATTCGATCCCCACTTATGGAAATAAAATATTTATTTAAATTTATATATCCATTTCTTCGCTCTGGTAACGACGCAAAGAGCGGCGTTGAGTTCCACTACTCATTGCTTTCAGATTTCGGCGGAAAGTGGGGAACAGAGTGTCTTTACACTAGATTCCCTCTGCCTACCGTGCCGTATCGCAGCTGAGTCATTCGAGATTCGCGATCGTAAAATCCATATATCATCCACTTGAATACTATTGAGGATGAATTGCAATGTTCATAGATTTTTTTGCCTTTATAATTTACTTTCACATTGTACAAATTGACGTGAATACAATAGAAAAAGTCTTTAGTAATTTAATTTCTTTTTCTTTTCTTTATATAGATAGGTATGTACTATACACCCCGCACTGGCAAGACCCAGCACAGCTTTGAGGTCCACCTCTTAAGACGTGTTTTATTTCAAGCCAAGGTCAAACAGGACTCTTCTAGCTCGGCTTCTCAAGTCCAGTGACGCTATAATGGCCATTAAGATCAACAGCATACTGATCAATCGAAAATGGAAAATGGAATGTACCGAACTCAAGACACCGTGTGTTGAGTTCAGGTGGAAAATGGAGAAAGTTGATAAAGATATAAAATAAAGTTGAAAAAATACAGAGAAATTTAACGTTGTTTTGCAACATGTTAAACTTTGCCATGATAACCTGTTATGCCTACAGAAAATGTTTACGCTGTACGCATGTTTTAATTACGTGTTTATTTTCAAAATGATTATGATATTATAACATTCTTAAACAAACAAGATTAATAAGATTATAATTCTTGTAATGAAATACAATTTAAAAGATAACTTATCGTACGGTCAGTGTATTTTACCTACATATGTTTACATATTATTATATTATCTGTATTAGTTGTTTTATTTACCAAGTATATAATTATTATAATTGCAATAATAATTATAATTAAATTATGTGTTTATATTAACATAAAATGATGCATTTTTTAAATTTAATATTTAATATTACATAAGAAATTTAGAAATAAGTATTAGATGAAACCGATACAAATTTCCGTTCTTTTCGCTCAAATTTATGGCGTTCGTTAGATTAGCATCATACTACTTTCGAGGAGAAAGTGTGACTTAATTTTAAAAAACATGCCATTTTGTATTTATGTTTTATATCAAAGGTAACATGCATATACTTAAAAATATAGGCAAATATTAAATATTATGGAAATCTTATTAGATTTTAGAATAGCCTATATACATATAAAAACAAAATTAACATATAATTTTGCTATAGCATTTTGGCAACTCGTATATAGTAAAAAGTAAAAACTCTACCATGCGAAACCATTGTTTAAGAACAATAAAAGATATAAATGTAATTAGTTACGTTACAGTCAAAACAATACCTATCTACACTTAATCGGTGAGCACACTACAAAATTGCAACACCATGCGGGACTTTCAAGGTCTGAGGAAGATGTATAGGATCTAGTCATGCAAACACAAATGTCAAGAATGAAGATGTAAAAACGCTATCCAATGACCTTGTCTGGTCTTTGGCTCTTGACTTTAATGGACTCACCATTGGAGCCGAAATATTCCTCTTTATCCATTATTTCATGCTGGAAACCGTAAGCAGGCAGCCATGCATGAGAGCCAGGCGGCTCAGGCCAATCCGATATGCGAATCTCTTCCATAGCATGGACACAACACTGCACTCCTTCACTAGCACACTACACATGCATGCATGGACTACCTCGTTCGCCCATCAGGTGGTCATTGAGGACGATAACGGTGTTTCTTTTTATTATATTTTTTGTATATATATGTTATGTATATGAACGTGCGCGCGCGGCGGGGTTTTGCGGCAGACTGGCGCACCGGTTGTAGCGCGCGCGCTTCGTCCCTCGGTCCGTGTGAATAAACTTTTTTAAATTGAACTTTTTTTTTGCAATTGTATAAGACAACTATAGTACTGCCAACAAGTATTGTTAATCGATTGTCATCAGTTATCGTTGTTTATATCAGGATGTAGAGACGGAAGAACTGCTCTAGAGCAACTTAATTGAAAAAACTCTTTGAATTTTATGATAAAATGCCTTTACTAGCATAGTTTAGTATTATATTTCGCTATATATATAATATATTAAAAGTCAGTGTTAGTAAGGTTTATATTCCATGAGGTCCAAGACGGATCTTGCCAAATCCAACGGGACTTGCATTCCGCTACAGAAGCTCAGTTCAAGTGGTGGTCTATAAACCTATTATTACGCGTAGATTGACTGAATGAAATAACATTAAATCTGATAAAAGATTAACTATAAGAACTATGATGAAAATAAATTTTGACATTTTTTTTTTCTATAAAATTAGTATTACTGTTTAGCTTACCTATTTAAATATGTAAAAAATATTAAAACTATTAAATCAAAATATAAAGAAAGTAGTACGTAAATGAAATGTAGAGCTGATATCTGTTTATAATAGAATCAGGTGCCAGGTGCAGTCTGGTCGGGAATAGGGTCTGCTATCACGAAACTCACCTTACTCGCTCTAAACGAGTTGCTTCGTGGCCAACAGATTGAAGGTTGGAAGGAAAATGTCGATATATATGTACATAATTTTCGTAATCATTTTAAAATTAAATATGTGAGGGTTTATATTGAAATATTTTTTATATATTTTACATCGTCACGCTGTCATTTTTAGCAGGGTAGAGGGAGCCTAATGTTAAGACACTCCGTTCTCCACTTGTCGTAAGCAGGAGACGTTACGTGTTGAGTAGTGAAACTTTTTGCCTCCACACTAGACCGAAGAAATGAAAATATTAAATATTTCATTTCCTCGAGTGGGAATCGAACCCACAACCTGTAACGTTTACACACACATGCTTGTTTCCCTAACATACAATAAATACTTAGTTATAGCAGTTTTATGAGTCTCTATCAATACAAGAAGAATAGGCATGTATATCCATAGTATATAATTAGCTTAGATGTAATTTTATATGTTTTTTTTTATTTAAATAAAAATATAAAAATGTAATTTTTAACAAAGTCTTGTTTTTATATTACATCACCGTTGAAAACGATTAGTGCTTTTACATCACAATGGAGTATTACTGAGATGTAATCTTCTGGCGCATAATATAACTTCTTCCATTATATTATATTTAAGTACTATATAGCGGAATTTTTACTTTATTTTATAAATATATTTTATATTTTACTATTAAAAAGTACCACTAAAAAATATTTTATTTTAAAAATTCGATTAGAGAAAGAGAAAGATGAGAAGAAGAAGAGAAAATTGACTAATCACTTTCAGCACTACCTAATAACCTATACAAAATATTCACTATAGTTTCTAAGTAGTCTTAGATTATTATCAACATAATAAAATAAAACTATAAAGTTTAATATATTTTGGTAATTTTAGTAAAATTTAATACATTTTAATAGCATACTTAACATTTCTCTACCTCAATTTATTCGCTGTCAACTCTCATTATTTCACAAAAGTCAAAGTTTATCCACATCTAAGATCGTATCTCAAGTGGACCGAGTAAAAATGGCTGACCTAACACGCAAAGCCATAACATTACTTTCATACCTACATATTAGTATTAGAATAATGCTACAGGGCCCAATTTTTATATAAGCCCCATAGGCTTTACGTTATATTTACTAGTTTTAATCTATATATATATATAAAATCGAAAGTTCATTCACTCATCACAAATCTCAGAAACTACATATGCTAGGAATCTGATACTTTCCTGTACATAGTAGGCACTGTGAACCTTTCCTAGGTTCCATAGAGTTAAGACACTCCGATCCTTTTAAGAATATTCCGTTTCCCACTATCCGCTGAATTCTGGGGGCATTACGTATTAGATGGTGGAACTGAACGCCGCTTTTTCAAAGCCCAAAGCTTAAGAAGTATTTGTCAAAGCAAAACCAACTTTCTTTTGACAGATCTTGGAAAGTTTAGACTTTAGAGTGACGCGAGTTCGTGATATATAATGAAAGTAACTCCCTATATGGAGATGGAGAGAACGTTCACATTACACGACGCTAGTGTTTTATACTCATTTTATATTCAATTATGTTATATTAATGTCACGCTACTTTAGGTTCATAGCTCTGAAGATGAGTAATAGAAAATAATGATGGGTTTGACGTAATATTTATGTATGACGTCAGAATCCTTTTGTATATATATGCTGCACACGTCAGGGTAGGCAAAACAAACCTGGTGTAGACACTCCGTTCTCATTAAGACACTACCATTCCCGAGTGCAGGCAGGCATTGGTGGTGGAACTCAACGCCTCGCTCAGCCTTTTTACTGGAGCTAGGAAATAAAAATTTTTGTCGCTCTCTCTTTCTTGATTCGCCGAGTGGGAATCGAACTCACAACCTTGCCACGTCTAATCTCAGAGATCTTATTATATTTTATGAAAAAAATTATAACTTGGAAAAAATGTTGGTAACGCAAGACGTAGACAGTTTTAATGAAGCGAGCGTTAACTTAGCTGTTAGTAATTGAGATGCGAGTATCAGCGACTACTACGTAATAGAATAAATATTTACAAGTGCTTGATTTTATAAACTATTTAATTGTTAAGAAATATGTTTGGTTTTGGATCGGTTTCCAATCAAAGAAATTAAATATTTAACATTTATTTATTCCACCACTCAACACGCAATGCCTCTAAAATTCGGCGGAAGTATTTAATGGTTCCTAGGTTCCCACTATTGTCTTCTAGGTTTTTTTGGTATTTATTGATACATTTTGTATTTTATCTTAATTTGGTTCTTCGAAACAAAGATAATCAAACAAACATTTAACACATAAAATTAGGAACGTAAAATGTCCGACATACATAAAAATGTTAATAAAATCTTAATTACGAATATTTTTTATAGTCACGTCTTTATTTGTAATCACGCGAAAATAACACGTGTTTTTAAGGCTTGTTTGCTGTTGTAATAACATAAAAAAAATAAATGATATCATTTAAGTTTCACTTCAGTTAGTTGGATTGACAACGAGAACCTAATGTTCTCCACTTTCAACCCTTTTTTCCACTTTCTTTAAATTTTGCGTGTAAATAAAATGTTTCTGTATATTGTTATCTAAATAACAATATACAGAAACATTTTATTTTGTAAGCAATAAGCAATTATTAATAAAAATATAATTTTTACACGTGACCCTTCTCGCTCTAGTGTAGAGGCAATGCGCGGCGCAGAATTTCGGCACTCAACACACAATGCCTCAAAAATTGCTGAAAGTGAGGAACGGAAGTGCCTTAATAGGAAATGAGGTATCTTAACACTAGGATCTCAGGTTCCGTCTGCCTACCCTGCTATATGTAGGATATAGCGTGAAGCTGGAAACAAAGAAATTCACAATATTCAAACTAGCTTATTTCTAGGCAAACGTATTTTGAAAGTATATAGCAATTATTAATTATAATAATTACTGATATTATACAGTACATAATATGTATAATGTAGATATCTTCACCTTTCCTCAACATTCCCACACAAACGGACAGACGGTCATTCTCACGCGCCGGCCCAAATAAAATTCATTTGAAAGGAAAGTTGTAACAAAAATCGACGCGTGACTCGCATCTTACATTTTTTTTATGACATTAAATCGATACATATTATGTTATGTATATAATTCAATGTATGTATAAGTCACTTTATTTCTTTATCGAATTTTTTTAATATTGTTTTTAGCATCATTCCATATGCCGCATCCTATATGCAGGGAAGGCAGAGGGAAAACCGACAGAAGACAGAAGTTCTTTGCCTTGGTACCTGAGCGAAAAATGAAAATATTAATAATTCATGACCCCGAGTGGGAATCGAACTCATACCCCGTCGCGTTACAGTCACTCCCTAGTGATCTTGGGCCACGAAACCTCAAATTAATATATAAGTGTAAACAAAGCATCTCATCAAAGTATAAGTTTCTTTAAATAAATACGCGTAATTCGTAAAATTTTCAGTTAAAGCTACAAAATTTTCTACAAAACTTTTAGTTTTTATTTTTATTTTCTTAAGTACCTAACGTGTTTTTTTACTAGTGATTACTAAATGAGTAATCAAGGAGAAAGTGTCGCCTTGGCCTTTTGTACAGATATCTTAATCTTTAAAAGCTAATCTTTTAAGTAAATTTATCAATAATTTTAGTGACATCATGAAGCAGTTGAGGCATATCTGACGAACGATTATTATAATATGATAAAGTTAATCAAAATGCAACTCTGAATTTCTCGAAGCAAAACGATGATATTCCAAAAATAAATAAAAAAAATCTTTTTAATCTAATTTACTTCGTTTTAAAAAAAATGACGCTTAAAACTTATACTAAACATCAAATTTTAATACAGATAACACAATCTCAAATTATAACTCCAAATCAGGGCACAGATAATGTAAACGGATTTAAAAGACGTGTATAGAATAATTCCATTTGAAGCCAATCGAGCCTCGAACGTTTGCCAAGAAGAAGTGCAACGCCCGCAAATGAAACAACACTTGAACGTAATTAAAGATAGTATGGTAATGCTGAAGATAAGATGTATGAGTAAATTTTGATATTTTAATTGATAGTGATAAGAATAAAGGTCATTTCAAAGACAAGACATCTCTTCTCTTTATTGAGTGCTTAGATAGCATTCAACAATCGTCGGTTTAAATCTTATATAGTTAATTTTTCTATACATTCTCATACAATATTTTCATTGCGTCGCTCTAGTAACGAGATAAATAAAGTGCGGGGTTGAGTTCCTTTGACTCAAAATGTAATATCGTTAATTGGGCAATGCGTGGGAATCGAAGTGATTTTACACTAGGTTCCCTCTGTCCACCTATATGCGGGATACTACGTAAAACTAAAACATGCATATATATTAAATGCAAATATATATGAAAATTTTTGTCAATAAATTGCTTGACGATACTTTATCAGCAATGGCCAATGAGTCATATTATTAAGTCTTTGTTAAGTTCATTAATGATTTTGTCCTTCACCTTCACCTCTTCAATAAACTGTAATGTCAAATGACGTTTTTTTTCGAAAAAAATTCAAAATGTAAAATTAAGTTTTGTTTGACTTCAGCTTAACGCTGTAACCCACATGTAGCAGGGTAGCGAGAGGGAACCTTAGAAACGTTCGAACACCAGACACCAGAACGAAGATATGAAAATACTAAATATTTTATTACATCGAGTGGGAATCGAACCCATAATCTGTCGCGTTTGGTCAGTTAGTCACACTTGACTCGAATGGCCTCTTATACAAATAAATTATTAAGAAACTTTTTTGAATAAATTATTGAGAAACGGGTTCCTTCACGCATCAGATATTATATTCCCAGGGGCGCTGGCGTTGCGCCAGTGTACGCGAGCAATCAAGCAGTAATCCTTTATACGGAAAAGGTAATGAACAATTACCATTTAATAAATAATGAATATTATATATATGTAAAATACTGACCATGGATAGAAGGTTCAAGATGCCTTTATTTAAAAATATTTTACGCATCTTTTGTATGAGCATGATAATATAATGTGATTCTAACTCTTTAACCGGATTAATTAAAAATATTATTATATATGTTGGAAACTTGATTATTGAAAAACTTCCTAATATAAATAGAGAACACAGTTGGAAACATTCTACCACTCATAAGATCTTTGAAGTCTCAAACCCACCACACCAAAGGGCTATCTATACAAGGTCAGCTTCTGCAGGAATCCAGGACAGTACGCGCGGCAATAAGGAATCGTTAACGATATATTGATATAATAATTATATAAACTGACAGACGGATGCCACTTCAGTCTACCCGTGACCAGAGACTACTGGAAAATACTCCAAAACACCTGTTGTTTTATTATAAGGAACATATCTAGATGGTACTAGAAAGGTAAGTAATAAAAAGAAAATAAATGAATAAACAATAACAAAATTTTGTAAACATAAATGTCAGACCATGAGATTTACTTGATTAATTAATGAAATTATTACACACAGATCTACAAATGTAACAATAGAGACAATCCACCATTAACCCACTTGTTTTAGTAAAATAATCACAAATAAAAATACAAAAAAGCTATAAAAAACAAACTTTCTTCCGTGGGTGACTGCTTGCGCCTTTCGTTTAGAAACATTTACTACGATAATAACCGGATGTTGCGACATAAACAAAGTATATCAGATTCTACTATGTAACTTATATACCAGACAGACAAACTAACATTATAGTTCTCATAGTGACACGAATACGATATCTTAGTCTAACATATCTTATCTCTCTCTCTTCCCTTTCTTTTCTCTCATCTCTCTCTTCTCTTATCTCTTGTTATCTATTTGATGCTTTTACTTTCGATTGTTATAAAATTATATATTTTTTCATCCGCTGCCAGCCTGGTTTAAGTTTGCTATCCAAGTGCCGTCCATCTTGCTGCAGGGCACCGGGTACACTATATTATATATAGTACGGGCAATACCCAAGTGTTCCCAAATGTTCCCAAGTGTTCCCAAATGTTCCTAAGTGTTCCCGAGTGTTACCAAGTGAACAATGCCAATAACGTTCAGAATATCTAACTTTAAGGGTCACTGCTTGTTGACCGTATTGTATGTACGCTTACCTAAACGCGATGTCCACTCTATTACAATAAATATGTCGGCTCCATCGACGACGGGAGCGTCGACCGTAAAGTCCTATACATTTTTAAAAATATTTCTATTACTTACTGTACATAATATGAAAATATTTAAAAAAATACTATGGTAAAATTAAATAAAAATGTTATAAACATTTACTTTGATTATTA
The DNA here is from genome assembly GCA_016802625.1 of Heliconius numata. Taxonomy (NCBI): domain Eukaryota; kingdom Metazoa; phylum Arthropoda; class Insecta; order Lepidoptera; family Nymphalidae; genus Heliconius; species Heliconius numata. Next base: position 1,735,238 of record JAEBDU010013430.1, on the reverse strand, counting down.
ATATATCCACCAATAGGTTTATAAGAGGTATTTTAAACATGCCCACTTTACCGGATCGACAACGATGCGGATGCAAACGTTGTTGGAAAGTCGATAGAGCAGCGGTATTCCGATTTTAGAAATGTCCATAGACTTATATTATGTATAGATCACATAATTTTATGGTATTTAGTACGTGCAACAAAATGGGCATTAGGAAACTTTTTTTAGGATTGTTTTTATTTCTCCTTTAACCCTCATTGAATAAAAACAAAAAAAAACATTCTAGCATATTTTGTAAATAAAAATATATTGTTAGAAGTAATGCTAGTAGATACTAGATCAAATTCAAATACCCTCGCATTAAAAGGTAATAAATGACATCGACACCATCTTTTTTCAACCAATTTCATAATTAAAATATAAATTTATTATTTGAGATATAATAAATATTTCAAATATAACTAAGTGTGATCTAGTTCACTATAATCGCTTAATTAATAGAATAGGGCTCAGCCCAGTTACAAGGTTTCCCTGTTCCAAATAAAAAGTAAACCTGCAATGAGGACAGGAAACGAAACTACTTTCATTTTTATATCGTATACTTAATGTATTGAGTGACTGTAACACGACAGTTGTGGGTTCGATCCCCACTCGAGGGAATTAATTATTATTTATTAATATTTTCATTTCTTCGCACGAAGACCAAATTTATATAAAAAAAAATTAAATTGACATTTATAAAAATATTTTAATACTTATAGAATGTTTTAGTAATAACCTACCAAGGGATGTTCATTATAAATTTAGTATCGAATATATTATGTCAGCTTCACGCTGTATCCCGCGTACAGCAGGGCAAGCAGAGCCTAGTGTTAGGACATTCCATTTCTCACCTTTCCAACGAATTCTGGATGCATTACGTGTTGAGTGTCCGAACTTACTTACAATAAAAATAAGAAATCGACAGCAAACTACGTCACATCAAGTTCAGAGATCATAGCTGAAAAGATTAAAGTAATACCAAGAATGGAAAAATAAGAGCATTATATTCTGTTATCAGAGACAGCTGTCATCGGATAGCGTTCAGTACAATGGACGGGTCGGCTATCTTGATAGATGGATTATATGGCGAAATATGTAAGTCGAACTTCTTATTGGTTCGGCTACTGTGGATTGTAGATAGTCGTGGTAATTTTAATAAACTCGAAATGTAATAAGGGTGGACGTAGAAATATATTAAAAATAATTAAAATTAATACAAGTAAGTAAAAATAAGACATAATTTATGAATGCTAGGTTTTAACTCTTCGTATTTTACAGTGTTACAGTGTAAACAGAACCAATCTAGTTTTCTCCACTTTTCTCACCTTCTTCTGGCTTTTGAAATATCTCTACGCTGCATGCTACTGGAGTGGGCACTAATACCTCCATTGGGTCTTACTTTATTATAAGGCTTTATATAATTATCAAAATATATTTAAGTATAGTTGAAATACAATTAATTTATTATTTTTTCTATGGAACATCTAATTCCAAGGTCAAATAATGGGGAATGCAGTCTTAACACTAGGTTCCCTCTGCCCACCATGCTGAGTGCGAGAAGCCAAAAAATCATCCAACTTACATGCCTGAAGGTCTTAAGATATTATAAATAATACAATAAATACTTACATGAATTGCTATCTTGAATTTTATTCATTTATAAAATTGGTTTATTATCCATAACAAAACTAGAATTCACTTTGAAATGTCTAATAAATATAATGTATCGTAAAAACACAACCATTTGACAAATCGTCATCTCTTTATACTCAAAATTTAAGTTTTTAGGAAAAGTCAGGTTTTACATCATTAGATTATAATCTTATCAACTTCTTAGAATGTCAGATAGTGCATGTTTTGGATTGCACAAAATGTGTCACGGTTTTATAAGGATTTTACGTTTATATGAATTTTTTGAAGTATTACGTCTCTAATGACGGAACTCAACGCCACGCTTTACCTCGTTACCATAGCAACAGAAGTGAAAATATTAAATATTTCATTTTCCCAAGTGGGAATCGAACACACCCTCGTCCTAATTACCTTTAATAAAATGTTGGACATTTTCATAAAAAAATACAGTTAATATACTAGAATAGCTCACTAAATATTAAGATTCCCCCTATAATAATAATAATAAGCCCCTAGTTCATAGAATAAAACTAGAATAAACTTAGAACTAAGAAGATCAACCTCCACGCTCTGGTCTCATCACAATACTGAAAACCTATTTCCTTTTAAGCTCCAATATAACTTAAATATAAATAAATAAATGTAAAAAAGCTCTACTTTCCATTTCTACAGGGTGAGTCATATTGAACTTTCCGATTTCAATAAGGTGTGTATTAAAAACAAAGCGACATGCAGTAAAAATTATTTTATTGTTTGAAAGCACATAACATGCAGTTTTAATTTAGTTGGTTTTAAAAATGATATCCTGTAAATGTCTACCTCCATTGACCACACACTGCTGAAGCCTTTCCCGGAAGTTGTCCATTACTCGTCGAGTCATATTCAGCGGAATAGCATTGATTTCTTCCGTGATTACAGCCTTCAGTTCATCGATGGTTCGGGGACGATGCGTGTACACCTTTTCCTTCAGGTAACCCCAGAGAAAGAAGAGAAGAGGTGAAAATGTGCCTCATCACTGAAGATCAAAACAGCAGTGCGGGGGATCTGCTGAATGTCGCGGCATAAATTTGTTCGTGTGTCTAAGTCTCTAACTGTTAATTCTTGCACTACCTGAATCTTGTATGGGTGAAATTTAAGGTCTCTATGCAGTATTCTGCGGACACTACTGAAAGATAATCCTAGTGAAGCGGCATGTTTCCGAACAGAACGCCGAGGGGATTGTTGAATTGAAGCCCGCACTCTATCCACGTTTTCCGCTGACGTTGACGTCCTAATTCGGCCTTGTGGTCTTGTTTTTAATGCTGATGATGTTGCTCTAAAATTTGATACCCAATTTCTGATTGTTGGTCCAGTGGGAATTCCCATTCCCACTGGACCAACAATCAAGTCACGTCGACCAATAGCAAAATGTAAACGGAACGCACGCTGTGTTGTGATCACGGAGCCGCCATTTTTAATAAACTCTTCAACTACGAACGCACGATGTTGTCCCGACCAAGCCATTGCTCACACTAAAACTGCATGTCATGGCGCGTCTAATGACACCATCCCCACCCTTCTACTCCTTCCCTTCTTCGTGCAACGTCCTTCCAAAACCGGAAAGTTCAATATGACTCACCCTGTATTAGTAATAATTTACAATTCCGTACCGATTTCACTATTAGCTTACACATAGTCTGTAGCAACCATTGTTGAGGCGCGGTGACCCGAAACACTCGTAATGGCAAAATGACTGCTGTCCCTTCCTGGCTGTATTGTGATGGTATAAAGGGACAACAGAAGGGAAATCGATTCATTTTTATATAAAACTAGCGGCTTCGCCCGCGTGAACTACATTATTTTTAATTTCTGTCTCCATGAGTACCTACGTACTATAAGTGACGTCCCTGCAAAATTTGAGACTCCTAGCATTTGTAGTAACGTAGTTTCATAAATACTTTCAACACCAAAAACAACCCCTTAAAAGTGGAATAATACAAATTCCCGTCTTAACGAGCACCTACGTCCTATAAGTAACTCCTATGCACAATTTGAGATTCCTAGTACACGAACTTTCTGAGATTTCGTGATGAGTGAGTGACCTTTCGATTTTATTATATATAGATGTCGGTAGTTTGATATATTGTAATAATTATAGTAATAACAGACAGACAAAAGCTACTGACTTATTAATAGTATTGAGAAAATTGTTGAGGCCAGTCGTGGCGCAGAGGTAAACTGTGACTCTAAGCGCGATAGGTTGTAGGTTCGTTTCCCAATCGAGGAAATGATATATTTAATATTCTCATTTTATGTTTTGCTGTTTGTTGAAGTAAAGTGCGGCGTTAAGTTCTGCATTCAACACGCAATGCCACCAGAATTTGGTAGAAAATGGGTTACGGAGTGTCTTAACACTAGCGTCCCTCTGCCTACCTATGTGCGCGGGATACAGCGTGAAGCTGATGTATTTATTTTATTTTTTAAATTACGACGACGACTTTTTTATATCATTCCGTTCATAAACAACATACGATGAAAAAAGTATGAGTAAAACAATGAATTATAATTGAATTTAGTAATTCAAACTATGTTAATTTAAGAAAGCAAGGCTTCATTCAGTTTTACATGTTCAGGTTAAAACAAAGAGTTGTTTCTGGCTTAAACCCGCTAATTAGGTAGTGTATCAACATAAATTGAAGGCATTGTTCTACTCGAACTAGATTGTTGTTCCTATTTAATGTAAGGAAACATGGAAATAATGATATTCACTTAAATATTTTCACTTTTTTAAGTAAAGAGATATAAATCTTTTTTTTTTTGGGTTATTTCTGCTAAAGATATGTCAAATACCCCAACACCTGGGATATTACGCACACAAAAGTGCACCTAATGTGCACGGAACCTAGTGTTAAGGCACTCCGTTCCCCATTTTCTGCTTTTAAATAAACATTTCATTCGTTAGCGGCATTTAGTTCCACCACTCAACACGCAATGCCTCTAGAATTCGGCGAAAAGTGGGAAAAGGAGTTCCTTAACACTAGGTTCCGTTTGCCTAGCCCGCTGTGTGCGGGATACAGCGTGAAGCTGATTTTATTTTATTATTTCCTCGAGTGGGGAACCCACAACTGGCCTCAAAAATAATTTAATATGTAAATTCTAATAAAATGGATTGGAATTACGATTATATACATGTACATATACATGTACATATATTATATACATGTACAATGTAGTGGGTGAAATGGTAACGGACGCTACAATGGGCATTGTTCCGCTCAGTTACGAAGGCAGTAGCCGCCCATTGTCTGTACCTGGCCCCTGTGTGTGTACTCTGCCTCTGGCATATTCACACTTAGCTTTAATAATAGATCTACAATCGACTCTATCGATTGATTCTATGGTAAATAAATCATTTGGACATATAGTGTTAAAATACTGTTTTAGGTTTATTTTTTTGATCTGTATCTGACTGCACGATGATTCTCAGTTCGAACTCCACTCGTATCCCGCACATAGCAGGGTACTTAGTGTTAAAACACTCTGTTTCCCATAGGCCGTCGAATTCCGTAGGCATTGCGTTCAACGTCGCCTCGACGTTGCCTCGGCACCAGAGCGAAGAAAAGAAAATATTAAAAATTTCGTTTCTGCCCCTGCGCCAGTCTAACGGTAAAACTCAGCGGAGAGTGGAGAACGGAGTGTCTTAACACTAGGGTCCCTCTGCCTACCCTGCTACAGCGGGATACGGCATGAAGCAAAAGAAAAGTTTAAAAAAGAAAAAAAAACATATTTAATAGAGAAGAACGTACCTACAGTAAAAGTAATAAGATTAGTTCGATAACATCTCTATTAGTTCCCGGTACATGATGCAATTGATACCCACAAGAATGCACTTCTAAGAAGTTGGAAGTGAACGAAAACAATCGGTTGTAAGAATTATGGCGAACGTTTTAAACAATGAAATTGAGCGTTTCAAATTTAGATTAAAATGTTTAATGTTTTATATTATGTAAGAAACTAATGAAATATAGTTAAATTTTCTTTTAAATTATGTATGGAATAGGAAATTAAACTATTTTTTTAATTCTTATTATTTGTATTTATTATACACTAGCGGCCCGCTCGCGGTTACACCCGCGTGAACTATATTATTATTAATTTCTGTCTCCATGACTACGTGCTAGTGACGTCTATACAAAATTTGAGACTCCTAGCATTTGTAGTAACGAAGTTTCATACAAACTTTCGACCCCAAAAACAACCCCTTAGAAGTCGAATATTACAAATTCCCGTCTTAGCGAGCACCTACGCCCTATAAGTAACTCCTATGCAAAATTTGAGATTCCTAGCACATGTAGTTTCTGAGATTTCGTGATGAGTGAATGACCTTTCGATTTTATAGATATAGAGTATACAGTATCACCTCAAAAAACATAAACGTGAAATGAGAGTTAAACGTTGATGATGATTCGTTCTCGATTTCACCCACAAAAGAATGGGAGATCTATATTGGTGCAGAACTCTGCAAAAGGAACCTATCTAGGTTCCCTCCTCCTACACTGTTTAAAAGTAACTTTTTATCAGAACTTTTATATAAAACCTACAATTTCGCTAATAGAACCACTAATCGTTAATAGAACCACAGACTAAGATCTAGGTGCTATACTTACTAAAACTGTGTCGATAGTGGTGGAGAAATTGTTATGTCGATACTGACACGCTTTAATTTACCTCCAACTGGAATACGGTCAAGGAAAATAACTTCTGAAATTAAGTTGATTTGCAACCGTTACCTATAGTGGCAGACTTCCACTTGACCAATTACTGATGATGAATTTAATGATATTATCTTCTTGTATGAAGAATATTATGAAAATTATATATATTTATGAAAAATGGTTGAGGCCATATTGACACCGGAATGCGTCTGTAAGTGCAATGGTTGTGGGTTTGATTCCCCGGTTAGGGTAATGAAATGTTGATTTTTTCCATTTCTTCGCTCAGCACTCAACACGCGAAGTCTCAAATTCGGTAGAAAGTGGCGAACAGAAGAGTCTTAATGGGAAAAGAGTGTCTTACACTAGGTCACCAGTTTTCTCTACCTGTCCTGCTATGTTCAGGATACAGGTGAACTTAAAAAACAGGAAACAGATAATCTTTTTAATAAATTATAATAACAACAAATATAAAACAAAGAAAAAAATATATGAAAATAAACTTATAACATTTACTTTATACACACCTAATTTTTTTTACGGCAATTAAATAAAAGATTACTTAACAATAGATTACCATATGCGCATACAAAATTAAAAATAATTGATATGAAATATTCTATCACGCAATTGGTATTTCAAATCCCTTGATATTCGAAGGGGCAAATTCTCAGTTTATTCAAGGCAAATTTACTCCTTGAACCGCTGGTACAGTACGGTTAACGAGTCGTGGTTGCTTTGAAGTTTTGTAAATGGCTGCGCTGATCTAATTTCACGATTTCTCAGTCAACATTCCCAGGTACCAGAGTGATTAAAAAATATTAAATAATCGATTTCTTCAAGCGAGAATCGAATCCACTACCTGTCACGTTTACAATCGCACGCTCGCGCCCCTTCGCTACGACTGGCCTCCAAAATAATAATTGTTAAGAACACAACTAATATTAACAAACAAAGAAAAATCTCTCTCTTTCAAACTATTTCTATCCTTTCCTGATATATATATCTAGCATTGGATAAAATAATATTAAGCTTATTCTTCTAGCACTTGTTTCCATCTTCTATCTATTGTTATCTTCTCACGACAAGAGATCACGAGTGCAGTGAAATGTCACACGCAGATCACGACAATATGAGGATGCTGATGGTTGCGTCACTGACCTTCGTTGTTCAGCCGTAAATTGAAATTCTTCAGTTAATTATATTACTTCTTCAGTTATATATACTTAAGGTAGAATGAATTAAAATAGGTATTCTTTTTTCAGCTCCAAACTGGATCGGTATTTTCTCTTTCGTTAATTAAAAATGTTATTTATTTTTTAACTATCGTAGTAGTATCTTTTTAGTATATCGTAATTATATTCGACTTTGTTAGGTAATAGTGTTTTTTTTACATCGAATCTATATAGTTTTTTTTAAGTAATGCTTTTTTGAAAAACAGGACATTATTACATCCCGGTGCCGTCTTTGAGGACACCAGAACAACTACGTTACGGCCAGACTAAAATATCCATTTTAGTTATAATAGAGCCATTACAAATTAAATTTAAACTTACATTTTTCAAGTAATCATAGAATATATTATACAATTCCAGCAATTACAACGGAAATAAATACTTATGTTAAATTAAAGTACTCGTATAATCATATAAATATGCCAAGGGATATTGGTAACTGTCTGTCCGTTTGTAAAACCTGTTTCCAGTGCATTCGCTTAACTTAATTTATAAGGTTGGATATCGATCGTCATATCAGCATCATGATTATACTCGTATTTCACTAACATTATATGGCAGCATCTACTTAAATTACTTTAAAATTTAATATTATAAAGTAAACGTATTGAAATCCTAACAAATGAAGGTATTTAAAGCCGAGCTCATTTGGATTTTATGTAGTCCAGCTTCACACTGTATACACTTGCAGCGGAATAGTCAGAGAGAAAGAGAGTGGTAAGACATTCGGCTCCAAATTCCCGCCGAATTCTAGAGGCATTGCGTGTTGAAAGGCGAAACTCAGAGCCGCGCTTTACCTTGACACTAGAGCGAAAAGATGTAAATATTAAATATTTCATTTCCTCGAGTGGGAATCGAACCGACAACCTGTCGCGTTTACTGTCACACGCTGTCTTCCTGAGCAACGACAGCACTCAGCACAGCAAGTGGTTTGAAGAGTACTTCCTTATAATTAAGCAATAATTAACAAAACAACAATTCTTTTAAACTGTTTAGCAAAATATTTCAAAAAGTCGCGTGTAGTCTGGTATTTCATATTATTAATATGATAGTTCTTAATATAAATCCATTTACTTTCGAATATTTTTGCTTATTATGTTTTTGTTAACATCATTTAAACTCAAAATCCCATTAAAACACTTATTACTTTATTTTATTTATTTATATAAAACCCACGATATTAGTTTTAGTAGAAAGTAACAGATAGAAGTGCTTCACGTTTTAAAATTGAGAACCCTTTCTCAAGAAATAATATTTATTTTAAGTACCCTAAGAAAAGAAACATAATGCTTTCTCTACTTTCCCTTTAACTTATTCGCTGCTCATGTTAAGTTGTAATCGATTTAAAAAGCTTGTTTTGAAATTGTAACTAAGTACTTAACTATGAAATAAAATCTTAGAATTTAAAATATCTATATTTACGCGACGGTTGTGGGATCGATTATTCATTAATATTTTAATTTTTTCATTGTGGTAACAATGCAATTGAATTTCGCCATCTAATGCCTCTAGAATTCGGTGAAAAGAGAGGAACCGAGTGTCTTAACATTAGGTTCCCTGTACCTACCCTGCTATATGCGGCATACAGAAAAAATATATAATAATTATGACGATATTTAATTAATATTACGCTATATTACTAATAGTATAAATATTAGATGAATTCTAAGTTATTCCTTACTAGCCAGCTGTGGTATTCGCGAACACCTGCGCGTACATTCGTATCGCGGCCATTAAAATACTTGCTTTCATATAAAACAATATGTGGAAATTACCATGCTTTGGCTTACTTCAGTACATTTGAATTGAATTGAATGCTTATTTGACATGCATCTACTTAGGTGTCGATACAAGTACCTGTCCTATATAAATTCTATTTGAAGTTACGCATGAGTAGCATGTTAAGTGGATATCAAAGGAATAAAGTCCGAATATCGAAGGTGTTTTTCCATTGTGACTTTCTAAATTGTGGGGAACTAAGTGTCTTAACACTAGGTTCTCTCTGGCTTCCCTTCTGTATGCGGGATACAGCGTGAAGCTAGAAAAAAAATGTTAAAAACTTGTTTTACTAAAATTTAATGGTTAATAAATTTAACCTGCTATATTTACATATCAAATACACCTAGTAGTACGTACCCAATATTTTTTTTCAGCTTCTCTCTTTTTCTTATAATTTATACATGAGTGTAAAGGCACTCGGTTTGCCACTTTCCGAGCAATTTTTAGCATTGTGTGTTGAGTGGTTGAACTCAACGCCGTGGCTTGTCTTGTTGAAAATGGAAGTAATCATTCTCCGCCCCCAAAGTAGAACTAAACCACAACCATTGCGTTTCAACACTATAACACTATGCCACTACAGCCTCGTTGATTACTGCCACATAAAAATCTTTAAAACAATCCTAACTATATTTCCTACAAATAATACATAATTAACTTCTAGCAGACAGTAAAATTAGGAAAAAAATCAAAACAAAAGTTGGTATTTTAACTGCCGTCGCCGGCGCCCGACGTTTCGCATTCTTCATTGAATACGCACGGATCATCTTTGTTTTGTAATGAGTATACCAAACAAGTAATTAGAAGTTCTATTTACTTGTTTTAACCATTGTTTGTTATTTTTATATGGATTTTATATTGTTCTATAGTTCCAAATAGTATTTTAACTGGAAAATGTAGCGATTTATGTAATATCAATTAATAAACTTGTATAATACGACAGATTGTTAAGGTGATAGAAAGTATTCTATTCTTTTCCTTTTTTCAATTATATGGATAAAAGAAGCAACACGCTTATATATTTTTTTAAAATCTATAAATATTCGTCGGAAAGTGGGGAATGGAGCATCTTAACACTAAGCTCCCTCTACCTATCCTGCTATATGGGATTAAAATAAGCAATTATAATTATTTTAATTTATATATATTTATATATTTCCATTTTCTTTTACTCTGATGTCGAGTTATGCCATTCAACACGCAAAATCTTCAGAATTAGATGGAAAATGGAGAACGGAGTGCCTTAACACTAGTTTCCCTGCCTATCCTGGTATATTATAACCATAAAATTTCAATATAATCAAACCCTACTAGGATTTATCGCACCAATTGCAATATTTGCTATCTCCAACAATAGCCTGTACCTGATTTGGTGTGCGTTTTACATTTCTGTGTCGATCGTATCGCTCGCCCGTTGTATAAGTTCCGCTCTAATTTCAATTGTTAACCCTACGAGTACGATAAAGTATCCAAACACGTACTTAATTCTGTATTTCACATACATAAATTGATACCACAGTTAAATGTATATTAAAATATTTTTTTCCCTTATTGTTTTTGCAATAATTGCTTAACAAGGTAGGTACATCGATTTATTAGATAACTAGTGGAAACGCGCGGCTTCGCCCGCTTATGTATTAAATATATTTAATACATAAATATTTGTATAATTCGAGTGGGAATCGAACCTACAACCGTTGCACTTGTGCACCACAACGGCCTCAATTCTTTATTAAAACAAATTCTTTATTATATCATGTAATTATACTATATGTACTAAGAAAAAAAACACATAACTGCCACTTACTAATCTCATATTACCTATAGAATAATCAAACCAACTTCCGGTGAAGCTTCTAGTCGTTATTATCTTAGAATAAGAAACGATGCAATAAAGTTGTTTACGTACGCATGTTTACACATTCTATGTACCTATATATATACTTAAGCTCATATATTAGATGTTTTAAATATATCATATTTTATTTATTTGTGAAATACACAAATATTAAGAATTTGAATTTTGGCCACAGCCTATCCTTACCATGTATAATATAAGTAAAATAATAAGAATACCAAAACTCTCGAAAATAACTTTAAAAAATTACAATTCATAATTCACTGTTTGTACATATCTATGACGGCGGGGCTAGTTTTAATTATAACTAGCGACCCCCTTGCGGCTTCGCCCGCTTTTACTACTGGATTATTCATATAATGTATGTTTGCAAAGCACTTAAGATAGTGTGAAAATTAATTAAACTCTAATGCAACCCGCATTTTCGTAGTTTCAATAACGATTTTCCAATTGTTTTACACAGCAAGGATTTTTTAGTAGGTACCGTAATTTTAAATCTGTGCTACTAATCTTTTCAAGTACTTATTAAAATATATTTAAATGACTATTTTTAGATAGTTAAATGACTATTTTTAAACGGAAGAAATTATAAACAAAAGCCTACCTACTAATAACTACTACAAAAAATATGAAACCAAATATATCGCGCTGAAATAATACATTCAACTCCAATTATCCAATACGTGCAAACGCATCTAAATCTTCGTTGCTATGCCTCTATAGCGTGCGGGTTTTTTTTTCGAGCTTGTGGTTAATGCTGAAGAGGGTATTCTGTCCCTGATGAAAAGCAAGCACTACGTGGCTGCCTGTGAGGAAAATTAAATAGAATGCATTGGCCGGGAATCGAACCCGGGCTGCCCGCGTGGCAGGCGAGCATTCTACCACTGAACCACCGATGACTGCTCATGACGCTTGTGTAAGCAAAACGTCGCGGGGCGCGTTTCGCAGCAAGGATGTTTTGATATTGTAACAACTTCTAATGTACTTATTAAAATGAAAAAACAGTAAAAGACAGTTTTGATCTACATTAAATGGCCAACGTAACTTATATACTTATTTATATGCTGAGAGTAAGGGATAAGTGAAACTTGACTCGATACAGCTGATGTGTCAACGGCGTGATGCGTCAACAATTAAATGCGTTTTTCTGTAAAACTATTCGCAATTTCGAAATAGTGTAAAAAGCAAATTTTATCTTCGTTTAACGTAGAAAATTAATAAAGTATTTTAAGGGATAAGGATTAATACCATTATGGAAAAATATCCCTCACAATAAAAAATATATTGAAATTACTATTTTTAGACAGAAATATGATCACTACACGTTATCCTTAAAAGATAAAAATATGCTGTCGCGGACTTTTTTGTAGATCTTATTAAGAGGAATAATACTCCAGTACATTATTTTCATGTAGTACTTACCATTAAAGCAGCGCATGCGCGAAAGTGTCTCAACGGGTAGGACTTTATACATATTTATCGTATTTATGTTAATTTACATAAGAATGTACAAATAATAAACTATATATAAACCTTTCCTGAGAAATACTCGACCTATTGGTGAAAACCGCATAAAAATCCGTGGGGTGGTTTAGAAGAAGAAGAGTTAGAAAGTTCAGACAGACACGAAAAGCGACTTTGTTTTATAAGATATAGGATTCTGCGATTATTATATTCCGATTTGCAAATATTATTTTAGATTTAGTATATTCTGTAAATAATATTAAAAAAAATAATAATTTCAAAATGTGAGGGGGTAATCCCAAAGTAGTAGGTGTCGCCACGAGATGGCAAATGTCATGGGTTGACATAAGGCATACATATACTAAACTATTGGCTCCTAATCTAGTTAAATTCCGTTAATCTTGATATTTCGTTTAAGACTTTGAAGTAAACAAACACTTACATTTACATATATTACTTATACTATTACGTGTATTATAATATTAAAATAAAAAGTATAAAATATATTATATTAAAAATCCCACTAGCATATAAGAAAATCCACAGTAAAAGCTTATGCTTAAAAAACAATACCTTGCACAATATTCTTCCATCCATCAACATCCTCGATTCAGTGCAACTTCGATTATGCACGCACTATTTGATGCTAGTACCCGCCGCTCGAAGAGCTGACGAAATGTAATTTACTAGAAATAATAATATAATAGAGGCCAGTAGTGGGGCAGAGGTACAAAGTGTGACTGTAAGCACGACTGGTTATGGGTTCGATCCCCCATTCGAGGAAATGTAATGTTTATTTAAATTTAAGTTTTCATTTTCATATTCTTCGCTATGGTTTCGTGGAAAAATTCGGCGGAAAGTGACGAACGGAGTGTCTTAACACTAGGCCCCTTCTGCCTATCTTGCTGTGTGCAGGAAACAGCGTGAAGCTAATAAAAAAAAATATTTATAATAACAATCTTTGCGTAACACCACCTGTCTTTTCTCAAGAATGGCTACAAATAATCGATTTTAGTAGAGCAATATTACTATTATATTGGAATTTAATTCATTTTTAAGACAACCGTTAAGAGAAATCAATGGCTACATTAGTTGGTTGCGAAATATGTTTTACAATCGATAATTTAGTTATAAGGAGTACTTTCTAAAAAAAATATGGTTGCTGATTCCTCAAGGGTTCAAGATGAGATAAAAGTATATATGTACTGTATTCCCCATGTAGCAAGGCATAAGGAGTCAGAGAGTAGTGTGAAGACATTCCGCTCCCCACTTTCCACCGGATTCTGGAGGGGGGGAAATTGCGTGGGTTCCTCGAGTGGGAATCGAACCCAGAACCAGTCGTGTTTACAGTCACAGTTTTAAAATCTTAAAGCGGTCGTTTTAAAGATATTGGGTTAATAAATTACGAAGCGATGTCTTAATCCATAAGGAAGGTAAGACATTTCGTAATACAGAACACATTCCATGATCGGTAATTGAGATAAAAGGTCAGGAGTCAACAGAAACTGGGTCATCAGCTAATCTACTCTTCCTAAAACGCAATACGATAGTTACCAATTGATGATAGCCAGTTATTAAGACTTCCTTCCACTTATTATTCTATAAACTCAATGCTGTTAATTAACCATTTGTTTTGTTTCTAAAATAATTTTCACTTTCATTAATGAAACAGGACGTCGTGGCGCAGGGGTCAAGCGTGACTGGAACGCGAGGGTTGTGAGTTCGATTTGTACTGAGAGTGCGTGGTTTTATTCCGCAATGGTTCTTAAATGATCGGAAATTTCAGAACAAAGAGATTTGTAATTAGTTTCTTTTTTTTTAGCTTCTCGCTGTATCCCGAATACAGCAAGGTAGTTAAATAACTCCCTCTCGTTCGTCCGTCACCCAAATTTTCATGATATTAATTCTGCTTATTGCTTAAACTCAATTAAAAAATTGTATTGATAAACTGGCGATTCTTTAGTATTTTTAAAATAATATTGACAGGAAACCAAAAGGCACACCAAAAATCGTCCGTCTGCCGAACTTTGTAATTTTAAAAGAGACAAAAAAACAAGGAAACGTGTCGCGCCGTCTGGATTTATTTAGAAATGATTGCCCAATACCCAAGTGTAAGAGTCATAAATGAGATCAAAACAACTGTTTCACCAGTTTTTATTCCCTTTTTATTATACTGGGCTGATTCATAAAGGACATTAGAAATAGAATGCTTTGTTTCTTTTTGGACATTGAAGAAATCGTTTAAAATGTTTCTTTTGTAATTTAAAGTTACAATCTAATTTGGGGAAAAAACTAGCTTACATTTGTATATATTTTAGTCTTTTAGCCTTTAATTGATTTTCAGTTAAAAAATATAATAATTTATTTTTTATTATAATGAACAGTTTTTAAAATTTACACTTAAGTCGTGTTTATGTTTACTTGAAGGCGATATCCGTGCTTTTTTTTTAAAAACTTTTATAATTAAAGAGCTATGTAATTTATGTCGGTCAATGTTAAAAAAAAACAGTTTTTATTTAAAATGTACAAATATAGAGAATATATTAAAAGATGTATAGTTATGTATTCGAATCCTATTCAACATCCAATGTCTTGAAAATTAGGTGGAAAATGGGGAACAGAGTATCTAGACATTAGGCTCCCCATGCCTATCTTGCCTTATGTGGGATAAAGAATAAATGTGTAAAAACTAAGACATTAGAATATTAACTAAGTGAGATCATCCGATGTTCTTGCAACTAACGTATGTTACAGAAGATTTTCTTCACATTCATATAATCGTGGACGTGGGAAAGTACTCACTATTATTAAGACGACAATTTCACTCGTTAGTCTCCGTGCGAATCACTAGAGACGTCGATGTAGAGTTACCATGTTTTCTTTTGAAATATAGGATGGAAAGCTACTGGTACATTTTTAATATATTTTTAGAGAATTTTAGCATAATACAGGCACATTTCGAGCCTTTTAGAGATATTTGTTTGAGCGGAAAATAAAAACAATTTATTATATATCTTTCTTCTGTACCTTTCATCTTAGATACAATCATTTTTTTTATTCCAGTATATTCCATTTCTGCTTAACGGTGTATCGCGATATATGTAGACTCTCCGTTCCCTTTAAAACCCTTCCTTTCCCTACTTTCCGCCAATTTCTGGAGGAAAGTGGAGATTATACTTATATCCACAGAATATCTAAAATATAGCGACACTACTGATTAGAACCAACAATACCATCAACAACCACCAGTACCAGTACACTGTCTATATCTGTTGTCGTAAGAAAAACTAATAGACAATAATCTTTTCATTGTCAGACATTTCTGTTTGAGAATGTCAATATATCACTTTTATTAACGGATTCAGTTTTTGCGTGACATTGTGGAAATATCGATTTGTGTTGTTTAGAGATAATGTAGAAGTTACTTTCTTGGCGTTGTGAAAACAGGTATCAAATTTATATGCATGTAGTAATGCTGTTTATTATCAGGGATAGTTCCACCCGTCTATATTAAAAGAGGTCTCGGGGGCGCAGGGGCAGGGGCAGGTGTGTCTGTAACGCGATGGTTGTGGATTCGATTGCCATTCGGGGGAATGAATTTTTCTTTGTCAATAATTATTATTTTCATTTCTTCGCTCTACAAGGCAAAAGCCCGATTTTGACTTCCGCCACTCAACACTAAATGCCTTGAAAATTCGGCGGAAAGTGGGGAGCAGAGTAACGAAAGAGTAACACTACCCTTGGCCTACCCACTTGTATGCGGGATAGCGTTAGCGTTTAGCGTGACGCGAAAAAGAAAATTTTTAAAGATTTAAAGATTGATCTTGAGATGCAATTTACATTCATACTAAATTACTAAAACGGCATCTCAAGATCGATATCAGAGTTGAGAGCGGTATGTAAGTATATACTATAGGTGATACTCTAATATATAGATTACACACAACTTACTTAAATTACTTCTTTTCCCATTATCATTATAAAATCGAATAAATTGAAAGCGAAAGTAAAAGCCGAAAAGAATTATTATCGGTGCAGGCCAATAAACCTTCTAATTCCGCGATTAAGACTCAAGCCTCACGGTAAATTATACTTAGACTTAGGTAACTAATAATAATTATTTATTACAAAAAGATCAAATAGAGTTTACGTAAAAGTCAACTTAGATTTTAGATGAAATACCAAAGGAATGTCACGTTATGTAAGCGAATATAGCAACTTATACATGTCATGACATAAGCTTAGAATTGTTTTTTCTTTCTTTTCTTTTACTTTTTTTAGCTGCACGCTGTATTTCGCACATAGCAAGGTAGGCAGAGGGAACCCCACCCTAGTGTTAAGACACTCCGTTTCCATTAAGTCAATTTTGTTCTCTACTTTTCGAATTCTGGAGGCATTTCGTGTTGAGAGGCGGAACTCATATTTATTTTTACGAATGCTAAATATAGTAAAACTAATACTAAATCATTTTGTTCTTAATTTTATATTTATTTTAAAAAGACTAGGCTGGATGAACCTTCTCGTCATTTACTGAACCGTATGATGATGATATAATAAGTTCTTTGAATTTCACGATTATTATACATATTAAATAAAACTAGGTATTTTATCCGGATTCATCGCGTATATTCGTCCCGCGAATGTCACCTCAGTCTACCCGTGACAATTTATTTAAAAAAAAAACAATAAACAAAAAAAAGCTAAATTTAAATCTATTATGTAATATGTTTAGAAATTACCAAAGTTAAGTTCTGGTTGGTTTGTCGTGCCGAAACGTTTTTGCTAGCAACGGTACTTCCGTTCTCACCGACATTTTGTAGGGGAATAGTCGTTCTACATCTGCTCTATCACCTGCTCTGCTTCCCGTTGCTTTACATCTCTTTATACCTTATAAAAGATATTAAATTAAAAAGTATTAGTAAAATGTTGACTTTGCTAGTTTAATTCCGCAAGTCATTTTGTTATATCTTCAAATATATAGACTAAATAAAAACCATGTATGAGTTTCATACTTTCATTTCATCACCTAAATCTCTTAATTGGGATGAAGGTCCATTTTATTTCTTTCTTCAAATTATATTTCAAGTAAATTCAAGGCATTTCTATGTATTTTACAACAATAATTAATAAGTTAAAGTGAATGTATTACGTTTTCTCAGTACGTACGACGTAACCCACTGCTCATACCTATATTTTATTTATATGCTAAACCCATTTAAGCCTACTTCTTTCCCAATGCTCTTCTAATATAAAACAAACATTCAAATCTCATTTTATATAGAAATTCTAAAAAGTGTTCCGGCATTTTTAGATAATGATATCCCGAGACATACCACGGCGTGCCCTATTTAGCGGTGTTTATGTTGGAGCTAACTCCGTAAAATACCAACTTTAGCTTCGTTACACGCATACCTAGAAGACATCTATATCAATAAATTGGGGGTTTTAGGTTCCTTTATTTTAGTTCCATTATTGTTGTTTTGGAATCGTTAAGATCTAACAAATGAATGTACAAGAATAGATTTAGTTGGATTATTTTAGCTAGTATTAGTGGGTTTTTAAACTTTAGTTAAGTAGGTATGTTAAATGTTTAAAGAGATTTAATATGGCTAACTTTATGGATTCAATATGCCTACCTACAAAAGAAGAACATAAACACCAACAACAAATCTCAAATAAACTAGATATTTTTCTCTCTTCTCTCTCATCTCTTTGTAAGTCCTTACATGATATACTTGTGTACATAAAGCACAAGCGTGAGACTGTAAAAGCGACAGATTGTGGGTTCGATTTCCCCTTGAAGATTTGAAATATTTATTATTTTGATTTGTCCGCTCTGGCCTCGGGGAAAAGCGCGGCGTTAAGGTACGCCAATCAAGACGCAATGGCTCCAAAAAAAAAGAATTTAAAGAAGACAATTTCATATTCGTAGACTACAGTCGAGATATTGGTAGATGGGTGTAACTACTTACGATGTCATGTTCAACTTCGATCGTGCTGATTCATATTTAGTGTAGATTGTTAGTATATAGCATTAGGTGGGCGGCTTCGGTAAGCACTAAGCATAACTTGATTATTTCTGTAGTCTTTTACTGTATCATGTTATTGGTTTAGAAATGATCCCATCTTAAGGTTATCTGTGTTTGAAGAATTTAAAATGTTACTAAAAATTGAAGAAATAAAAAGAATTTTTAAAAAGATATGTTAAACTCGTTCGTAAAACTTAGTCTTTTCTCTCCTAACATTTTTTAAATTTTTTTCAGTTTTACGCTGTATTACATGAAGCGGTGACGGCTAAGGGAGCCTAGTGTTATGAAACTCCGTTTTTCACTATCCGCGGAATTCTAAAATCATTACGTGTTGAGTGCTGGAATTCAACGCCCCGTTTTACCTCGACACCAAAGCAAAGAAACTATTAAATATATCATTTTATCGAATGGAAATCGAACCCACCACCTGCTGCTTTTACAGTCACGCGCTTGTGCCCTGCGCCACGGCTTTTCTCATCATTTTATATAATTTTTAACGGACTACAGTACATTCCTTCTAAACTTACCTATTCGAATATGTCGTATGCGAACAGGCTGACATATCAAGGTGTAAGGTACTAGTGTCTAGGTCCAACTAGCAATATTTTTACCGCGACCTGAATGTAAATATTCCACACCTGTTTATTATCAGCCATTTTGCGTCACTACCTGACTGACGGTACTCTGGCGGTCGCGGACGAAACGCGTGGGTTTTCGTTTGTTAGTGTTATTATAAAACCATACTTTCAAACAAAATAAACAATAAATTAAAATTATTACCCATAAAATTTTCGTTTCATAAAATTTATTGATCCGTTGAAATAACAAGTATATTAAATAAAGGTAATTTAGCTTAGACAATACATATAGTGCAGACTCATATTACTATTAATACTCTTTTCTCCACTTTAGAAGCATTTTAGACTTCAGAGACATTAGTTTATTGGTGAAAACTAACATATGAATTAAAGAAGACTATTCATCCGTTAAACGTAATATATATATATTTTTTTATAAAATAACAAATAAAAGTGTAGACTTACTGTAAATGTGTATAACCACTGAATATAATAAAAAAGTTTTTAATTTCGTGTTTATTTATTTTATAAATAGTAAAATGTTTCGTTATACTACTCTATCTGTCAATAGATGACGCTATATAAAAAGCAATGAGTATTAACGTGTTTTTGCTACTGAACAATAGATGGCGCCATATAAAAAATACCATTAAATAAGTTACATTGTACAGAACGGTAATTACACACTTACACTATGCACTGCTTTAATATTTATAAATAAGGCATATTTTTTTTGTATTTATGTCCAATATCTTGGTTAAAAAGTGGTTGTAAATAAAAGTCCTTTAAGTTGTAAAACATTTATTTCCATAAATGATAAGGACTAAACAACACATCCGGCGAATACAGCTCCTCTTACACGCGTCACAATCAAAGTGTGACGTCACATGCCTTATTTATAAAGCTAGTGCCTGTTTTATAATACACGATCTACAACTAAAAGCGAATGGCCGTAGGGTTCACGATGGCTGGACATGGACTAGTCTCATTTAGTAAGAATTTAAATATAATTTCTTTAAATATACATGTTTTATAGCCTAGTCCTGAAATTTAAACATTTACTATAAACGTTGTAATAAAAAAAAATACAAAATAGGCTAAGATACTTTGTTTAACCAAATTAAATTTATTCGACTTGTCATTTTGGGACTTAATAATAAATTATTGAAGTTAAGTTAAAAATTAAAAATACTATAAACATTCCTGTGTATACAAAGACAAAACTTTTATTTATTTAGGCATTATATTTACTTCTATATAGTTCTTTTTCAACAATCATGTAAATAAGAGGCTACAATTTCGCCACTAAAGAGATATTTGGACCTTACATTACATTCTAACATTATTTAAATTAAAAATCACACATTTCACATAAACCCAATGTTAATTTTATTTTTTAACTAATAATAGTTAACTATTAAAAAATCCACATAAGACATACTTAGGAAATAATAATATTATTTAAAAATATAATTAACATAAAATATAGAATTCTAAACATATCGCAGGTAACAGATTAAGTAATGAGGGCAATTTAAAAAAAACATAATAAAATAATACTTTTTCATTATTAAGAGATCAAATTTGAGTTATGCCAATCAAACACACCCCCCAAGTCATAATTTTAGAAATATATGTAGAAATAATGTATTTATTGCCTTATCTTTGATATAAGTTTATAAATTTATAAATGAAATGCTATTAAAACTTGAACTTTGAAGTAGAATTAATGTACAGGACATCAAATTTTTCACAATTTTTTAACAGTTTCAATTTTTATAATAAAAATGATAATTATATTTTTTTATAAATAAAATCAATATTATAGATTCGAATAATCATAAGAATTAAATTACATTATTGTCAACCAAGTAATAACCAACTTTTAAAACTGAGAGAAAATAAAATTTTGCAAATCTAAAAAAACTACAGAAATTTGCTATCACACAATTTGGTAAACATAAAACAAAGAAGATTTCGAATATGCTTAAACATATTATGAATTTCGTCAGAAATTCCAATTTAAATAAATATATTAAAGAATAGGGGTTATATAAGAAGTTATTTACTACAACTTTGATGTATTATAATTTTAAAAAATTAATAATAATAATATTTACAAAAGAAACGGCTTAAGAGAAAGTTATTATTTGTCAAATTTCTAAAATATTACAAGATATGTTGACAAAATGATATATTTTTAATTAATCAGAGATATAAACATTGTGTTTTTTTTTATTTAGACAATTTTAATAATATCCATATATAAGATGGCACAAAACATAGTAATTTAAAATACAAACATATATAAATATACTGTGTTACACTATTAACATTATTTAATTATTGATATACATAATTAATATTTTTAACTATTTTTATATTGCTAGATAAAAGATTGCACATTATTTAAAGAAAAGTTCTGCTCTTACTATAATCGCCTATAATTACATAAATGTATTATATAAATATAGTTGAAATATTGCAATACAAGATTTGATATGAAATACAAATTGCACCAACATTAAAATAAGGAAAGAACATCAAAATTTAATTACACATAATAAATAAATACATAAATTAAATGACAAACAAACAGACAAAACCTACAATATGTTCACTACAGCTTTGTCTACTTGCCATTCATAATTAAGAGTATAATAAAACAATGGGCTTCATACACAGAGTTCTGATAATTATTTAAGTATTTTTTTCTAAATATTTTTTCATGATTTATTTGACTTCTATATTATAAATTCTCATAAGTTAAACAAGTGTATAGAGCCCATTATATTAAATCTATCCACGGAAAAGGCACTCGAGCTATGGCTTACGATGTACGCAAAATAATATGAAGCGAGATGAAGGATTGCTAATATGATACTTACAAAGAGTATTCGAAATTTATTTTTAATTTACTTTTTAAATTTTCACAATAACCGCCGACCCGCAGCGGGAAGCTAAACATATATTTTTCGAACTATTCTCATATATAGAATTCTTTATTTAATTTTAATATCGGGAGTATTTAATGAATATCATGTTTCAAATTAAACACTACAGTGCAGTTTTTACATATATAATATTAATATATAAATGCAAAGTTAAATATATTTTAAACTGTTTTCATAAAAGGCTTATCATATGGAATGGTAAACGGCAAGCCTTTTAACCCACAGAAATATATTTATAACATAATATTGACTAGTGATAGTATATGTGCATACAAACCAACATACAACCTCATTAGAAACATTTGACCACAGACAAAAAAGGACACATTCAAATTAAAAGCAAACGCTCAAATTCGAACTTAAAGGATTTTAAATTTTAGAAATGGAACGTATCTGTCAACCCATCGACAGATTCTTTACGATGGTGACGTCATGGCTCCTTCTGTTTAGGTCTTTAGCTTCTTTGCTGAGGTTAGATTCTACGAGCATTGAGTGCCTTTTCGCGTTGAGATCCTTCTTCCTCCTGACGACGTCCGGGCTGTATGGCTCCGACACGCGCCTATCGAGGTGCGAGTGGCTCTGTCCCTGTGTACTCGAAAAAGAACCTTGCCTGTGGAGCGACGGCGACTGTTGCTCTTGATTTAAATTTGGAAGGTAAGTTTGGAAAGATGGCCGGTTTTGTGCAGCTTCCATGATGGAACCTTTCGGCAAAAACAGCAAATGTAAATACTAGCAATAGATTGTTATTTTAATACACTATTTCTTAATAAATAACTTTTACTTTTATATTCTTATAAAAAGAAAATTACGGGAATATTTATTGAATTATAAACTATACCGAAATATATGTTGATGCAAAAGGAATGTTGCAAGAGGTAAAAAAATTAACACAATATAACAAATAAAACTAATGTATTTATTAATTAGTTCACAGACAGAAAATAAAGAAATACAAGCACAAAATAATCGACATTACCTAAGACTATATACAATATAACAGAATAAAAAGGTTTCAAGAAAAAAAAAACATGCCGAATGCAAGACACTAATATATTTAAAAAAAATATTTCTTAAGATACAATTATTAGAAATTTGGGTACAGACTAACACTATTTATGTAGCTTTAGATAGAAGATTAATAATACTAGCATAGATTATAAAATTAATAGATATACCTGCATTAAGCATTTAACAGGGATTTAATGACCTACAAAAAGAGATAACGTTTTAAATGTTCTTTTCTAACAATTTTTTGTAATTGTTAACACAAAAACAGTAGACATGAAAGGGTAGTTGTTAATTATGCAATTAACTGGTATTCTATGTATATTAAAAAAAATACTGGTTTGGATTAAACTTAAAGTTCTAACTCAAACTTATGTGTAAGATATTTCATTAGAAATTGTTATAAAATATTTTTGAAAATTTGAAAGTAACTATTACTTAGTAAATTTTACTAGGTACATAACGAGTAGTGATTGTAAATAATGTCTCTCAGTGAGGTGGTAGACAAGTTAAAATATATGTTAAAGTGTGTGACAATAAGAGAAATATAAAATACTATTATTTTAGTATGTTAGATAATTAGTAAGTAAAATTAGTATTAAAAGTCCAAAACCAAATATGCATCAAAAGGCCACTAGCTCTCAAAAGATGAAATTGTGTAAATATAAAAATGTCTAAGTCTTATAAAAATATATAAAAACTCACACGTTTGGTGTGTAATAAAATAATATTAGTTTACTACAGTAATTTAGTATTCAAAATATAGTTATGAGATCAATCAAAAGAAAACAAAAAATTAAAGAAACAAACATGTAAACCCAAAAAACTTTGTAAAACCCAAAATGATTTGAAATATTAAAAGTAAGTAGTAATTTTGATTTTAAGATTTTTGTTAAGCTTTACAGTTTACAATAATAATGCAATAAGACAAACAAAAAAATACTAAAATTAGTTTAACCCCTTAATCTTCTAGGAAAAGTAAACCGTATGGACATAACAAAAAATAATACAAACGCCACGACAGCCACGAAATCCGAGGCATAAAAGACTGATAGTATCGATATTATTTCTAAGACGGAATAAACTGAGAATGGCTTACCGAGTGTGCGGACGAGCCAAGGTGCCACCGATTGCTTTTGGTTCATGGCCGATTGCATTTCGTTGAGAGCGGCGTTCAGTTGGTGGCTTAGCTCCTGTTTGTTTTAAATGTATAGTAAATTATTTGATAATTTATCTGTGGAACTTAATTTAATTGGAATTTGTTTTTTTTTTTATATATGTATTTTATATGTTAATAATCTTTGAATAAATATTAAAGCCGTCGTGGCGTACGGGCACAAATGTGCGACTGTAATGGCGGCGGTCGTGAATTCTATTCCCACTTGGGGGTATGAAAAATGTATTATTATTTTTTAAAGCGAGGCGTTGGGTTTTGCCACTCAAAAAGCATTGTCTCAAGAAGTCGACGGAATGGGAACTGCACTTAAGACTTGTCTTAACACTACGTTCCCAGGTTCCTATTGCCCACTCTGATATGCGCGTAATAATCATGGAAAATATTATAAAATTATATTCAGTACGGTAAATATAATATAGGTCTTATATAATAGAGGTCTTTTAGTTCTGAGTGTTCCTCTTCCGCCCTCCTCGAAGTTAGGTGTAAGTGGCTGCACAGATTAGATTTTAGCATATGTGTGTGTGCGCAAATTAACTTAAATATTCGCAAAAGTTTAAAAAGTCTTATCCCAGGGCGGGCACAACTCGTCAATCGTACTATACTATACCATTCAAAACAATAAACATACCTGATTACTACACTGAGCCTGTACATGAGCTAGCTTCACTTGCGCTAGTTCCAATTCGAGATCGCGAACACGCTGCTTCAGCCTCGCCTCAGTGTCGCTCGAGTTCTCTTTCTCTTCACCTTTTTGTTGTAATTCTAAAATTATAGGAAAAAATAAATGATAGGTAATGAAATTATAAATATATGTTTATAATTTTGTGGCTGCCGTAATGGCACCGGTTGTAGGTTTGACCCTGTCGTTGAGGAATGATTTGGATTGCTTACATTATCTCGATGTTGTAGACAAAATGCGGCGTTCAGTCTCGCTTCTCAACAAACAAAATATTAACAGGTTTCCTCTGCCTACTCTGCTGTATGTAAAACGTGAGATGTAAAATAATCATTATAAAATATAAAATTACGATTAACTTACCTTCCTTATTATCTTTTTGTGCTAGTTTGACACTACAGCTGACACAACTTTTGACACAGTCCTACAAAAATGAAATAGTTATAAATAAATAATGTAATGAAATTATAGTATTAAAAAAATATGAATGTAAACGCTACTGGTTGAGGGTTCGATTCCCACTCAAGGAAATTAAATATTGAACATTTTCATTCTTCGCTCTGGAAGCAAGGCAAAGCGCTGCATGAATTACGCAAAGCAAGTTTAGATTACTTTCCCTCCGCCTACTCTGCTTTATGCGGGATACAGCGTGAAGGTTTTTCAGCACTACGCAATAAAGATATTCATATACAATATTCATGTTGACCTTCTTCTATAAAGGTACATTGTGTTTACCTGCATTTGATGTAATTGTTTGTCGAGTCTTGCGCATATTTCCCTATAATCTCGAGCCACTGCGGCATAGTGCACATACTCCTTTTGAGCCTCTTCGTGGTTACCGCGAGCCTATAAAACAATCGAATATTGAAATTATATTTTTTTATAACATAAATTTATGTATTTTTTTTTGTATCTCTAATACGACAAACACTAACAATTTCAAAAATAAATATCGATGTGAAAAATATAGACAAGGCTTAAAAATATTATTTTACAGTTTCGCGCTTTATGCCAGATATAGAGCAGATACAACTTAAGGTCGAGACGGTCTGTTCTCTTCTTTCTGTCTGAATTCAAAACATTGCAAATTGAATGGCGAGGCTCAACACCAAATTTGTAATAGCAGAGCGATAAATTAAAAATAATTAATTGCACCGAGTGAGCATCGAACCCACAAACATTGCGTTTGCAGCCAGATTCTAAACAAAGAAATATTTTTTTCTCACCTGTGCCAGTTGTGTTTCTAGCACCTCTTTCTCTTGTTGTAATTGTGTATTTATTACTTTCAATCTTTCTAGCTCCACGTTTATTTTCTCCTTTTCTGCTGATTCTGCAATTTAAATATATTAAAGTGCAAATCAACATAATATAAAGAAAAAACTGAAACAATTAACCACTGCACTTTGTAGTTAAAAACAAACATAGTGTACAGATATTTAAAAAAAAATCTTATCAACTAAAAACAATTCAATTTGACCAAATATAAACTATATATCGTTTTAACATGCCTTTACCTTATATAAAGTAAAAAATAAAATATAAAAAAAGTAAAATTTACCTTTTATAAACTTTTCGTATTCCAGCTGGTATTTCTGTAACCTTTTAACTTTAATACTGCAAGCGAGTTTGACAATTTGACGCGACGCCTCCTCCGCACGACATTTTTTCGGTAATGTTACTCTGTTTAAAAAATATTAATATAGTTTTTTAAAACATTATTATGAATAACAGCCAGCCAGAACAGCCTAATAAATTCTTTTAAATACAAAGATAAATACAATTCTTTTTTTTTATCTGTTCAACCTGTTGTATACTAATAAAATATGTTTTGAATATGGATAAAATATGATTATTACCACACAACTGCTTTGGCTATATATTTTAAACCACTTTACATTTTTTTAAAACACTTATAATACAATTAAATAAAAATCATAATAAATACCTAAAATATTTGAGTACACCTTCGAAATCATGCTGGAGCAGGTCTTTGCGGGCGCGACTGAGCAAGGCCAATGATACTTGGAACAGTGTGTCCATTCCTTGCAAGAGGAACACGTCTAGTATGTGATAAACCTGTTAACAGATAATAAATAATTTCATAAATTCACAAACAACTTACAAAACTATTTAATCTCTAATTCACTTGCTAATTCAATTGCTTCATATAGTAGGCAAAGAAATATACTGGTGTTAAAACAATCCGCTCTCCACTTTCCGTCGAATCTTGCAGGGATAGCGAGTGACGGAACTTAACGCCACTATTATTGGTACCATTTAAATTATATAAACGTCAGCAACTTAATTTGTGGGGACCTTATAACTTCAGATGGTAAAATCCCATTTATCTCATTCCTGTAGGATTTTTTGGAAATCCTTAATTACTGCTCCCCTACACTCTTCAAAGAACCGTTATATTATATTTCAAAAACAAGGATAGCAAAAAAATTTGGAAAAATAATTTAACACAAAATTATAAATTTAAATACCCATTAGATAAAAAAATATATTTCTCAATTTTAAAAAACTAGATATTACAGTTGAAATGGTAATTTCCAATGTTCTTGGAATTCCTTACGACTACACTATTACTATTTACAATTCTAACTCTATTAAGTATGTTTGTCTTTATAAGATTCTATAACAATAAAAATAATTTGAAACATACCAAAGGTAACGGGAATCTAGCCGTGAATACAGTGAGGAACCATTGAGACGCGAACATATGCGGCTCCACGCCGAGCTCTTGGAAATGGGCGCGTAGGTCATTTAGTTGTTCCTGGAAATTACATTGATTGATAATTTTAATAAATAATATTTTCTTTAGGAGCGCAGGCACGTGACTGTAAATGCGACAGGTTGTGGGTTTGATTCCCACTCGAGGGAATTAAATATTTAATATTTTCATTTCTTTGCTCTAGTGTTGATGCAAAGCGCGGCGTTGAGTTCTGCCACTTAACACGCAATGTCTTCAGAATTGAAGAAAGTGCAGAGCGTTGGGTCTTAAAACTAGGCTCACTCTGCCTACCATGCCACATAAGGGATACAGCGTGAAACTGACAATTATTTTCAAAAACAATATTATTATCTGGAATATCAAGAACTATAAATAGTATCAGAATATTTTTGTTTTAAATGTTTTCTTTTAACAATACTTTTATTACCTCCATTAGTCGATCCAATTGATGTAGTCTCATATATAGCGCTTCAAAGCCGTCTTTGTACAGTTCTCGCAGTCCATATCCATACATTAACCGTACTAAGAGACAAAACGCTTGTTCCTCTGGCATCTAAAATAGGAAATGATTTTTTTATTATTACTTCATGGCCATAACCACGTCATATATAAGCGAATATTTATTTTACCAATAGATGTAACAACTTAGTTATGTTTTTCTATTTAAATTTAAACAAATTTTTAAAATAACAGACTAAAGAACACTGTTTTTATCTTATTTTTGCTTATGTGTAACAAAATCAATCATACTAATATAACTTTAAATTAAAGGCAGTTTTTTAATTTCTAACATTTCTCTCCATTTTCCAAGCAATAAAAGAATATTCCATTAACATCCTTACATGTAACAACAGCGTAGCGGCCAAGAAGCTCAAACCCTGACAGTATCCGACCTCTACGTCGTATACGGCGTACGCTCGCGCCATACGTAGTAACGAATCCTGGCCTAAGCCTCCTGCTTCACGAAAGAAATCATGTGCTGGGAACGTGCGTGCTATGTCTCGTTGGATTACTGCTTCGAAGGGACAGTCCTGTGGAAAAAATAAAGGTCATCAGTATATTTTTTCTTAGTTTTATGCTGTATTCTGCATGGTAAGCAGAATAACCTAGTGTTAAGACACTCTGTTTTCTACTTTTCACTTTTCAGTTGCTACAAAAAAAATCATCTGTAATATTTTTTATAATTATTAATTTAAAAGGGTGTGATAAATAAGATAGTTGTACGAATATTGAATCCAGAAATTATCAATCTCGCACGTAAAAGCAATATTACTCTATTGTTCGAGGCCTAAACATAAATATGTTTAACCATTTATTTTTAACAAAGAATAATATCTTGTTTCGTTCTCTTTTCTGTTTGTCCTCGCATTTAGTTTAGACCAAACCACCTTAATAAAAAAAATCCATATTCATAAAAAAAACATCAATACCTTACTAATCAAAGTGCGATAAGTCTCCATCAACTTATCGTTCTGGTCAACGCCGGCGAGTCTCAGCCATACTTCCCCGCGCAACGCCTCAGGCACGCCCACTCGCACGAGCTGACTTAGTGCGCGTGGACGAGGGCCTATCCAACTATAGGATTAAAAAAAAATAAAAAACTATTTTATTTGTCAAAGAGAAAAGAAAAAGTACACTCATCATATACAGGGTGGAAGAGGCTGCGCTTCTTTTACTGAAACTGCATATAGGGTAAAATATTTCAAACCCAGAATTTAAAAAAATAATCAAGGTACTTCAACGGTTTGGACGTAGGATTTTTTTTTCATTTCACGATTTTTATCCATACCTGTATTTCGTGTCACGCACACATACGTATGCGACGTTGCCGCTTTGACAGGTAAGTGTGTGCGTGCCTATGTTATACTTTACAAATGGCGTTTTATTTTAAAACGATAATTTTATTATTTATTTTGTTTGAAAAAAAAACTTTTTCATTTTTGAGAATTATTTTTTTTCCGAATTATATTAGGCTTTTATAGAGTAGTTAAAACTGTGGTTTCATTTAAAGTGGCGCTGACAATTCCACCCTGTATAAATAAAAAAAATAAACCACGTTGTATCCCGCACACAGCTGTGATTTTTATTTTCCGCCTAAAGGTACTGTGTCTAATAGAAAGATTTTAAAATCAAGAAAGAATATATTTCCATTACCCGAGAGGAGTTCGAACTCACAACCTACAACGTTCTACACTGTCCCACTGCTACATACCTTCTAAGAACTTGTGCCCAATTTTCAAGAACATCTACACCGCAATCTTTTGACACTTCACCAGTGCCACTAAGGAGGGGCTCATCACCATCTGTAATAAAAATGCAATAAAAACTTTTTTATAATATCTTAACTATTATAGAACCGGCTAAAGTCATAAATATTTTTACATTCATTCTGTACATTTGAGTTAGTTTTGCCAAGAATGAAGCAATGAAAATATTCAATATTTAATTTCCTCAAGTTTCTACTCGAGGAAATTAACCGAACCCACAATCTGTTGAACAAAACAAATACAAAAAATACCAGAATCCGGCTCAGAAGGCGAGGGCGGCGCGGGCGCAGACGACAGCGGCGACGGCAACAGGCTCGACAGCGACAGCGGCAAGTTCAGTCTGGAACGGTCCAACTCGCCCGAAGTTTCCACGCTTGCCACTTCGTACTGGAGCTGCCCGAGTGAATCTACTGACTGGGAAGGGAAATAAATATAATTATGATGATATTTTTATTTTCTTTTATATTAAATTGAGAAAATACTTTATTCAAAAATGAAGTTTAAAAAAGTCAAGTTTTCAAAAGCTTTTTTTACATATGAAATATATGTTTAATATATATCATTAATAAATAGAAAAAATATTGGTTATTCAATACAATAAAAATAATACCTCTTTTAAATTGATATAGAATTGCTGTACTAGAGGACGTTTGGAATAATACCAAAAGCGTTCAGCAGGAGAAAACACTTTCACTGGCGTTTCTATAACCAATCTGTAAATATAGAAAGGAAAGTTTTATTATAACAACAAACAAATAAACTACTCTGTTTTCAGTGGAATATATACATATACAATTTAAACAAAGTAAGGTCAACGAATCATGGGTGCCTTAAGGTTAGCTGTAGATGGCTGCGCAGATTAGATTTAATTTTATCCTTTTATTCTTATCGAATGAACAATACACAAAAGCTTAACCTCAGGATGCCCACGACTCTTCAACCGTATTGCACATACAAATAACAAATATAAAAACAAACCTCAAAGGATCTCTTATGCCACGTATAACAAGATCCAAAGCTAGTGACATATAAGCGGGGGCACCATCGCCGCTCGCCACATTGAAGGAAGCGAGAGCTGATTCCCCGGCATTCCAGAATGCGCATACCGAACAACCCGAACCACCTGATGACCCGCTCACCTAGAAATTATTTCAATATATGTATTTTAGAATACATAATATAATCATTCACGCCAGGGGCCCTAGCGATAATAAGCGTATAAGCGCGAAAGGTTGCGGGTTCGATTTCCACTCATGGAAATTAAATATTTAATATTTACATTTTGTTGATACTAAGAGTGTCTCAATACTAGGTTTCAAGATTATTACCATTTCAAGCAATTGCATATCCGAGTGTTTAACGCTGCGACCAGGAGCTAAGAGTATGCCGAAGCACCTCTCTATATAGAGCCCACCAGTATAGGACGACTGAAAAAATAAATTATTTTTTTAATAAAATATTGAATATATATGTGTAATTAATAATTTGTCTATTTAATTATTAACAAGTTTCTTGCCATAATAAATAATAACGTAAAAATTGGAACAGAAAAAAAATTACATTATACATTTATTTATTATTTTATTTTTGTACCAAAAGACAGAAACCTGAAGTATTTTTCACATATCTAATAATACAATTTCAAACAAACTAACCAAAGAAAAAAAATAAAATTTATAATATATTTTACCTGTGGATCTTCAGTCTCAGCGTGTACGTTGTTAGTGACTTGTGTCACATTGATTGTCACTTGCTTATCGATGCCCCCGCGTAGTTTATAACCGAGTCGCTCTTTGGGCACGTGGCTAAATGTACCCTGGAATGAAAAAATCTATATTATACGAGCACTCGTACATATTAACTTCACGTTGTAGGTATTTCGTGCACTACAGGGGCGAGAGAGGGAACCTAGTGTTAAGACACTCTGTTCCTCATTTTATTCATCTTAAATCACTTTTGGTTTATCGATGAGAAAAACATTCATACATTCACCTTTCTAACTGATCTGTATAAAAAAATCTGAATGTCATAATAACCTTTGCTGTCGTAATAATCTTTACTGTTACAATGATACATTGAAAAATAATGTTATAAATGTAAACAATGTTTTTATATTTATGACCAAGGACTTAAGCATTTATAAATTAACCACCATGAACTAATACAGTATAATTGTAAATAATTAAACTTTACAAATTAAACTATCCACATAAACTCACCTTAGCATCAGTCTCCTTTATATCCACAGTGCATTCCAGCACATGCATAAGCTGCATCGGCGGCGCCGCAGGACCCAGGCCTTCTGTTAAGGATCCCGTCATAGACGGCGCCGCACTAAGATCTCCTATGAGGGAGGACGCCATCGAGCGAGGTATACGTTCGAACGCTTTTGCGAAACAGCCTGTGAACAAATGGATATTGTAAATTTGTTATTTAAAGTATTGTTATACTAGCACACGTTAGTTAATTTTAATTGACATTAAATAATTAATACTGGGTAAACAAAAACTGTCAGAAATTTGTACTGGCTAAACAAAATCTAGCCCTAATTAATGTTAATTAATGTACTTAATGAATTGAAAATCAAACACCACCAACAATTAGTTCGTCTCACTTAAAATTTAACTATAATTAAATATAAAAATATATATAAATTTAACTTCCGATTTGTTAAACCATATCTTTTTTATTTTAAATTGAGTACTAACACAATTGTAGTAAGATTTAGTGGCAAAAATAATATTGTTTTTACAGGTAAATATTACTACGCTAGAAGAATTTAAAATTATAAACATATATATGTACAAACGCATAGCAAAGTATTTAATTATTCTTACATTCTTATTACATATTCAACTATCGTTTTATATTAAATTTATAAAGCAATAAAGATGGGGTTATAAACAAACCAATAAAACTTATATGAAACTAAAGCTAACAGTATGAAATTCCAATGCTTCCTCTAAATATGGATTATAATGATAGGCATGCTTAATGTACTGTGGGCGTAAACTATACTCGAATAAAGGTCATACGAATATGTTATAGGTAACTTTATAATATTATTTTTCTAATATTTGTTATATTCTAAGCAAATATAAAAATATTTTCATATATAGAATGAACGCTTAAAAAGCACTGGTCTTTATATACAACGAATTTATGAAATGAGAATTGATTTTTTTTCCTACTATTAAAACGAATCGAATCAAAAAAACAAAATTAATGCAAAATTTAATTTAAGTTTAAACATTTAGTCGGGTCTATCTCATGCTACGGTTTATTTTTGAAAATAAGTCATATTTATTTACCTTTCACGTGAT
Source organism: Heliconius numata (assembly GCA_016802625.1). Taxonomy (NCBI): domain Eukaryota; kingdom Metazoa; phylum Arthropoda; class Insecta; order Lepidoptera; family Nymphalidae; genus Heliconius; species Heliconius numata. The sequence continues at coordinate 1,701,812 of JAEBDU010013430.1, read as the reverse complement.
GGTTAATTACAATTTATTGATTCTTACACTTAATTACACATATATGTATATTCAAATTTGTAGTAATAAAACAATATCTTCTATTGACTATTATATTATAAAAAAATACACGAAATTAAATTTATTTGTAGACAAAAACAATAAAGAAAAAACAACTTTAAAAAGAACACCAACAACCGTTCTATACAAACGTTTCGAACTTTATGAAACAAACACTCCAATATCTAGATAAGAGTTTAACGACCCTATTCTGGTTCATAATTCGGCGATTTCAATTTTAGATCGCCGAATGTAATTACGCTTGAGATTTTATAAAAAAAGTAATGAGTGTTATTAGAACAATGATTATATACGAGCAACATGCAATGCTTAATAAACAGTGTTTAGTTACAGAAAATGTATAAAATTACTATATATCGTTTTTTTTTATTTACTTTAGTTTTATGTTATATATTTTTTTTGTTTCAGCTTCACGCTGTATTACGCAAGATTTGTAATCAGAGTGAATCTAGTGTTAAGACACTTCCTGCCGAATTCTGTAATAAATATAATCTAATGTAATTCACATGTATGACAACAATATATTCTACATATTATAATTATATATTCGGCCATGAAAAAAAAAAAGTATAAACTCAGAATAGGGACGCGGCTACACAATAAGTCACACTATCTGCCATAATAGAAGTATGCCGTGCCTGGAAATCAAACGATTTATCGAATATTACGTAAAACCATGTCAAATAATGTTTTAACATATGCTCTACATAATAGAGTAAGCATTTTGTACATTTCCTGTATTTTCGTTGCATGATAAAGACAATTAATAAGTTTTTAATATTTTTAAAGTAAAATTAAAAGGAATTTTATTCGATTTAAGGAGTTTCAAGCTTAATTTTTTTTATTTTAAGTTTTATGCCACTCGACTTAAAAAATACACACTTTTCACACGCACAAAACGCCAGCCACATTTAAAAATTAAACGCCACATTCGAATATTTCTAAAAAATATTAAAAAGTACCTCATGAACTCAAAATAAGGTTTTTTTTTTAATTTAATATTTTTTTTCTTTTGGCAAGGAGAGGATAACTTGCCTACAGAGATAAAGCGAATTAAATAGCTGAACCTAACGTTTCCTAAATATGAAGCCTACAATTAAATTGGAACCTGAAAGTCCTTAACTATGTCACAATAATAATAATCTAATAAAATTATGATTGTTTGTATGAGAATATTAAAGAATTAAACGCCTTTTGGACAATCTATACTAATATAATAAAGCGGAAGAGTTTGTTTGTTTGTTTGTTTGAACGCTAAGATCTCTGGATCTACTGGTCCGATTTACTATGTTTTTGTTTTGTATGAAAGCTGCATTCTTCAGAAGTGCTATAGGCTATATAACATTACATTACACATATGAACTAATATATAAAAATACTTTCTAATTTGACATGCAATTTATTCTGCCATCGTAATAACAACCGTCGCGTCGCTACGCAACCGTTACCGCGACATTTTGATATTCATCCTTATGAAAATAAATGTAATAGTCACTTTTAGCATTTTATCTAGATTGAAATTATAGTTTACTATATAACATTTTAATAAATAATTAAGGAGATGTCACTGATTCGAAATGACCTAGCCTTCGGGCGGCATAGTGTGAGTATGACCGACGCGAAAATTATATATTCTTATAGTTCAAGCAGGCGTAGCCGCGTCTGGGTCCACTAGTGTCTTAATAAAAACACTGACCGTGTCATTAATAGATCTTTAAATTAAATTCCATACCACTTAAGAGACAGAAATTCTACTTTTATGTTATGACTGACAATATCCTAGATACTTAACATAATTTAGGAGCAAGAAATATTATAAAATAAACACGCGCACACAATACAGAAATTATTTTTGTCTAACAATCAAGGAAAGGCCAAACAGACTTACTTTCCAAAAAAAAAAAGGTTTTTCAGCACTCACCTAAAACAATAGTCAAATAAGTATTAAACGTGTGCTAAATCAAACGAACGCACAACAACTGACCTGATTATTTGGTCAACTCATCATATTTAAATTGAGATGATTTCAATCGTTTATTATAAATGATTGTGCAAATAACAGTCATACTGTACGATTTCTGCCATGTTCCTGCCAGTTATATAAATACGTTTTATGATAAAAAAAAATCTATTCAGAATTTAAAAAATATAACTGGCTGAACTCTTAAGGAATAGGTCATAGTAGACAGAAAATACACAGAAAAACATGCAGTTCTTAGGATATATTTTTCAGCTTTACACTTTAGCCCACATATGAGAGAGAGAGAGAATCTAGTGTCAAAATTCCATTGTTTCATTTAAATTCTACATAGGTACGTATAGCGTAATGGCGGAATTCAAGTAATAAATTACGAAGCGACTTTAACTGTATATGATATATATAAGTTTTTCGTATTATTTTCGACAATATACGACGTTTATTTCCGTTGACTAATGTGCAATGTCTAAAATTAACGGAAATTGCTGCAAAAAGATACTTTTCACGGATGTCCTTCCCTATTCCACAAAATGCGAATCAGTAGAAATCGCATCAAGCTGTCTGTTAACTCCAATGAAATTAATATTACCGATACTGGTAAAATAAAAGTAAAAAATGCTCCTGCATGAAGAATGAAGATCTAATAATGTCGCATGTTAAAATATTCTCCAAATTTCAAATATTATAATAATATATGAGTCTAATTAAATTGACGTAATGTTAGCTTCACGCCGTATCCCGTATGTAGTAGGGTAGGCAGAGGAAGCCTAGGGCTACAACACTCCGCTTCCCACTTTCCGCCGAATACTGTAAGCATTGCGTGTTGAGTGGCAGAACTCAAAGCTGCATGCATTTTGCCTCGAAATCAGAGCGAAGAAATGAAAATATTAAATATTTAATTTCGAGTGGGAGCCGAAACCACAACCTGTCGTCTTTAGAGCCATGTGCTGCCCCTGCGCCACGAGTGGCCCGAGTTTTGTAATGTATTTTTCATAATTTAATATAAAAAAAAGGATAAATTATACTACGATAATTTGAATCAATCTGGCACCAATTCCTCAACACGCAACACCTCAAAAATTGAACGATACGTGTGTGACAGTGTCTTAACACTATATGTTAAAAAAAAGAATACTCACTGGACACCTGATTAACAGCCTCAGCGATATGACACCGGAACACGTGACACCTGTACACCGCGGACTCCTTGGTCTCCCCGTGGGACCACGTGAACGCGAAGCACGAGGCTACGGGCGAGCCGGCCGCGCCGCGCGCGTAGAACGATATACGGTTGACGGCGTAGCGGGTCATCACGCTGTTCGTGTCCGCTTGGTATAGCCTGTGAACGAAAGTGGTATTAGATGTAGGTTTTTTTCTTTTTTTTTGCTTTAGCTTCACTTCACGCTATATCCCGCATGAAGCATTGTAAAAAAACACATATATAATACATAAACATTTCATTTCTTCGAAAGTAGTGTGTCTGTAACTCACAACTCACAATTTTTACATACTGTTTGTTAACTTTTCCTACAGGCAGAAAAAGTCTAGTGATATCATTTTCTAGCATTGCATGTAATGGCAGAATTAAAAGCCGCACTTAGTCTAATAAAACAAGGATAACGAAAATATTCGAAATACTTATAAACATCTCCCCAAATTAAATTCGAACCTCAAACTATTACGTGATGTCGGCCACGTTGCTACAATTTATGTCTTCAACGAATATGGCCATTTGGTTACTTTTTATCTTTACCACAATACATGACAATAGCATAAACAATATTAATGCGACCACAATGTAGAACAATATAAATTAATTGAATTTTTTTAAACATATTTGTAAGAAATCAGGATTTTTAAAACTGAATAAAATTTATAAATATTTAAAATGTATTATATAAAAACACATTATTTCCCTGGATATTGCACACAGTTACCTTGTTGTGAATAATGTAAGACGCGAAAAATATATAATGAAGCTCTCCTCCTAAAATTCTACCAAAAAATTACACAATTTGACAATGGATTTTAATTTACGCAATAACATTGAGTACGAGTTGCATTTGAGACTTGTTTAATTTGTTAGTTATTTATCGGTTCAAACAATAGTATGGGGTAAATATTAATACTTATATGTATATTATTGTTTTCCGGGTGTTTAAAAATAAAGTGTAACTTGCAATGTCATAATTCATTTTAGCACGCACACACATTTCTTTTTCAGCTTCACGCTGTATTCTGTATGTAGCAGGATAGGCACAGGGGGCTAGTGTTGAGACACTCTGCTTCCATCGAATTTTGAATGCGCGTCGAGTGGCGGTGGCGGTTGGAACCAGAACGAAGAAACGAATATATTAAACATTTCATTTCCTCGAGCGGTAATCGAACCTACAACCCGTCGCGTTTATTTTTATATTTAAAATAATAAAAAAAACACTCACACAACGAGTCCTTGAGAACAAACTGGTATAGATATAGACACGGCAATGCCATCTCTGTTCTCCGGCATTGAACTCAGCTCCTTCATTATACGCTGTATATCAGTTTCAGATTTTGGATCCGCGATGTTCTGAGCTCCTAGATAGCTGACCCCGCAGAACACTGTGCATTCTTGGTCGACATCTGACACTAAAAAGAATTTTAATTATATTTTATTGTTACTAAAAAGGTATATTTTAAGTAACAATTAGGCTAGGAAACATTTAATATTATACTTGGCATATTTAACACATACTTTAGTATAAGTGTTAAATTTAAAAAAAAGTTATCCTATGAGGGATTCAGAAATTTTTATCTTTTGAGGGATGGCACCCTAAAAATATTACAGAATAGACTTCGGGAAAGTATTTATAATAATCACCAGAAATAAATTTAAAAAACACCTTGAGAGGAATAACAAACTAACAAATTAGACCACCAAATTAGAAAATTTAGAAAACTAAAAAAGTCTGAAAAATCAAATATTTTTTATAGATTAAAAACAAATAGATTAAAATAATAATATATATCTTTCACCTTCATCATCACTTTCTATAGGTTTCATGTGATCTTGTTTTTCTGTGGGCGATGGTGTTGAGGTGCCCGCCGTGGACCCATCCACCGCTTCGTAGAACTTCGAACCGCCGACGTGCCTGCATGATTCCTATAATAAAACAAATAGTTTTTTATTAACAACAAAATGGTAGTCACTTAACATAAAATTACATAATATTTTAATTTAATACATTAAATTGAAATTTGCATAATTAAATGAAATGACATTAATTTCTTTTTTTTTCTCTGTTTTTTCAGCTAAGTGTTAAGATATCCCGTTCTCTACTTTCCGCCGATTTATTTAAGGCATTGCGTATTGAGTGACGGAACTCAACACCGAGCGAGCACTTTGTTACCAGAGCGAGAAAATTAAAATATTAAATATTTTATTTATTTATTTTAACTATTTGAAATAACTATAAATATACTACTACTATAAATATAAAAAAACTATATAAATATATTCACTTATAAGAATATACAGCTTAGAAAAGTGCTATGCGGTTAATGATTAAAATAATTATGTTTATACCTATGTATATAAATAAAAAATAGTTAACATTTTTTATAGTGATATTCACACTACAAGGAAATTATAATATTTAGAAACGTATAAACATTTAAAATGTTTAAAATGGACCCGAACCCACGTCTGTTGGAAGCCGTCCAAGCGCTCTAGCCAAATGAGCCATATGTACTTATCGAGCTACGTTAAAATTCTTATACGTATACATCTATATGGGTAAATTTTTAACCAAAGATTCCATAAAATTATAATTTGGCTAAATAAATTAAAATAAAAGTTAATATTACAGCAGAAATTATTTATAACTTAATTATTGACTTTACGTAATTTATTCTTGCCCGGAAAACCCAAGTAGTATTTATTTATACTTACTTTTTATGATTGACCTTTTATTAGGATGTAGATGACTGATAAACTTACTTATTATAATTACCTATTATACAAATAACATACAGTACTTATATAAAGTAAGTTTATCGATGTTTCGATATATTTCCTATATGAAAATGTCACCAAGTAGGAATCGAACACATAGCCAACGTTTACATCATTTTGCATTATTAAATGTATAGCTTCTAAATATAACCCACCCACATTTATTCCTTATAACTAAAATAGACAGACAAAAAAACAACACCTTATAAATTACATGCGAAGTTTTCCCGTAAGTCATTATTAATTGTAATGACAACACCGTAAAAAAAGATAAAACTAAATTTATTAATTAAATTAATTAATTTAAACTTATTAATCTTTTGTTAAATGGTTAATTTAAACTTGTAGGTTTAATTTAATTTATTCACTTTACACTGTGAACGCCAATTGAATACTAAGCCCAGTATATAGTCGGTGGCTCTACATACTATGAATCACGTCGGCCCACTGGCGACAATAATATAGGATAGTTATCATTATAATATGACTTTAAGGATGCGTTACGCATTTATTTATATCATTAACATATTATTTTTACATTGTCGTGATGCAATTTGACCATATATGGTTGTGGTATAAGATTTGGAAGATAATACTGGCATTGCGTGTTGAGTGGCGCAAGCAAACGCCGCAATTTGTCTTTGTACCAAAGCGAAGAAATCAAAATATTAATAAATAATAATTATTCCCTGAATGGGAACCCAAAACCGTCGCTTTTCAGTAACACGCTTGTGCCCTACCTGAGCCAAGACGGTCTCGATAGCTATAATTCATTTAAAATATAAGCGTTTACACATTTTAGCCAGACCTATTTCTCCAAATCGAAAGTGTAAAAGAGCATTGTATTATATCTACTACTATACTACGAATTAATAAGTTACAGAAAAAAAAGATAGAAGTTTAATATTATCATTGCTAATTGCTTATCGAATTTAATAAATTAAATCTTACCTTTAGCATAAAAAGTGATCATTAATTATATTTATTTTACATAAGTTATCGACATAAACGAGGAAAAGGGCGGCGTTGAGTTCCGCCACTCAACACGCAATGCCTCGAGAATTCGTCGGAAAGTAGGGAATGGAGTGTCTTAACACTAGGTTCCCTTTGCTTATCCTGCTGTCTATGGGATACAGCATGAATTTGATATAATATAAAAGGTTAATTAAACTTAATTTCCGAAAGATTTATTTAACCTAAGTTAGACATATTTAAAATATTAACTAACCCAAAAGAAACAGGAAGAGATAAAGAGTAACACTTTTTTCTGAGTGGACAGTTGATATCTTTATTTAAACGAATTGTAATAGGACCATATCTTCTTACAAACACCTTATCAAATAACAACTAAAACCCACCTTCACAACCTTCATGCTCGTCACTAATTACTGAACACCACCTACATTCTCCAACCGGAAGGTCATTAACACGACTTACGATAATATATTAATGATTGTCTGTCTGTATACTATATGTATATAAATGCAGTGAGTGATATTAAAAAAAAATCAGCTTCATGCTGTATCTCGGAAATAAACAGTTTTTTTATATGGGGCAGTTGTGGCGCAGGCGACAGTTGTGGATTCGATTCCCATTAGATTAAATGAATTATTATTTGTTATTATTATTTTCATTTCTTCGCTATGGCACCAAGGCAAAAGCCCGGAGTTCCGTCTCAACTCACAATACCTCAAAAAATTTGACGAAAAGTGGGGAACGAAGTGCCTTAACACTAGTTTCCATCTGTCTGCCCTGGTGAGCGCTGCATGAAGCTAATTTATTTATTTTTTTATTAAAAAAATTATAACATTTTTTGTATCACACACTGCATCTATCTTATCTTTTTTTCTTTGAATCACAACACAAACACTTCAATCACACAATTTAAACCAAAAAAAACACTTTTCACTTCAAAATAATAAAAAAAAAACCTATACAATTAAAGATTTCCAACATAACTTAACTAACAAGGTGGACCGAACACGCCTCGCCTCGGTGACGAGCTGAATGCGCGTACAATGGACGGAACCAAAACAACTCTGGCAATTAGTTCATAAAGCAAGGCTTGGGTTTCTTCAACACCGGGCCGGGCGTTGTCTTGACGATTTAAGTTTATCTACATTCGTATTCGTATCAGTAATCATAATGACGTAAGGTTCACTTTATTATCTTAATGCTGTATTTTTAACAACAACACCTTAGTAAGTTAATATTAGTTAGATATTTATTACACACTAGCGGACGCGCGCAGCTTCGCTTGCGTATTTAGGGGTGAATTCTTATAAACCGTGAAACATGTGTTCAATTAAATATTTTTAAGAGTCTGAATTTACAATTTTATAAAAATCGGTGCAGATTTAATTTTTTTTCCATACAAACTATCAACCCCTATTTCACCCCTTTAGGGTTAAAATTTTTCAAAATCCCTTCTTAGTGGATGTCCAGAACACGAAAGTAATCATCTGTCCAAATTCCACGTTTCTACGCACAGCGGTTACGGCTGTGCGTGCGTCTTACCTCAGTCAGTGAGGACAAGTCCTTTTATATATTATAGATTAATATAGATTTTTATTTTTGAATTATATTAAAAAAAGCTTTGTAATTTTTTAGACATATCAGCTACATGCTATATACCCAAACAACAGGGTAGGCAGAGGGAAACTTATGTTAAAACACTCCGTTCCCCGTTTTCCGCCGAATTCTGGATGTATTACGTGTTTAGTGGCGGAACTTTACGCCGCGCTTTGCCCCGATACCAGAGCGAAGAAATTTAAATATTCATTTTGAATAAATATTTCATTTAATCGAGTGGGGACCGAACCCACAACCAGCCGCGTTTACAGTCGCACATTTGTGCTCTTGCCCCACGACTAGCCTAGTGTTTTTTTAGAAAAAGAGCTTTAGTTTTTGAAGTTTAATTCTCTCAAAATAATATAAAAGTCCGACTAATACCCTAACTATACAAAAACACAACTAGTAATTGTATAGCAATAGAAAACGTTATTAAAAATAATTTTAAGCATTAAGCAATAGTCTTTAAATAATAAGCTTTAGTCTTTAGCTTGTAATTTTTAAGCTTTTGTAAGCTTATCTTGAAAAAAATCAATGAAATACCCCACAGTAGACTTAAAAAGACATGTTCCACATAGACCACAAAGACTACGCTTTTGGGAAATGTCAAACGAAATAGGTCGGTGAAAGATGTTTCTTTAATGTCATGAACCAGTTAACTAGTCCTCGGGGGAATGATGACAATGTTTATGGATTTTTGCATGATTTGTGTATTAAAATTTCTACCATTTTCTTTGTCTGGCCGCGTTTTTATTTACATAGCGCGGCGTTCAGTTCCGCCACATGACACTTAATGCCTTATAAATGTGGCGAAAAGATGGAGAACAAAGTGTTCCGAAACAAAATGCTAAAGATGTGTAAAGTTAAAAATAAAGGTGGTATTAATTATACGTTTATATTTATTTTTGTAAATATTTCCTCTACATGTTTTCATTCTCCATTTTCAAGACAATGCGTGTCCGACCTTAGGGACATTATATTATTTACAATATATCTAAAACTACCTACATATAAAACTTCTTCCTCGAGTAAGATTTGAAGCCATAACAATTATTTTTAGTGCCACATATCCCCACTGCGCCTCTAGGTATAACAAACTACTTTTAATACGTTTCCAATATTTACGGCCAATTAAAAACTTTATCGTTCTATATCACCAACCAAAAATAACAAACCATTTTATTTTACATTGTGTAATCAATTAATGTGAGTTGATTTACACTCGTTTTACTAGTGTTTAGAATTGTATAGCAAATATATTATATAAAAATAAATCAAATCAGTTTCACGCTGTATCCCGCACACAGAGGGTAGGCAGTGGGGACCTAGTGTTAAGACACTCCGTTTGCCAGTTTCCGCCGAATTCTGAAGGCATTGTTTGTTGAGTGATGGAACTCAACGCAGCCCTTTGCCTCGACACCATAACGAAGAAATGAAAATATTAAATATTTCATTTCCTCGTGGGGATCGAACCTGTCGCGTTTACAGTTACAGGCCCCGGTCCACGACTAGCCTCAACTATGGCCAATTTCTATGTGTGACACTAAATACATTTTTTTTCTTCTATGCGAGGGAATAGACACTGTAAACTGTGCGCAAATATGATATAATGAAATTTTAACCCAGTTTGAAATTCATAGTACTTATGTACAATTTAGCGAGCTTAGTCATACATACGACCTTAAAATGATTAGACTTGATAAGTCATTATAAAATTCTTTTACTCCACTATGCGTAACATATGCAATTTGTATTTTATCTTGAATTAGTCCGTTTTTCAAAAACACGCCAAGAGCGAGTCGTGCTCACCTATGCAGAGTTCCGTAGCAACAAATAAATGTGTATATTATCAACAGGACCACCAATTATATTATATTTGATATGCTATTTTCAAATGACATCAAAAAGGAGGAGGCTCTCAAAGCGACCGAAAATTCATTGAAATTCTTCCATATCTTTTAAAAGATGAAGTCAATTAGTAAAGGTATTGGCATAATAAAAAAAAATCTTAGAAATCTTCACAAAATTTAGAGCACTTATCCAATGACATGCCGCACGGCATACTCTGTCTATTTGTTTTACCCCTCAGTTACATGTAGGAAGAGCTATCCGTTACAACTTTCAACAATAGTTTCCGAGTAAAACGACTGTGACATACGGATTAATTAAACCTACAAATGTAAGACACGTGTCAAATTAAATTTTTATTTTGTTAGGAAAGATTTTAAGTGCAAAATGAATTTGTAGTATAATTATCAAGATTTATAATTATTTACTAAGGATAGAAATATAATTATATAAAAGTAAAAAAACTATTACATCGCTTATGCTATGGTACAAACAACCTTTTGTATGCCTTATTGGACATAAATATCCAGTATCGATAATGATTTAATATTTCAAATGTTGTTATCAGTGTAGCGTAAAATTTACATATTAATATATGAAGGTCAATTTAGTCATGGTACTATTTGCAAATAAGAAATAAATGAGTTTACACTCGTAATCTTCATTATTTTGCTAATGAAATTTGCTAATGATATTATTTATTTAATAAAATATATTATTTTTAGACCACTCGTGGCGCAGGGAAACACGTGTGCTTCAGTAAACAAGACAGCTTGTGGGTCCAATTCGCACTCGAGGAAATAAAATCTTTACTAATATAATAAAGCGGAAGAGTTTGTTTGTTTGTTTGTTTGAACGCTAAGATCTCTGGATCTACTGGTCCGATTTTCATTGTTTTTGTTTTGTATGAAAGCTGCATTCTTCAGAAGTGCTATAGGCTATATAACATTACATTACACATATGCAATTGCAATTTATTCTGCCATGTTAATAACAACCGTCGCGTCGCTACGCAACCGTTACCGCGACATTTTGATATTCATCCTTATGAAAATAAATATAATAGTCATTCTTAACATTTAATCTAGATTGAAATTATAGTTTACTGTATAGCTTTCAAAAAAATAATTAAGGAGATGTCACTGATTCGAAATGACCTAGCCTTCGGGCGGCATAGTATGACCGACGATGATTTTCGAACTATTGTTAATTTTTATGTAATTATTTGATGTTTATAATTAATTCAAGCTACACTTTGGTTCTCTTCTTATTTTATTTGATATTGCCCGCTAAAATTATCCTGCTTAATAGAGAGATATGTTTAATTATTTCGTAGAGTCGATATCTATGTACGCACGCACGGAAAACTTTAGGTACTTTTTCTAATATTAAGAATACCTATCCTTTAGTTACTTTTAATCCTTTTGTTGGTTTATTTCAATAACTCACATAATTTTTTCTAATAATGTGTATCTACTTATTATTCTTTTTGATTATTTAAGCTTACATTTTCTTACTAATTCTATTGAAAATTGAAAATAATTTCATGAATATATTTAATAAATATTCTTATAGTTGAAGCAGGCGTAGCCGCGTCCGGGTCCACTAGTATTTAATATATTTATTTCCTCGTTCTGATACCGAGGCAAAGCGCGGCGTTGAGGTCCGCCAATCACTCGCAGTACTTGCAAAATTCATCGGCAAGCGGGGATAGAAGTGTCTTAATGGGTACAGAGTGTCTTTAACACGTCATGTTTCTGTGCGGGATAGAGCGAGAAGACTAAAAAACACTATTTACACTAGGGATGAGTTCGATATAACAAAACGTAACTTGTAACCGATACGATGCCGAAACCATACCATATCGATATCTGTTTCTAAAAAACCGTTATCATAGAAACTTATCAAAACTATCAGATGCGTATTAAAACTTAAAATCACACACAGCAACTATCGCAACGAAAACGTAAAAACGAAAACTTCGCATAACACGAACTAAGTAACTACCTCTCTTTCTAACTATATGTTTCTCACGAGTGTAAAAGAAATGAAGCGAATATCCGATAACTTGCATCTATAAGATATTATTACTTTACGTTACAAAAAAGAACTTCTATATAATAGGTATATATAACTTCTATACAAGGGAATAAGGTTGAAATTTGATTAAAATATTCATATTATTTTCACACTTGAGTGGATTCGACTTTTAAATTCTAAACGTTTGTTTTTAAGTGACAAATGCTTATTTGAAATTTATTTTCAAATTTTTAATATTTTAGAAATAGTTTAGTATTGTATTTAGTCCTTTGCGATACGTATTGCGGACGAGGTTTCCTTAAAAATTGTGCATTTCATTGTGTGTATATACTTTTTTTTTTAACAACAATTTCTATATAGTTTAAAGTTAATTAGTGTTAGTGTATAGCTTAAATATATTAGTGTATATAGACATAATTTTTTTCTTAAAAATGTCGCGTAAAGTCTCTCATCTCTCTGTATACTTGGTGATTTACTTTATATTCATAATACTTTTAAAAAACGCAACCAGCGTTTAATGTCAATTTGCCTTCATTTTATATCGTTAAAAATGATTTAACGTTTGTAAACTGTATTATCAATATCGATATCTGAAAACCGTTTTTGATATCGTTATGAAAACCATATATCGGTTACATAACCGTTATCGAAAAAAAACGATAACGCCCATGCCTAATTTACACCAATTTAGAGCTTATAAAGATAAATAATGTATCACCTTAATTAATTAGTTCATTCATTTTGTCTGACCTAAATATATGTTTATGTAATGTATATGTATATATATTTTGTTTGTTTTTCCCCTTTTACTGCATACTTATGTGCCATACTTTACTATGTCATTGCTTGACTGAAACTAGGGCTATGCTTGCAGTCTGCTATAAATCAAAGTATATTATTTTTTAACACACAGATTAACTTTTTTATGAATACCTTTTAATTATAAAGTTATAGGAAACTCTAAATTTTAGGTATTAATATCTATTATATATGTTAGCTCTAACAAACAAGTCAAAGCATCATCCTCTCATCCAATAATGCCATGAATTAGCCAATTTGCCGCGGGAATTGGCGTTCCAGTTTACGGTCAAATAAACACAAATGGTGACAATATACGTTTTAGCGTCACACTCTTCATTACACCACTTTTGGCATTTAACTTGGTTGATAGTTCGATATTGCTATCACAGTTAGTGTGCCTGTATATAGCCACATATCGTTCCGTGCCTGGCGCGGGTTCAAATTCCGCTACTTTCAAATTTTTATGTGTTTTTTAAAAAGTATATGCCTTTTCTAAGTGTGGAATAACTCTTTAAAAATCTAAAATATATTAAATAGAACCTTTATGCATAATTTAATAGTCTTTTCCTCAATCTCCCGTACAGAATGTCACAAAAAAATCTAAAATCTTATTGGCATAATCCTCTACAGCTTGCAATTCAGAGCAGCCACAACTTGTCAACCACACTGTATATGGGGTATAGATAAAGAGAGTCAACATAGTTTGTTCTCCAGTCTCTGCCAATTTTACAGGCATCAGATGCCAAATTGTGAATCCTAATACTGCAGATTTAACTAATCAGTTTAAATAAATGGACCATTTTTTTATATATTGTGTTTTTGTAAGTAAAAATCAAAGCACCAAGCAACCAGTGAACTGAATATACAAACGTTCAGTTCACTTCTCAACTGTGCCATAAACACATAAAAGAGTTTATTGCAATTTTTTTTTTTTTTATATATATTTAAAAGACACATATAAACCATCTAAAGGAGAACCTTTGAAAAGAGAGACCTTTTGTGAGACTGTCAATAAAAATTGACGACCAAACAATCAGTCTTAGGAATAATATTTCAGTAGCAGAAAAGTGTCAAACTCCCCTTAGAGATGCTGGTCACAAAAAAATTGTTGTAGCAAGCTTGTAATTATACTGAATTTTAATAATTGGCTTGATTTTAATATTAAAGTAATGTTTGAAATTGTGTCAACACCTCATTTTTAAGGCAATGTAAATATTTCAAATATTGCATTTTCATAATATCATCCTATACAATACAATAAGATGTTTTCAATGAAATCAATAGCAATTGCTCAGTTGTTAGCCCTAATTTTGTTTGAAAATAGTTCATTTACAAACAAATTTAGGAAAGACAAAGCTAAAATATAATATATTTTATTATATATTGATATTCTCAATTAATTGGAAGACATGAGTTATTACCCATGTCTATTCTATCATTAATATCAATTTTGACATAGTCTGTCTTTGTCTGTCTATCCCAAATATTTTCAGACATACACATTTATCTACAAGGAAATTAAATCCAATCCAATAACATACTGTATATATGATGTGTAAAAAATATTAAATTTCTATCTACTGGTCTAGTATTATTCTATGGATAAGTTATACATTCTTATATTTAAGCAGAAAAAATAATTTGTCCAATATCTTGCACTTGTCCAAAGCATGCATATTAGACGGACAAAGTATAATAATAATAATACTTTATTGCACAAATAAAATAGAACATTTTAAAGTATTTCAGACCAGTAATTGTTCAGTTAACCACAAAATGCTTACCTCATTTTTAGCAGTGCTGTTTTGACTAGTACCCTCCATTTCACCTACTCGCAAATCTGTATCACTTTCAACCTCAAATATAACTTTATATAGATCTAGGCCTTCAGGTATATTGGATTCAATATTAGCCTCAGGGTGTATGGTAAGCTCTTGGTTAATAAGCTGGCTGCGACTTATTTTCAGAGAATTTTGAAGAGTTTCAGCAATAGCCTGAAAAACATTAATTATATGATAATTTCAAGGCACATTATTGTAGTGCTATTACACATCACTCTTTTATTACAATTTTATGACAACATCATCAGTGATAAAGTGATTGCTATACAAATGTTACAAAATAATGTAGCTTTATTGACATTAGTAATGAAAGGTTTCATTATTTAAGAAAAATATAATATGATATATATAATATAATTGAATTATTATAGTAGTGATATTTAATGATACTTATAGAAAAATACCATGCATTTAAAAAATCTGCATTGATACTGAGGTAAAGAGCAAACTCAAGGTCTTTTTAATGTCTATAGAGACCACTAAAAGCTGTGTGAGAAATGTTTGCTCTTGTACGTACGTCGCTCAATATGTCTTCTAAGTCGCAACACACATTTGTTGATAGAACAGGTGTAGGGCTCGGGGTCTGGGATCGATCAGAAAAAATCTCAATGTCTACCGGGTCCGAAACCTCATTTATATGACATCCATTGAACTCCATCACTGTATTCTGTTGAAAAACACCACCGACAAATTACAAACACTAACGTATAATGTATAAGTAAAGAAAACCTATACTATACTATCTAAAACATAGTTTTTCCTTACCCATCGATATTTAGGTTCTCTTACGAGAACAAAACATTTTAACAATGAAAAATTTTATCAAAAGCAAAAAAAAAACACGATTAAAACTCAATGCGGTAGATAGATGTACTTATATTTACCGATGAAATAGTGATCACTGTTGGTATTTTACACTCGATGCAAAGAAACGTCAAAGAATGTCAAATTGTATGAAAATTCCTTTTCACGAAGAATTTTCATATTTAGCTTAAATATAAATTTATAACAAATAAAGTTATATAAAATAAAATAACTTTCTTTACTTACTTAAACAATATGTGGCCTAAGATCTAGTTTAAGTTACACCAGACTGACTATTATGAAACTTCGCAGGTACATTTCTTAACATTAACATTTGTAAATCCTGTTTCCCCCACTTCTTGGGTGTAGAACAATACTAGCAAAAAAATGTTATTCAAGCAAATCAGGTAAACAAAAATATGGTCACGAAAGGATATATAAAAAGAATCGCTATGTTTGGCAAGTATATTTTGAATGTTTACTTAAAGTGAATTATAATAAACAGATGAAAATGCATGATGAAATATATTAATAACAGTATAAGGAATTACAAGGTTTGAGTGGCAAAGACTTGTGACCTGTGACCTGACACACTCGCTCGTCGTTTTATGTTACGGAATCCTGTGATGGACACTAAAATCAGAAAAGTAAATAATATAAAGATTATTCCAATGGCCAATTGTGAATCTTGATTCGAGCTTCTTACTCTACACTTACACTCAAATATATGAATTTCAAATATATGCCACTATGACGTCAAGTGTTATATGTTACGGATTGTTTGCCGATTACGACCACAAGAAATACCTGTTTATTGATTATTGACATTATTTGCCCAATCTCTAATGTGTCTGCATAGGTATGGATTCGTGGGTACCCGAAGAAAGTAGTCAGCCTTTCTATTATATATTTTATGTCAAATTCGTTTGATTCTGAACGTTGTCATCGTCATTGCTGTAGGTATTCTTCGCCAGTACTACCTCTGTTATTTATATAATTGTGTTCTCTACTAATGCCCAACAGTCATATACCTCCTCTTTACTTGACCATACTTCAGAATGGTAGATACTAACTCGAACTAACGCGAAGGAACGAAAATATTAAATATTTCATTTCCAGTGTCGATTTCCTGGAATCGAACCCACAACCTGTCACACGCTTGTGCCTCTGCGCTACGATTGGCCTCAGTCTAACTCCGCCTTAACTTATTTTTGTATTGTAGCCAAAGGATGACAGTTTTTAACAATAAAAAGTATCCTTTTTAATACTTGTAATCTTTCAGTGTCCTTGACTTTTAAGAACATGTATAGAAAATTTTATTATAAACAGTTGAGTAGTTTTGGCGTGAAAGCGTAACAAACAAACTTACTCTATGTAGAGAAAATTAAATCTAAGCAGATGGTATATATAAAATATAACCCATGTTACTATGTTATAATTCATTAATGAAAAAATCTAAGCATTTTATGCTATACATAAAAGTCAAACATTGTGTTTTTATGGAAATATTTTAAGGAGTTGTAAGGATTGTTTTTTAAATCGCCACCGATTTTTATAAATTTACCCCCTAAACTAAAAATAATTTTATAAATACATTTAATAGATATTCGTATGATGCAAGCGGGTGCAGCCGCGACGGTCCACTAGTATATTATATTTCTATATTCTTCTATATGCGCGTATCCGATTATTGTTTTCTTAATAAGTAAGTGCTGCAAAAGTACTGTATTATCTATGGCTAACGTCTGCGTCAAACGTAGCGTCCGTTTAACAATGTCAGTTTGTTTTCGTAATTTAGAATTGTTGGAAACTTATGCATGCATTTTTAATTAATTTTATCATCGTGATTAAAAGCGGTTGTCAAAACATTAAAATGGAAAATACTTCCACGGAAAATGATGTTCAACAGTCGCCGCCAAGGCGAAGGCGCTCCACATTTTTCGAAAGACGGGAATCTTTAGGTATTTTATTCTATTTAAATGTAATCCCATTACAGTTTTATTATATAATAAACACAATTGTTCTTTACCCTTTACAAATTATAATTGTAATTAATTTAAAATATTTTTGTTTCGATTTTAGTTCCTCAGCCTTTTACTGAAAATACTGATCCCAATGTTTGCGAGAAAATAGGCGACGTCGATGATAAGTGCAACGAAGAACTTTTAAAGTATGTTAAGTATGCTACTCGCTAATTATTATGTTAAAAAATAAATAAGTATACATTGTAATTGATATATTTATGATTTTAGTTATCATGACAAACTTTTATCTGAAAAAAATCAATGGAAAACTGAAGTTAAAAACAGACGAGATAAATACCATGATCTGAGACAGTAAGTATGTTTTACATGGTTTACACTAATATGATTTGACATATAGAAAACCTATAACAAGATTGATTTTCTGTAGACAGTTTCAAATGGCTATAAAGGAACCAAGCCAATCAAGTTTGCCATATTCATCACTATCAAATGAAGATATTGAATTCTTAAAAGGAAAGGTAAATATTTCCAAGCTTGTTGTTAGCCAGCAAAATTTACATAACAGTGTAAAAAAGACTCAAGAGTTATATAGAAGAGTAATGGAACTTGATGATGTATTATTAAGCCACTGTGAACAAAAGGTAAATGAAGTCACAGATTATCTGCTAGAAAATAGTACAATAGAGTGATTAAATTTCAACAATTGTATATTTTATTGTACATTTTAAATAATGCTTCCGTTAATATTATATTTAATTTGAGTGCCATTAATTGAATTAATCTTGCATATTTCTAATTCAATTATAAAACAAATATATCATTAATATAATTAATATAATAATTTTTAAAGATTGTGGAGAGTAGAACTAATTATGTAAAATGGCTTTATGAAATCTTCTTAAGGAATAAATTTTATTAAAGTAAATAAAGTAAGAACTTTTTACTTATTTTTTTTGTTACCTATTTTATTTATATATCTTTAATGGGTGTACAATAAAGAGTATTATTATTATTATTATTTACTTGAAAACAAAAAAAAAACATTTACATAATATTTGCACAAAAAATTACACTAATGCATTTACAAAACACTCATAGAATTCTGTATTTTATAGAATGTCTTATTAATTTATAGTTAATTTTAATTTTGTTTGCATAAAATACACACACACATACACATACACACACACACACGACACAGTACTTCTGAATCAGGTTATATATACCAAATAAATAAATGTATATAAATAGTTTAACAGTGTACAGATATTTACCTAGTATTTTCCAGTTGTAATAAAGGCTCTACCTGAATGTGTAAATATTGGAAAATAATGTTATTGACCATATAGGCTGTTGTGACGATGGTTGTGGGTTCCATCCCCACTCGAGGAAGTGAAATATTTATTTACATATTTATTTACTTTTCTTCGCTCTGGTGTCGAGGCAAAGTGTGGCGTTGAGTTCTGCCACTCAACTTGACCCCAGAATTCGGCAGAGAGTGGGGACCGGAGTGTCTTAACACTAGGTTCCCTCTGCCCACCCTGCTGTATGCGGAATACAGTGTGAAGCTGAAAAAAAAATGTTATTGATGGAGTTAGGGTGTAGTGCAGCATCTGACTGTAATGGCTATAGTTACGAGTGCTAGTCATTCTCAGGGGAATGAAATATTTTTACTCCCTTGTATCTTTCTTAGTAATAAGACTAAGTGCTGCACTAGGTTCTGCCACATGCTAGGTCAACTCTGAACTTACTATACTGTAACTACACTTTAAAAATGTAAAAAACAATTTATAATGCAAGAATGAGTCTTAAGACGAAAAAGGTATACTAGTGCATATGTTCTCCCTGTCTAGCCTGGCAAAATAGGGTTGTTAATTATTTAAATAAGTTATAGGTAATCATTCATAACAATTTTATTCAATATTTCATTTTAATACGTAAGATTCATACATTTTAAATTAACATACAATGGCAAAATAATATTTTATATTTGGTTAAAATATGGACACCACCAGACATTAGGAAAAAAATATCATTAGATGTCTTTGCCTATTATAATGTATTCTGTTAAAATTCTTTAAAAATTTAAATTTCATATACATGTATTATATAGATATAATCATTAAAATTTTGGAATTCATTATACACAATATAATTTCATTCACTTTAAAATCATTAAATTACAAAATTCAAATACATTGACAACACAATTATATGTCAAATATTTTTACCTGTAAAAGAAAAAAAAATATAAATTTAAATGGATCTTAAATAGCTAAGCATTTTGAACTTTGTTCAAAAACAAAAATCTTAAAAATAAATAAGTTACGACAACGTAGGCAACAACATAACCCACACGTTACATTTGCATTACACATCAATTATTACAAAATTATAAAAGTTATTATTATATTCTAACATAATAACATTTGTGTAAAAATTATTTTACTACATGCTTTCAGAAGACAAAAGTTATACAAGAACAAAAATATCATTTAGATCAGAATAAACTGCTTTTCTATACATTTAGTAGTAAATTACAATAAACAATTCTTGTTAAATATCACATTTCGGCATGAACACAATAATGGTGGTCTCCATAAAGCTTGTAGTAAAACAATTACTTAGTTAATTGCATTAGGTTTCATTGTTTTTACATCGACATAAGGCTCCTTCCACACTAAAATGCACTGTTTATCTAGTTGAGGCACCAATATGGACCATTCCTTACATTTGGACTCAATTGTGTGCGTCTACTATTCCATATACCATAATACATATCAATTTTATTATAATAAAAATAAATTAAAATTTAAAACTAAAAAAAAAGACAATTTTCACATTTTTATAATCTGCATAGTAAAACAAAATTCATTATATATATATATTGAATATATTATAAATAAAAATTAATTGTTTAAAAATATGTGATAGAGCGCACACAAGTTTATGGCAGTTACTAATTTCTTTCTGGCAGCAATGATACTATACTATACATCACTAACATAGCTAACTAGAGGTACGGCTTAGTTGGAGATACGTTAAGTATGTTTACTTAATTATAATTTCTTGACTAGTTTGTTTTGAGTGATACTGATCAATTGTTCTAATAGAATAATTTTGAGTTAAATCACTTTTTCAATACTTTTTATGTTAGGGAATTTGTCCACAGCCATCATTTCATAGGCATTGTTTTTTTTAATTTGATACTATAGGATGAAGACAAACTTCCATAGTAACATTATTCAGTCGTACTCATTTTACTGTGGCAGTGGACAAATTCCAGAGTCAAAAAATATGTGATACTTTCCTGTCAAAAAGGAATTGCAATACATTTGTAAATTTAACACAAAATTTACAAAACATTGTTGTTTTAATACAAAAAGGTATTAATTTATAAATTATCATGAAATAAGGAAACTCATTATTTATATATAATTCTATAAAATTATAGCACCTTTTTCCACACAAAAAAGTATCACATACAAAAACCAATCAACCTACAGCCTGAGATTTGAAACAATGTACTTACGAAACACTTAACTTACCAGAACTCAACTTTATATGTACCTCATATTATATCAGTCATAAAAAAAATTAATGTTCAGGAACTTTCAGCTTATTATACACAAAAAGGACATTGCCACTCAACTTAAGTGTCTTGTATGGAAACTTCTTCGGGTTTGAAGTTTTTTCTCCTTAGCAGTCTTGTATTCTCGCCGGCACGGACTATTTCGTAGATCTAATATAGTATTCACTTTCTCTACTATTTTCCTAGCCGTGTCGTGCTCAGTTTCAAAATCGTGTTTCTTATACACTAGATTTGGGTAGTATAAATTGACGTTTGCTGAAAAATATCATACATTTATTATTAGTGAAAATTATTGTTTTTATAATTACTAATACAATAAAATATTACTAGCTATGCCTTCTGTTATTGCTATATGAATTAAAAATTTTGTAAATATTATATTCTCGATATTTAACAGCTTAGATGGCAACTAAAATAAAATAAAAAAAACATATTTAATAAAAGTTACCTGAAGCATTTCTATCGCTAAATGTACCATCATGGTTGGGAGAGTAGACTATTCTGAAAGTGGTCTTATTGCTTTTTGCCTCTAATATCTGACACCACGCCACTGAGTTCATACTGTGCAAGAAGTATTTCGGCCGCGCCTGCAGAAAGAGAATACAAACATATTAAGGTAACACTATAGAATACGAGTTCATTAATTCTTCCCTTTGTTTTTTTATCAGATCACGCTGTATCCCGCACACAACAGGGTAGGCGGAGGAAACCTAATGCTAAGACACTCTGTTGCCCAAATTTTTTTAGCTTGGTTCTTGTTACCCAGAACCAAGAAACAAAAATATTAATAAATAATAATTAATTTTCCCGCAATCGAACCTACAACCGTCACTTTTACAGTCACACGCTTAGGCCAATACGCCACGACGACCTCAACGGATAAAAAAATAATAAACTCACCCAAAAAGCATGTTTATTGGTCACTAGCGGCACTACCTCTATAGTGTCTAGTGTCACGCACAGCTGCACCGGCGTGTTGGCGCGCACTTTGTGCAACAGTTGCACTCTGTATAATTTCTCTTGAGACGCATCCGTCACTGCGCTGGATTGGAGGCCGAAGCTCTTGTTACCTGTTTGGAAGTTTAGTTAGTAATTGGCGATTTTATTTCTTTTTTAAATTGCAGTAGGTTAGATAGAGGAAATTTCGCCAAATTCTATAAGCTTTGTGCGGGGAACTCAATCGCGTTTACAGTGACACGCTAGCTTCATTTTTCTTCTTTTATAGCAATGAAATTGATTATGTAATAAATGATAAATGGTTCTCTCTAATATTTTCTCTCATATAAATATTTTCTCTAATAGTTATCTCTATCTACACTATATTGAAAAAACTGTAAAAATAACATTTTATGATATGCAATTTTAATATCGAAATATTGTATACATTTCAATAAGCTGTACCTACTGGCGGCGGCTAGAGTAACATAATATTTTTCAACAGAATTAAGACTTAAAGCTGAATTCTTAGTTACAGCTTTCGAATTATATATCTTTCGAATTGAGCACAAATCTCTTAACCGATGTCACATAATATGGCGATGTAAACTATTTACCGGATATCATATATTACTGAATAACGGAAACCAGGTTAATAGAGTATATTTCTATTGACACTTTACAATAGTAGTAAGGGTAGACCACGGACTACTGTAAAGTGTTCGAACTTCGATCCGTCGGATTTCCAAAAATGTTGAATCTGATTAAATAATTTCGTTTCAAACCTTACCTTCATTGACAGTATTCATTGCTCTAATAATTTCCGACGTATCACTGTTCCCAGTATGCTGTCTCGACGTGTTCACATGGCTTTGTCCCGATACCGACGCTTTAGGAAAACATTGGAATGCTGTGCTCATTTCAAAGTCAGGTATTGGTGTGGACACTATAATATTATCTTTCTTCTTCAAATCTATTAACCCGAGGCAAGTGAAGCCAAACTTTGAGCAAGGTTCGTTGTTGTCAAGACACGGGAACGCCCAGTCAACTTCACCATCGTCTTCTGCTATACAAAGTCCATATTCATGCACCGATCCTAGAGACACATCTGGGTGATCTATGCTGAAATTTCGTGAGATAATTATAGTAAAGTAATTTATAAATTGACCTCTAAAACTCAAGGCTTCTAAAAATCAGCTTTATGCCGTATCCTGAACACATCAAGATCAAGAAAGAGGAAATCTAGTGTGAAGAATCCGTACCATTTTCTACCTAATTTTTGAGACATGTTGATTGTTGGAACTCAACACCACACTTTTCTTCATCGGATGTGAGAGAGACTTCAGAGTGAAGTGAAATGTCCCTTACATTTAAATCAATATATCATTTCCTTGGATGGAAATCAAACCCACAGCCACATTAGCAGTTAATACTTGTTTGAAGATTGTGACAACAACTATGTTTTTTATTGACAATTGTTTTTTATTAACAATATAATTATATCATGTTAAAAATCAGACCTTGCCCTACAGGATCATAATAAATAATGTTTGCTGAATAAACCATCATTTTTTACTTTTGATTAATTTTATACATTGATACTTGTGTGATCAATGACTACTCGGGGAAATGAAGTGTGAGTGATGTGTGAGTCAGAAGGAAAATGATAACATTTAAATTATTTAATTATGAGTGTGTGTCAAAGTGTGGTGAAAAGTACTGCCATTCAACATGCAATGTGGGGATTAGAGATATTTAATAATAAATTTTCTCTGTATGCCCTACTATATGTAGTACATTACACCTATCCCCCGATTTACACGGTAGATACATTCCTGAGAAAAACGTGTAAATCGAAAATTAAAAATTTTCAAGTCAAAACCGTGTAAATCGAAAAGCTTGCAGAAAATGCATATTTTTGCTATTTAACAGTTGTGTTTTTTCAATATTTTTAGGTGTACACACCAGTTGTTTTAATTCACCATAACTAGACTGTTTAACAAAAGTTTAATAATTAATTTTTATTCAAATTAAAATGTTTTAATTTTTTTATTTTAATTAAACCTATTTAGTAAACTGCAATCATTTTTCTCCAAAATTTCTTGCATTTTTCCCTCTAAATTTTACTTTAATCACAGCCGTTAATTTATAATAATCTAAATTATGCTCACTCATTTGTAATTTACGAATATGGAAAATTAAATAATTTAGTAGAGTGTGATAAAAAAAAACTTATTTGGAAAACCGTGCAAAAAAGTACCGTGTAAATCGGGGGATAGGTGTATAAAGATAAAAAAGAGAATACCTGTATTTATAGCATGTAAACCCTATAAGATCTTTTATCTTTGCATTGGCAATGACACACACAATTAACGGATAATTTTGGTGTTTCTCTGAGAGCATTGTCATAAATATCTTAAATGACTTAGTAGGCAGTCCCAATTGTGCTGTCCCATCAAACTTTGCATACTCCAGATACTGACGATGAGGAAGATCTGGGCATTTTTCCATCTGTTCTGTTAATAGAGATTTTTTCTTTTCCGGTTTCTTTACTTCAACTTTTGCAAATGCTTCAGCCATTTGTTCAGGTGTAAGCTGTGTTGTAGGGTCTTCCCATTTTATAACTTTAATTTTAGCTGCCTTTTTTAAAGCTAATTCTTTTTTATCTAGCCACTGAGCTGTGTTTGACCTTTGCCTAGATATTGAGATAGATTGTATTAAAATATTAATAGTTGTATATAAGTAATGAAAATAATTGTGATTCAATTTCAAAACACAACAAATTCTCTTTATTAATGACATGCATGATATTGTTATAATGTTGAATTCATTAATTAAAGTACCAAATTGTTTATTTATAAGCTATACCAACAGTATATGTACAATACATCACAATATAAACAAATAATGAAAGAACAGTACAAGGTATCTGGGATTTCTGGCAAACACAACATGCATCAAAAAGTATATTGTGTCTGCCTGTATATATTTTGTTGGTGTATAAATTTCTGCCTAATAATATTAGATAAATAAACGTTTAACATTTATGTATATTAATTATTATTATCACTATAAACATTGACAAAAATAAAAAAATATGAATCAATAAAATTGCTAAACTAAAAAAAAATTAGGTCAAGTTGGATATTAGTATAGTAAAATGATCATAATGATAGCATTTACTGACCTGTGAGCCATATCGTCGGGAAAACGTGGATAACTAGGGCATGGTTCATCCTCGTCGCTGTCCTCCATATCTGGATATGCATCGAATTGTGTCACAACTTCCTTCTCTTCTTCGTCATCTGTACCAGATTCCTTTCCTTTACTAGTGCTAGGCAGATAAAATGTCTTATCCCGTTCCCTTTTTTTCTCTTCCATAGCTTTGTTTTGAAATATTTTTGAGAAATCTTCACCTGCCATAACAATCTCGCAAAGACCGGTATCATCTGTAGCAATGAAGGCATCGCGTACATTTTTCAGGAGCCACGCTTTATTGTCGTACGTTGCCATTATTACCTTGCTAGTTTATATTTATTTGTAATTTTTATGTTTTTCGATCCAAAAATTAAGCGTGACACTCATGAGGACAAATGTCAAAACGATTTTCATTCCAAATAGACATGGGCGTTACGTAGCGTCACTAGTTTCAGAAACTGCTTACAAGCCAAATCACGGCATAACTAGTTTCGGGTTGTCGTCGAAACTAGTGATTGTGGTGTTTCGGAGCTACGCGGTTATTCGAGACTACGTACATGTGCTGTGTTGTGGTCATGTGTCTGTACACGTAACCATTATTTCACATACGTAGTTTCTTGAGAGTAAGCAGTAAGCCCTAATCAAGTTACATAGACACTAGCACAGTTGTATCTCGCTCTATTATAGTGCGTACCGCAAGACAAAAAGAGACGAGAATAGGCGAATTTAATTGAAAAGCTACAAACATCGTACTTTTTTGTATTAAACACCCAGTGAAACGAAAAAGCGATTCTAAACTGTAAATGCAGAAGTTAAACTATATTATTTATAGTTTTATGAAAATTCCAAGAAAAAACAATATTATTGTTAATAGCTACATTGACACTTATATAGTTGCATCTTGCTCTATTTTAGTACGTTCCGCAAGAAAAAAAGAGACGACAGTAGTTTAATATGTATGCATTAATGCAATTTGATCGATTATTATTTTATATCGATAATTAAAACAAAATTCTGCCTCGACACCAGAGCGAAGAAATGAAAATATAAATGTAAATAAATATTTAATTTCCTCGATTGGGGATCAAACCCACAACCATCGCGTTACAGCCACGCCCTTGTGCCGCTGCGCCACGACGGTGGATTTTAACCAATTCTGAGTTTTTTTTGTTTAGCGTGACGTAGCTTTCTTAATGTTTATTATTTATTAAAAGAGGTTCGGTTACAATCGCTTGTGACGTTCACTTCACACTTGTATATCTCAAGCACATTGGGATTTTTTATGCGATCTACTAAGACTTTTAAGAATTCCAGTTCAGTTATTATTTTATTTAATTCATTAATTAAGAGTCAATTAGAATATTGTTCAACTGTCTAGAATCCATATTATGAAACACATAAAAACTGATTAGAACGAATTCAAAAAAGTTTTTAAAAATGTTATCTTCCAGAGATCACGAAGTACGATGACTTATTAAAATATTATAATATGTTAAAACATCCCATCGCAGAAATATTGCCGATCTTTGCTTTCTACACTAATTAGTGCCTTGATTGTTCAAAGATTTTAGTTCAACTTAATATTATTACCCTTAGATTGAATGCAAGATTATGTACCCAAAATGTCAAAACCAGGTTCGCTACAAAAAAATGAGGCCTAAATCCAACACTTAATAGAAATTTGAATGTTGATAATAAATTAGCGCAAAAATCTGAATTTGATGTTTTTAATGATTCCTTACGTTTGTAAAAAGCTCAACAGAAAAAATATTTTATATACGTAATAAAGAATTCATAACTGAGCTTACAATTTTTATAACTTTTTTTAAGATCTTAATTTTGGTATTTTGTTATTTTTTTTTGTTTTATGTTTAGCTATATAGCAGTAGTGCAGGCTGTTAAAATTAATTACTTTTTAAATGTTTTTAATTTTAAGTCTTTTAAATTTTTATTGTATACTTTATTTTAATTATGCAAACAAAAATTCTGAAGTGGTCAGCGAATAAAGGCTTTATTTATTTATTTATTTATTCATTATTTATTTATATTCAGTAGTAAAATTTTAAAATTTAATTTTAATTTAAGTACTAGTTATACATTTATAACTGTGTTTATGTTACAAGTTTAAAAGCCTGTTCTTGTAGTATGTAAAGTTGGCTTCCTAATAAATAAATAAATTAATCTATTGTGCCCTGTGCTTACTTTCAATTTTAAAAAATAAAATAAATAAATCAGCTTCACGCTGTTTCCCACACACAGCAGGGTAGGCAGAGGGAACCTAGTGTAACACTCTGTTACACTAGGTACTCCACTTTCTGCCGAATTCTGGAGGCATTGCGTGATGAGTGGCAGAACTCAACTCCACGCTTTACCTCGACACCAGAGCGAAGAAATGAAAATATTAATTTAAATAAATATTTCATCTCCTCGAGTGGGGGTCGAACCCATAACCAGCTGGTTTTTACCTCAAGTTTGGTCCTCAAGTTTCATCCAATTTTAAACCTTATTATTTTGCTATTACGTGTCAGTTTCGCGTTTATGTTTTTTTTTGTTTCGCGTTTGTGTTTTTAAATTTCTTTTTCCATTCTGTAAGTGTAAAATTATTCCCTCTTTTTGAATGTATTTTGTGTGTTAAATTTTTTTTTCACTTAATTTGGAATTTTAATTTCACTCCGTAATTAAATATATCAAATATTATTATAGAGCGATCAGCGAAAAAACTATATAAAATTCTGTATATTAAAAATATATAATATAATAGTGTATATAAAATAAATTAATAAATAATTACATTTTAGTAGCAAGATATTGTAATTTAACCTAAAACGTTTTCGTAATCATAACTATAAAAGTAATCGTATTAAACTTACAACTGCTAATGAAGCATTTGTAACTAGTCACAGAAATAACTAGTTTCTGAAACTAGCTACGCGTGTATCCGAAACTAGTGACCACTGGTTATGCTTCAAAGACGTTACGGCCCATGTCTAATTCCAAACAATATTATATTATCTGTTAAAGATAAGGTTCCAATACACGCAGTTTTTTTGAAATAAAATATCGTATATTATTATGTCAACTATGTATATAATTTAATAGTAAAATAAAATATTATATATCTTCAACTCATTTAATTACATAACTTCCTATAAGTTTCATATATTTAATATGAAGACAAGGAGTATTATTTATATTTATTATCTATAAAAATTGTATATCTTTAATCTATAATTATCTTCAAATGACGCTCATGATCAAGTAAATGTATTCTGTGCTCATGATTGTCAAGATTGTCAAAATAATAGTTACCATAGCAACGGTAGCTTTTCGGGTCTGATATTTTAGCTTATTGTAGGTAAATTTTATTATTTCTTTAACATTATAGTAGTATATTATCAATGGTTTCTACATTTCTAGGATAAATGCTATCATTTATACATAAAAAATGCAAAACCTCATTATTATCTTTTAATATTTTTTTCGATCTACTTATTCTTTTATGTAATACATAGACACAAAAATCATTAATATTTCTATTGTTACAAAATCCTAGAACTAGACATAATAAAACAGCGGTCACATTTCAGTATTTTTATTAAATAAAAATGATAACACGCAAAACAAACTAAATATTATTAAGAAATATTATAGTTTCCCAGAGCTAACATGCAGCGACGCAAATCTTGGACACAGTCGTAATACGAGCGATACGGTGGAGCTAGTGTAGCGTCATATAGTTTCAGCATTTCAATGAATTTTTTCATAGCTTCCCCATATTTTCCTTCTTCCATTGCTGCACGCCCGAGCTTGTACATAATTTCTGTGTCCTAAATATATTAAAGTATGCTTTAAATTATTTACTTTGACTTTGTTTTCAGATAAATCAATGCCTACTCTGTTATTAATATGGCAGATGAAGAAGAAGGTATGACTATATAAATGTTTATAAATATATTATTTTTTAGCTTTACACAAAGGGAGATGGAAATAATTAAGTTTTAAGATACTTCATTGCACAGACATCCCTCAATTTTCTAGACATTCCATGTGGAGATACATAACTAAACACTGCTTTGCTTTGTTACCAGAGCAAAGAAATGAAAATCCACCTAAATATAACCATCCATCATGTCAATGATGTCCGACAGCGTCACAATGGATGCAATCGAAAGAATTTTGATAAAATTACATGAATAACAATAAAAAAAACAATTTAAAATGTGTATATGTAACTTTGTAGTTATCTTGATTTAATATTTTTTCAAGTAGTAGAAGAAGAACAAGAAGTATTGCAAATAACTAGTGCAGTATGTGAGAGTGGCATCAGTCCAGTAGAAGCAGAAAAACCTCTTGCTCCATCAAAATTTGAAGTTCGACCAGGACTTGGAGAAAAGTATGTATATGAGAAAAAATCAAGTTCTTAAAAACATCAGCAGCTTCACACTTCCCGCATAGTATAGTAGGCAGAGATAACCTAGTGTAGAGATACTCGAAATACTCTGTTTGTTCATTTTTCATTAGGTGTTGAGTGGTGAAACTCAACAAGCTTTGTCTACCAAAGCAGGAAAATTAGAATAATTTATTCCTCGAGTGGGTTTCAGAACCACAACCATCACATTAACATTCACATGCTGTCCCACTACACTACAGAGGTTTGAAGATGAGAAATATTTGATAGTAGTAAGTAGTTTGGATGTTGATATATGTAAATTCAGAAAATTTTCTAAAATAGAAAAATATATAACTTTAATTTTTTTTTTATAAAAATCTTTTTTGGTTATGGATACCTTTCCTTGTAACTACTTATTTATATAGAAACTTTGGCTTAGTACTTTTAATAGTCTCAATTTTTTTTGCATATATTGTGTTTTTTGTGCATTACACAATTTACCTTGTAATTATAGTATATCTATAAAGATATCAACAATCACAGATCATAAATATCAATGTCAAAAAAAAAAAGCAATTAAAAAAAATATACCAATTATTACAGGTTCCAAAAGGAAAATGTGCGTGAGATAATAATATCATCAATGCAAGAGCAGCTGTTAGGAAGACCATACAAAGCAGATCAAGCACCGCGATGGGCTAAAGTTATATCAAATGCGATTAGACACAGAGTTCAGGGCCTTGATATGAGGAGGTAAAATATTTTATTTGTTTATTTATTTTATTTTAAATCTTTAGTAGCTTTAACATTAGAATCTCTGTTAAATGTAAAATGTTACCATAAACAAAAAATTGTACTAACTCATTGCAGGTACAAAATACTAGTACAAACTACAATATTAGAAATGAAAGGAGCAGGAATAATCACGGGAATGCGATGTATATGGGATCCGGAAACGGATGATTATGCAGAGGAATTATTTAGAAGTGACACTATTCTCTGTCATACCGCAGTTTTTGGTGTCTATATGTACTAATGTATTTCAAAGAATGTTTTTATTGTTCAATACAATATTTAATTATGTCACCTATTTTTAAGGAATAAACTTTTTTTATCAGAATATTCTATGCTCCTATTTATAATGTAATTTGTATATTCTTAATGTGACATTAAAATTACAATGAAGTAACTTGATAGTTCTAATGTATAAACAAAATTTATTTTTTCTACTTTTAATAAAGTAAAATAGTAAAAGATAAATAACTACTATATTTTAATTTTTTTATTTTATAAAAAAATATAATCACAAATGATGTTATTACATATAACAGCAGCTTTTATTAAATTTAGTTGTGTTCACTCTGTAGCCCGAACATAGCCTAGGCCTAGGCAAAAGGAACCTTGGAACATATTGTGAATAGTGTCATTAAGACATTTCCCTTACCGCCGAAATAACTTAAGTAGAGGAACTCACGGCCTCGCTTTGCCTTGTTACCAGAGGGAAGAAATAAAAAGATTAAATATGTACTTCATTTCTTCGAATCGAACCTATAACCAGTCGTGTTTGCGTCTCTGCGCCATGACTGGCTTCAACATTTTTACTATAATATCATATTCCAATAAAAATTATAATGTTGACTATAGCTTAAAATTACATATCATTACGATTATTTAAATTACCATATAAAAGAATAAGAAGATGTTCAGTTATAAATTAATATATAATGATATGGAGTAATAAATATACCTATCTTTATGGCGCGATTTAGATTATTAGATCTTACACAAGCAATTGCGGAAAATTTTATCTCATAGGAACGTGTGCCTGAAAAATTATCATATACTTAATTTGGTTATAGTTGCTAATAATATTGTCAATTTAGTTTGACCGATACATTTCCAACGTCGCGCTGTTGTTTACTTCAGAAATTTTCATATATATAATAATTCAGTTTTTGTATGCGGATATTTACTACTAGTTATAAGATATTATATAATTTTCTAGAAAAATGTGAGTAAGTATCTACTGCGTATTTTACTTATTGAAAATATTATTGTCTCACATATGAACATATTAGGGAACATTTTAAATTGTATAAAAAATATTTTAATAAATATAAATTTACGTTATTTTAAATATATGACAGTTATTATAATTCTTGTAGAATTTTAGATAATTTTTGACGAAGAACAGTATGTATGTACGTCATACCTCGATACGAAAAAAAAGTCGAATTGATAACCTCCTCTTCTTACAGAAGTCGGTTAAAAAGAGACATATTTTTTTTCTATTAAGTACTTGGCAAAATCCGGTGCTATACGTTGTCCAACCTTTTTAAAGATTATTTTATATTTGATATTAAGTTTTTTTCTGTGTAGGTACCTCTACGTAAGTATATAAGCCAATATTGTCGTAGAAACATAATTATATTAAGTAGATTTAAGTATCGTAACAATATATTTATGTATATAGGAAGGTACTTAGATACGTAATATAATTACGTATCTTGTATACGTACGTTCTATTTGTATTTGTTAGACATTTAGATAAACTTACCTGTAACGACTTCAATCCTTTCAAAATGTTTGTGTATTGCTGGCACAAGCCGCACTTTACCATGAATTCATTACAATCATAGGTCACTGGAATCACATTCGGGCAAGGACGGTCAGAGTCACATCTGAAACACGTTTTAATTTAATAAACTGTAAATATTTAATTCTAGTCGCCATTCCCTCAAGAGAGGGTAGAGGACACAAAGAGAAATCAGTGTCGAAACGAGCTCAGTTCCTCACCCCATCCCAGTTCGACGCTGTGTGTTGAGAGATGGTTGATATGTTTTTATGTAAGTATTTTAGGTTAATTATTCTCAATAGGCAAATTATAGACTTTTCCCTTTCATAAGTAGATATCGAGCTCTGTGGTGTGCCATTGGAGAGGCCTATGTCCAGCAATGGACGAGGACAGGCTGATAATGATGATGATGATGAAGTAGATATAATTTACATCAACTTAAGAAAAACACTAATTACTTAAAAAACAATGAAATACTTGAAACGCATATAATTTTCAGTCATCTCTTCATATGTGGGCCAGTTTTGTTCGCACGCCAAACAGGTGCAATTGAACCAATACTGATCTTTTAGTTGGTCCTGGCGTTCTAGTTTTGGTACCGTAGTAAAAATTGGTCCATAATTTTCTGCCACTTCTTCTCCTTTCTTTATGTTCTTTACAGCACGTACAACGACGTAGGGACCACAAAAGTATCTGAAAGAAGTGAACGTTGCAACTATTGTTTTTAATTGGTAAGGAATATCTTACTTTTATTAATTTATAGTTTTTTTTCTATTTAAGTATATATAATATTTAGAATTATATATTTTGAGTTGTCCTTTTATGTACATATATGAAGTTACCTTACAATACTTGGGTCACATGAGTGATTGAACAAAGCCAATGTGGGAAAGACGGCACCTGCTAAAAAGACTGACTTCCCATCGTGCTTTATAACATACTGGCCAACTCTTGGCTTTGGGCATTGCAATTCAAATACTTCATGAGCATTAAATTGCAATACTTGTAGGTTCTTTAATATAAGATTTCCAAACAATGCAATATCTTTCGCATAATTTTCACTTACGCTCATTGTGCATATTTCTTTTATATCTACAGGCTTTTCCCGTGGCTTACCATCGAAATAGCCGCTTAATTCTAACAGTTTTAGCAAGAAAATTGTCATTTGTGATCTGTGTAATAAGTCTTGTTTAGTTCTTTTATCTTCATGTGATACTAGATGATATATATTTTTGTAGTCGTTGGTTTTGTAAACTCCAGTCAATTTATTGTCCAAATCATTGTATATTTTTGTGAAATATTCTTTATTATTTTGCGTTATCATTCTCAATGCTATGTGGCAAGTTACAGAACATCCTGATTTCCATAATAGTGGTAGAATTTGGCATTCGTAACCGTGGTACAAGCTTTGTGCGACTTCTAGACACTGGTCACTACAGAAAATAACGTTTGGACATTTTGGACAAGCCAATGGTATGGGGGACCTGCAATATATAGAAATTTAAAAAGCTCTTAATTAAAAAAAACTCATTGTCATTATTATATAAGAGCTGAAGCTGAAGCTGAAGGAAGCTGAACTTACTTCACAAAACAATTATGGCAATGTGTTTTGCAATATTCGCCCAATAAAACTCCGCTGTGTGGTTTTTCAATGAGTAAAACTTCACCGGCAGCAATATTTCTGGTGGCTGTTGCAAATCTGCCCCTAACGTTATCAGATTCTATCTGAACAGCTTCCGAAGCAGCTGGATAGGTAGCGTTAAACTTTCCAGGTAATTTTGGCTTTGGTGGAACTTTTTTCAGTGGTTCTGGATCTTTTGGATTGCCTGCTAATACCAATCCTTTATTCAGGACTTCGAGCATTACTTTTGCATCAGTTCTCATTTTTTGCCTTTTATCCTTGTTGAGGTTATTGGCCTCATCCAGTGCGGTTATGGTGTCTCTGAGTGTTTTAACAGTGTTATTATATTAATTACACAAGGGTATATTTTTTAAACTTTCTTTTAAGACATAAACTAAATACTTACTGAAAAGCTTTTATGGCTTCTTTATTTCGTTTTAATACTAGCAGACTACGAGCTCTTCTTTCGTAAACTTTGTATCTTAGATTACGAGGATAGCCCAAAGACAGACAGCGGCGTATATCAGCAAGAGCATCTTCATATTGTTCCAAGTGATTAAGAGCCGCCGAACGATTTGCGATGACAATGGACAGTTCTTCAGCTGTAGGTAACATTAGGTGAAATTACATTTTTTATTCTTAATTTCGTTGATGATGTTGATGACAGGTGATGGGTTCGATTCCCACTTGAGAAAATGAAATATATAATATTTTAGCTTAGGTATTCGCTCTGATATCGAGGTGAAAGAAGATCGGCGTGGAGTGTTGAGTTGACTCATTACTTTACCATAAAAAAAAAACATTAATTTTATACTATTCTGACAATAATTTATATTCTAAAATGACTATAATTAGTAGTTACATTAGCCTGTTGTTATTTGTTTTTTGCGAGACAACATCAAATTATAATTGTTATTAACCGACTTTCAAAAAAAGGAGGTTCTCAATTCGTCGGAATCTTTTTTTAATGTACTTACGTTAAGCGATTATTTTTAATCTAATTTAATTTATTATACAAGTAGCATCCCTAAAAACAAGTAGGTAACGTAAGTAACATAATACGTTGTAAATAAATAGTCTTTGAATATAAAATAATATTATTTATAGATTTTAAAACCAAAGTTTACTTACTCTCGTTTCCAGGCATATGCATCATACTTTCGCTATAAAATTGTAAGGATCGAGCCCAATCACCTTTTTGTACGGCCTTATTACCTTCATCTTTCAGTTTTCGCGCTACATCTAAATCTTTTTTAACTGGAAAATCTCCTCCAATAGGGAACTTTCCAACATCAGTTGAAAGATCATAGTTTTTTACAAAAGGCAAGCTGCATAAATAGGACACACGTTTGGAATTCGATTCTAGATTGGTGAAATTATTTCTCGTCACATCGTCTATTGCGCTGTTTATTTTTTCGTGGAACGTCTTGAAGAAACCTTCACTTTCTTGAGCCATTGGTAGTTTTTATTATATATTTATTAAAGCAGTTTTTTTTTAAGTTTTACACTTTGAATGAAGAATAATTTTAAGGTTAATCACGGTGGATTTAGAAAGCCGGCGGCGTGACGACGAGTGTTTAGTATGTCTATTTTTATATTTAGAGCATTCGTCTGCAGATCGCTTCAGTACGAAGTTCACAGCGTAGTTTATCCGTGTTCTAAATTTTATATTAAAAATCGAGTCATTTTAATATTAAATAGTGAATAATGCGATAATTAAACAATATTAAGTACCTATTTATTATTACACGTGGACGGGTACCTATTTGATATTAAGAATTGTAGAGTTAAAGGAACGGACTATTACAATGGTAAAAGTATAAGTGATATTTGATATGTATCATACCTACATATCGTATATCATTCACTTATACACCCGCAAAGTTAAGTTTGTTAACTTTTATATTTTGTTCTACCCGTTGAGCTACAATCCTGAACTTACTACGGAACGCTCGGTGTTGAAATCCGATTCACACTTGATCGTATTTTATAAAAACTTTAGTAAAGCTATTTTTAATATTGCGAGTGACGTTATTTACATGGAAATTGTAAATAATTTCACTGACTAAGTTCTTCTTGTAATAAACATTCACAATTTTTTCTCATGTAGAGTAAAATACCCAACGGATCGGTGACAGCCCAGTATACCTTTGGGTAACACATGTCATGTCATCCGTTGGCTATACGTGTCTAATATTCATATATTACTGAAAAAGAAGCTTCATTGAACATATTATCTTAGTTTATCTCCTATATCCATACCTATATTATAAATTCGAAAGTAACTCTGTCTGTCTGTCTGTCTGTCTGTCTGTCTTTTACGCAATCAGGCCCAAACCGTTAATTTAATTATGATAAAATACTCATATAGAGATACTTGAGGGTCCCGGGATGAACATAGGATACTTTTTTTTTCTCATATTTGTAATATTTTCGATATATACCAATATATTAAAATAATTAATTTGACATGCAATTTATTCCGCCATGTTAATAACAATCGTCGCTACGCGTTGCTAAGCAACGGCTTGCAAAGTTTGTTGTTTTAAGAAAACGTCACCCAAAGTGAGTTTGCTTAATGCATAGATGGCGCGCGCCGGTACAGATTTGTATACATTAACAAAAATTATATGATTTTCATAATTTGATATTCATCCTTATAAAAATAAATATAATAGTCACTCTTAGCATTTCATCTTGATGGAAATTATAGTTTACTGTATAACATTCTAATAAATAAGATTGATCACTGATTCCAAATGACCTAACCTACGAGTGGTATAATATGACCGACGCGAACGGGCAGATGACTTTGATGATTTTGTAATTTTTTATATATTTTCGAATTACTATTATTTTTTATGTAATTATTTGCTGCTTATAATTAATTTATCTCAGTTCGGTTATCTATACCGATGTTGTACACTTAAAATATCGTAATTTTAATCATTTGGGATTTTATTTAATATTGTTCGCAAGAAATAATAATTATTTAATATAGAAAAATGTTTAGTACGCGCGCACGGCAAACATTAGGTGCTTTTTCTAATATTAAGAATTTCCTTTAGTTACTTTTACTTCTTTTGTTTGTTCATTTCGGTTACTCAGATATTTTTTCTAATAATAAATCTCCACTTATTATTATTTTTTAATTTATTTTAATTATTTAGGCTTATATTTTCGCGGGCGTAGCCGCGTCCGGGCCCACTAGTAATATAATAAATAAATAATACTAGACCCATACAAATTATTGGTATAAAAAAAATACAGTATAAAAACTTGTTTACATAGTATAACGAAAGATCTAAAAACCCAATTTTCTATTTAATTTTTAATTACTGTGTAGAGCTTCTCGAACACAGCCTCGTGAAGGTCACGGTCCTACATCCGTGAATCCTTTGGACAACAAAGCCAGATATTATAAGCACCATACTTTTTAAAAATATGCTTTAATAAGATACATAAGATACATAAAAGATTATTTTAAAAAACTTCGTATAGTAAATAAAAAAGTGGTGTAGCTTCACGCTTTATCGAGCTTCCTATCCAGGTCGGCAGGGTAAATCTTGCTAGAGAGGAAGGAGTGTTTTAACACTACTCGGTTTCCGGCCTACGCTGCGGTAGTGTTTACGCTACGGTCTCTGTATATCTCCTTCTCTGCCGTATAACAACGTCGGTTCTAGTACTACATTTTGTGCAGACAAACGTGCAGCTGAAACGGTCATTTACTTTTCTGAGCCAGCTTTGAGAGTATGCTGGAATAATTTATCGTTTATTAGAGTTGGCTAATAAAGGCATATTTAATTTATTTTTCTTATTAAAAATGTGATTAAAAAAATAACTAAAAATTTATTAAAACGTATGGTTTCCCTAAAAATTCCAAGAATCATGTAATAAAAAAATTCTGCGCACCCAATTTCTTGTTTAGGTAGCTGACCGCTTCGGACTCGCTCGATGCATTTTTGTAACAATTATTTTTTGTCGTACAGCAGTTCCAGAATTATCTAAGCACGTTGAATCACTTGACTTTTTTATTGCAAAGGAAAACCCAAAAACGTCAGAAATTATATGTAATTTAGTCTTTAAAGGTAATTAGAATGGCTCGGTTAAATTGCTTAAAATAAATCAGCTTTAGCTGTATCCCGCACATAGCAGGTAGGCAGAGGGAACCTAGTGTTAAGACACACCGTTCCCCACTTTCTGATGAATTCTGGAAGCATTGCGCGTTGAGTGGCAGAACTCAACGCCGCGCTTTGCCTCAGCATCAGAGAAAATATTTAATATTTCATTTCGTCGCGTGGGAATCGAACCCACACCCTGTCGGGTTTACAATCACGCCTGTGCCCATGTGATGTGATAATGATTGCAATGTATACTCTATATGTTTCCTTTATTTTATGTAATATACTTACCTTACATACCATTTCATTGGCCAAGTATTGGTGTCAAATATCGTGGTCTGTACGTAGTTACGCATGTTTCATTCATGCGAGGATGAAATTTCTTCGGTGCTATGATTATGAGAGAGGCTACCTGTTCCAAGTGACTATATAACATGTAGGTGTAATTACATTAATTTCTGTTTATTATTTTATGTAACATTTCTCCACATGTATACCACAGCATAGCAGGGTTAGCAGAGTGAACCTAGTGTTAAGATACTCCTAGTATTTCCCCAGTTTCTGCCGAATTTTCAAGGAATTGCATGTTTGTCCTGTTACCACGATAATTACTTCTTTCTACTTTCTTGACAAATTATATGAAGAACTGATCGTTAAACACAACAACTATTACATAACATATTGGCGCTACCGGGATTTGAATACTAATACAGCTTCAAGTTGTATCCCGCACACAGCAGGATAGGCAGGGAACCTAGCGTTAAGACACTCTGCTCACCCACTTTCTGCCCAATTCTGGAAGTATTGGGTGTTGTCTCGACACCAGAGCGAAGAAATGGAAATATAAACGTAAATAAATATTTCACTTCCTCGAATGGGGATCGAACCCATAACCGTTGAGTACAGTCACACCCTTGTGCCGCTGAGCCAAGACGGCCTCTGAATACTAATACCTGTTGTATTAGATAGATCAAATCTATCCACGAATACCGATTATAATGAAGCTACTCCGGAATGCATTTAATGTTTATTTGTGGCTATCCGCGACGTGAGCACCATGCTAGATGGACTAGAGTTTTCCCAAAGTCGTGATGTACGCTTTAGAAATAATTTACTATAGCATTAATAGTTCAAACCATTTTAAATCTTATTTTAAGTATTATAGGGGATGTTATATTTTAAGTTGTTTTGTTCTGTTTAAAACAATGTGGTTTGTCGTTCAGGTGTTACTCATAATAGCTTCGTGAATTATTTGATAAAATCAAACATAGTACTGTATTATGTATGTTTGTAAAATGTGTTAAGATAATTGCGTAAAATTTAAATACTCTGCAATTGATATGTGGGAAAAAAATTTAAACGTTAATTCATCTTTGTTATTAAACAATACAGAAAAGAGGTTAGTTTAAGAAAGGACATTTTTTTTTCCAATATAAAACTAATGGAGTTTGCTGTAATAAAAGTATAGTAGGTACCTACTACTATAATATACATATGTCTAATGAACATATAGTTTAACTAACTAAGTAACTCCAATAATTTTAAATGGTAATCTTTTGTGTTACATATTAAATTTATTGAGAAAGGCTATTTTACTAGTTCAGAGTTACGTAGAGCACCTAGTAAAAAAAACATAAACAGTTCTAGAATTTTAGTTGACCTTGAAGACTAAAACTAAACTAACAAAAGGGAACTAAAAGACTAAATTAAAAAAATAAGGTTCAGGTTGAGACAAAGCTACGATGGGCTATTTAATAATAATGTGAAGAAATCTGTCAAGCTTGCGGATGCGGGAAGAATATGAGAATTCTTTATTTACTTAAAAAAACATATAATCCCATATTTTTTCCACGGTCATTACTTATAAAGCTTAGTCAGACATATCACAATTCACCAAGCAAAGTTGGTTTGTTTATATTTATATAATTATAAGAAAAAAAAAACTATTTAGAAAAATGATATACCTACAAATAATGGATAGACAATGAAATATTATAAACAGAGTAATTATGAGAACGGAAGTGTCTTAATGGGAAACGAGGGTCTTAAAACTATTTTTACAGGTTATTTCTGCCTACCCTGCAATGTGCGTGATACAGTGTGAAGCTAATAACAAAACTGAAAGAAACTTCTAATAGAAGACACTTGTCCATAGATATACTTAATGGACCACTTGCCCATGCTCTTTTAAATTAAATATTTCTCACACGATATTTTAATGTTAAAATTATTTTTGTTACACGTTTACATAGCAAGTAAAGCTAATAAAACCTGCTTGTTTACAAATTGTATTCAAGAACAACGCATTACGAGATAAATGCTATGAATCATAAATGTCAGAATAAAAATATTTCTTAGGATTACCACGGACCATCTCCTAGTAAAACTAATTGTCTTGTTTACAAAATGAATTTCTTGCTTAATACATTTTATATTATACAGTTGATCAAACTTAATATAAAGAAAAATAAGAGTCGGTAGTACTAAAATAACAGTCGTAGTTTTGGGTTCGATCCCCACTCGACGAGATGAAATATTTTTTTTAAATTTCTATTTTATTTCTTGAGTTCTGCTACTCAACAGGCAAGAATTTGGCGGAAAGTGGAGAGCGGAGTGTCTTAACACCCTGCTGCATACGCAATACAGCGTGAAGCTGAAAAAAATAACTGACATGAGGTACGTAATCCGTCTATAAATCTGTGTGTTAAATACAGCCAACTAATTTATTTTTAGTACGAATTTTACGTTAATTACATTTCTTAGTAAAAGAGGGCATCATGTATTATTAATAAATTATAAATTTTAAAATATAATAATGCATCAATTATACATTACTTACCAAGGTTTTAGAAATACAGCTTTGCAGAAGACAAGTCATGTTAATTATATCCAATTGTCATTATTTAAAAAAATTATGACAGAATATTTTACAGTTAAAACAGTTTAAATATTTTAATAGCGAAAACGGATAATTATATAATTAATTTATCTGGTTCTCTGTAAC
Source organism: Heliconius numata (assembly GCA_016802625.1). Taxonomy (NCBI): domain Eukaryota; kingdom Metazoa; phylum Arthropoda; class Insecta; order Lepidoptera; family Nymphalidae; genus Heliconius; species Heliconius numata. The sequence goes on along the minus strand of JAEBDU010013430.1, from coordinate 1,660,453 downwards.
ATTTGACTCGGTAAGATGCGATCGATGCTTAAGATAAATCGAGAAAAATAGCTTATAACGTATCTCAAGTAGTTGCAACCCTATTATTTCATAATTTTCCGGCTCTCAGGAAAATAGATTAAAGATGGCGTCCATTGTAAGTAAAACATCACGTCATAGCCATAATTCGCCATAATTATAGTTTAATTTTTTTAATTATGAGATAAAATGTCAAAACAATGTCATAAGCAAGGTAATGTATAGAGAGTTTATATGCGAGCGGTGTCCCGCTAGTGATGTCGCCGTGAGCGTGCGCATCTTGCATTGTAATATTTATAATCAAAGTCGTCGTCGTCGATACTTCCGATTGTTTCGTTCGGAAATCTGATAAAGTTTAAAGGTTCTATAATTTGTTTAAATTATTTTGGAGTAGACATTTAATTTGATTTAAAAAAATGTAAAAAACTGTTTTTGTAATTAGTTTCGCAGCATGGGCGAGTGCGACTTCCACTTGACCGGTTTTTTTTCAATTTATATTAAAGTAAGAAGGGAAGTAGGGTACTTTTGTAGATTATATTTTCTTAAATTTTTACTACTGTTAATATCAAAAGGAAAATTTTCGCATTGAAATGAAATTGCACATATATATTTTTTTAATAAAAACTGCATATACAAGATACCATCGGTCACGGTCGTCAAAATAAACAAATTATTAAAAGTAACTATAATGTCGTATTATGTTTTTATTTTATTCATATGTCCACTTTAGCGGAAGTCTTGACAGTCGTAAGGTTAACGGGAAAATATTATGAGGATGTCCTAATACCATGGTTCATAATAAACAACGTATATTAAAGTCATATTTATTTTATGTTTCTTCGTTGTCTAAGGTAGTATGTAATAAAAAAATAAATAAATACCGTCGTTCCTGACCATATAAGCTCGATATAATAAATTGTAAGTGTGAGATATTTTTTTTTTATATAAAATACATATTGGTTTCTTGGAACACAGAAAAAAAGACAAGCTTCTAAGTGAATGGAATCAAAAGATATGAGCATTCATGCATAGTTTTTGCTGCTTTTTTGTATGAAATGATCCAAACCTATTATTAAGGTGCTTCCAGTGAATCTACAGTTAAGAAATTTGGCGTGAAGTGAGAACTTACAATACAAATAAAGAAAAAAAATCCAAAAAAGTGAAAAATTAATTATCAATACATTTGTATTGATAAAAACTTATTCATTTCATACAAAATGAGTACATACACCTGTTAATTTAAATTTATCAATATAAATATTATAAGTTGCATTTTTCGTTAATCTACAATCCTGAAGTTGGTATGGGTTCCTGGGTCCAAATCGCATTTGGCCGGGTTTTAATAGGATTTTTGTCGAATTCGAATCCCGGTACATTTTCAAAAAAAAGTATCAGCTGTCATTTTATTCCTATTATTCATGTATCATGAATTACATTCCAATAAAAGGAAATTAAATTTATTTTCCTTGATATTTTGTCCAGAATCAATATTCATCTGCTTTGTTATTTTAGCGTGTCATTGACGGATCACAAAAACCCTTGACTAATTAGCTTTCCTTGTTTTTATTTTGCGGCTGGATATGAGGAAAAGATATTCGGAAATTTGTATGAAACGTGTGACATGCGTTTAATTTTAACATATTGTCATAGGTGGTACGTGTTTGATGATGCGCGATGGGTGAAAATTGTTTTTTTATCAGCCTCAGTTACACGCTGTATCCCGCACAACAGGGCAGGCAGAGGGAACCTAGTGTTAAGACACTCCGTTCCCCACTTTCTGGCGAATTAGGTAGCGGAATTCAATGCCGCGCTTTGCTTCGACAACAAAAGGAAAAAATAAGGTGATATTTCATCGATTTTTATTTCACATGTAGGTAAATTGAAAACATACGAGTGAAAATTATTTCATTATCAAGTAATTTGGACGTATACTTTTCGAGAAATAGTAAAATTAAAATAATTTAACGCCTGTTTACGGGGGCCGCCCCCCGCCCGCCGCCGCCGCTGACATCCCATCATACATGATTCATGGTTCATGATTGAATGTATTAATCTTTTCACTTTTGGCAATAGCAACATAATAAAAGTATTATAGCTGGTATGCGGGCAAAGCCGCGAGTGGGCCGCTAGTCTAGTGCATAATTGATCGGAGATTTTAAAATTAGCCCTGGAACCGTTACAAACCTTATAGTTCATTTCACGCAAAATAGATGGCGCTGTGCATTGTATGCCGATTTCTGAATTGCGCTGGCAAGATGTTCTAACTTTTAATGACGAAAAAAATTTTCTGAAATTTTATTTATCGGATCAGCCTGACTGTTACCTGCTTAGGATCAAGTACTCATCACTACCAGAAGAAGACCGGACCGAAGCAAGCTCACCCGAACCCGAGGACCACACCAAGAAGCTCTCACCTTATTTGTGACCAAATAAGGAGGAACTTCGCCCGCACTGGCCTGTGCGGAGGGGAACCCCTTCCCCTTGGACTCCCTGCCCGGACCGAGATGGGCAGAAGGGTTGTGAGGACAGTCAACCGCTGCCGCCTCCCGTGCTCATAGGAATGAGCAACCACCAGCCGCCGCGTGCGGGGACACAAGCGTCCCCTGCTGCGGCCGCAGCCACCGCCGCAACCAGCGGCACCTGGACCCCGCGCTCCGCTGCGCTGTACGGCGTACCCGTGCAGGCAATGGACCAGAGGACCACGTCGAGGGAGCCCCCTCTCTCCGCGGCGCAACCTGGCGCGCCGTGCCTCGCGGGATCGACGCCCGCACCTGCCGCCTCGCCTGCCCCAGGCCAGGCACCCAGGGCCGCACGCAGCGCCCACCGACACCAGGAGCCGAAGAAGCGCTCCCCCTCCGCGCCCCCCAGGGTGCTGGACGACGCCATGTCCCCGCAGTCATCACTGAATAGGGACATGGTAGCTTTGGCAGAACTCAAGCGCAATGGTGCGCTGAGTCGGGAGCTGATGGAGCACATGGCCATGTTCCTAAACGACCGTGCTCAAGCGCTAGAGCAGGCGCAGTCGCAGCCCATTTACCAGACCCCGGTGCGTCGTCAGCGCACCGAGGACTATGGAGACGCTGACACCGGAAAGCGCCACTGCCCGGTGACCATCCAGAGCGACCGACCAGACGGAAGAAGAAGAAAAAGAGATGAAGGGAAAGACAGGGATATGCCTCTTTTGGACCCTCATCCTGCAGCTGCCACACCCGTGACCATGACAACAGCCCCAACCTTTGCTGATGCCACTCGGAATTCGAATACCGACATCCCATCGGTACCCAGCGCAACACCAGCAACTACGAAGCCGCCAAAAACGCCACGCTACCCGCCCCTAGTGGTAGAAGAGCTCCCGAATTGGACTCAACACTTTCGGGCGCTAAAGATCAAACTAGGACGTGCCCCGAACGCGCGCCCCTTTGGCAAGGGTGTTCGCTTCTCACCGGAATCCGTTGAAGAATACCGCGTAATCCAGCGGTATCTCTCCGACTTGGAGAAGTCGGAACAAATCTCGTGGTTTTCATACGCTCTACCTGCGGAAAAGAGTAGGAAGATTGCCATAAGAGGGCTGCCGGTCACGACGACTCCCGACGAGATAAGCGAAGCTCTCCGAGAACTCGGCTTCCAGGCCGAGTACGCCCGACCGATCAAGGCGAGGAAGGGCCGGCCTGGATGCATCTTCCACGTGACGCTCACTAACACCCCGAATCTGATACCCGGCATATACCAAATTACTGAACTACTGAACATGCCGGGTATCAAGGTAGAACCTTGGAGGAGTAAGCGGGGCCCGGCGCAGTGCCATCGCTGCCAGGCGTTTCGGCACTCTAGCCACGGGTGCCACCGACGCCTGGCCTGCGTGAGGTGTGGGGAGGAACACCTCGCGCGCGACTGCCCGCGCCCGCTCGAAGTACCAGCTACCTGTGCGAACTGTGGCGGCGCGCACCCGGCCAACCACACCGCCTGCCCACAGTTCAAACGCGAATTGCGCAACAAGAGGGCCGGCACTGTAGCCCTCTCCCAAGCCGACACAGCACGAAGGGCGAAGAAAGCCGCCGCCCCCAGAATGGACGACAACACGGTGGAAGCGGAGAATGAGGCCACCAACCTCATGGCACCCGCTAACCCGCCCTCTAACAAAGGAGGAAGACGGCCAAAGAAAAGGGGAGGGAAGAGAACGAGGAGGCAACAGGAGCAGGCCGGTGCCTCGTCTACCAACCCCCCGCCTCCCACTACACGCACCCCCGCAGCCGCAGCCCCCGCTGCAGGCACCACCGCAGCCACAACTCTCTTGACACCCTCAAAAACGTTCTCCTCGCTCTGAGGGAAGGTCAAGACCCTGTCCAGTGTGTTATGGAAGGAATGAAGAACCTGCTTACCATTCACATCTAAACTGAGAATCATATACTGGAACGCCCGGGGGCTGCGAAGGAAGATGCCCGCCCTCCGCTATATCCTGCGCCAACACAACGTCGACGTCGCGCTGGTGAATGAAACCCACTTGCACCCGGCATTCTCCGCTAGCATCGCAGGATACCATGTCCTGCGGCTGGACGCCACCGGTGAGAACGCGTTCAGGGGCCTCCTCGTCGCGACCCGCAAGAATCTGGTTGTGCATCCGCTGCCCGTCATCGACACCCAGTCACTCCAATCACTGGGTGTCGAAATCCATCACGACGACAAACCACTGAGGGTCTATGCTACGTACCGGCCGGGCAACACTCGCCTGGCCGTCGACGTGGTACAGCAGCACTTTACCAGCAGCACCCCGACTCTGGTCGCCGGCGACTGGAACGCGCACCACACCGCCTGGGGTTGTCGCTCCACCAACCAGGCAGGGCGATACCTGTACCGCGACGCCCAAAGGCTCGGTTACGAAATCGACGGCCCTGACGAGCCCACACATTACTCCGACAACTCCAGACACGACCCCACGACGATCGACTTGGTCGTGCACAGGGGGTTAGATGCAATAGACCTTGAAGTAATATCGGACGCCTTCGGATCCGATCACCAGCCTGTCCTTGTCTCACTTGAGGGCAGGCCGACCCTCGCCAGGGGCGCGCCGTCCGGTGGTCGGATCTGCTGGGAGCGCTTTGAGGGCGCGCTCCACTCCATGCAATCCCCATGCAACGAACCCCTCATCGACGCAGCAAGTATCGACCGCCTTGAAAGCGCCATAGTGGGCAACATTAAGGACGCCATCGACACTGCCACCACTCCACCTAGCCAGCGCGGACTCCCTCCCACACCCAGGTGGATAGAAGATCTCATCCAAAAGAAGAGAAGAACCCGCAAGTTGTGGCAGAAAAACAGGGACCCTGCCACAAAAACCAAGCTGAACAGGCTTATTGACCAAGTCAGAGTCGCCCTTGGCGACCGAGAGGCCCACACATGGGAAGAGCGGATCTCCAAGGCATGTGAGGACTACCCCTCACTGAACAAGCTCAGCCGCCAAATAATGAAGAAGAAGCCTCCAGCCCGCCCACTACTCCACCAAGACGGCTCCCTGAGATACTCCTCAGAGGAGAGAGCCGACATGCTGGCGGATTATTTGGCGGCCCAATTCCAGCCGAATCCCAGTGAGTGCCCAGTCCTCCATGCCGAGGTCGAAGAGGAGGTGAAGACGCGCCTCTCCTCACTCAAGGCCCTCACTGCTCCTGATCCACCATTCTTCTCACCTTCGGCCGTGAAGAAGGCAATCCGGGGCCTCAAGCCCAGGAAGGCTCCCGGAACAGACGGAATCACAAACAGCGCCCTACGCCATCTCGACAACCGACTGACTGCAGCAACGGCCAGACTCTTCAGCGCCATTCTGCGCCTGGGTTACTTCCCCCGGGCGTGGAAGGAGGGTCTGGTCGTGATGATCCCGAAGCCAGGGAAGGACCATAGGAAACCGGAGGGCTACCGCCCCATCACACTTCTGAACGCCATCGCCAAACTGTTCGAGAGGATGTTACTCCCACTCCTGCAGCCGCACCTGCAACCGCGGCCCGAACAGTTTGGCTTCCGAAGTGGCCACTCAACCACGCTCCAAGTGGCCCGAGTGATCCACTTCGCCGCAGCAGCAGCCAACAGGAAGGAGAGTGCATGTGCAGCCTTCCTGGACGTCGCCGGCGCCTTCGACCGCGTCTGGCACCCAGGCCTTCTGACGAAGATTTTCCGTACCGGAACCCCGCACCACGTCGTCGCCGTCCTAGCCGCCTTTCTTGACGGCAGGACCTTTCGCGTCAGAGTGGAGAGTGCAGTTTCCCGCAGCCACCTGATCGCCGCCGGGGTACCACAGGGCAGCTCACTATCCCCTGCCCTGTATGCCCTCTACACGGATGACATCCCGCTAGAGCAGGGCTCGACGTTGGCGCTCTACGCCGACGACATCGCCCTGCTCGCGAAGAGCCTGACGGCCGTCCACGCCGCCACCAAACTCCAGCGAGCACTCGACTTGCTCCCCCGCTGGCTGTCGGAGTGGAGGCTCACCCTCAGCGTGGCTAAAACCCAGGCAATCTTGTTTGGAGGCCACCTGAGATTCCCTCCTCCGCTGCGCCTGCTGGGTGAGCAGGTTCCCTGGAGAAAGGAGATCACCTACCTGGGCGTAACCCTTGACAGGAGGTTGCAGATGTCCAGGCAGGTGAAGAAGGCCGCTGCTGCTGCCAAGGTGGCGTTATTCCACCTCCGCCCGCTGCTGCGCTCCAAATTACCGCTGCGCACGAGACTTGCCCTCTACAAGTCCTACGTGAGGCCACACCTCGTATACGCCGCCCCGGCCTGGTACGCGCTCGCAAGTGCGCCCCAGCGCAAGGTCCTACAGGTGGTCCAAAACGTCGCCCTCCGGCGCGTCACCCAGGCTCCCTATTACGTTCGGAACACCACCATCCAGCGCGACCTCAGAATAGAGAGCCTGGAGGTACACATCGGCCGGCTCGCGCGCAACGCATACAGCCGCGCCGATGCATCGGACCACCCACATCTCCAGGACATCGCGCCATGGCATTCCAGGCCACCGGACAAGATGCGCCTACCAAGGGATATCCTCACCCTACCTAACTCCGCCTCCTGAGCTGCCCCTTCGGTCGCTGGTCGCCTAAGCTGGGCCTCTCACGGGTAACCGTGAGTCTCACCTGGCTTGGCTGACCGCCCAGGGGGCACACAGCTCATCCCTTCACCATGACTTCCCCCCCCCCCAGTTGACCCCCCAGTTAACCCGATTCCCCCTTGGCTCCCAGGCCATCCCCTAATGACGCGGCTATCGTAATAGCCGCCGCGAGACACCGCAGAAGAAGGGCAACCGCCCTGTACTGTTTCCCGGCGCAAGCGCCGGACGAATGAAATCCAACCCCCATTTTATTTATCGCTTCTCGGCCTTTTGGCTAAGATCAAAGTGTAGTATCTGTTCTTTTCAGCTTAATATCTGAAAGTTCCCGCACCGCGGGACCAGTATATTAAACTGATTTTTGTAAACTGACGGGATGCTCGGGGCTCGCTCCACTCCTGTCACGGGTCGGCCCGGCATTGCAGTGCCGCCGGGATCGGCCCACATAAAACTATATAATTAACTAAAAATAAATAATATTATACATATAATATATGAATAATAATATTTACATTATAATATATATACATGTCATATATGTAATATAGTACTTATGCTCAACAGCACAAAGCGCTGGCTGGTCGGCAACGACAAACGCTGCCGTAAGTGCGGTCACGCACAAGAGACGCTTCCGCATGTCCTCAATCACTGCGGTGTGCATGCTGCGGCCCGCCAGAAACGCCACCATAACATCGTGCACCGGCTGGTCAAGGCAGCCAACGGACCGAGCGGTCACCGCAGGGATGGAGCCGTCATCACCTCCGACAGAGTGGTGGAGGGCACGCGAGGTCGTGAGTCAACCTTGCGCCCGGACATTGTTCTCCGCAACGCCGCTACCAAGGAAATCACCATCGTCGACGTCTGCGTGCCGTTCGAGAACCGTCCCGCGGCGATAGAAGCCGCCCGCTCCGAGAAACTGCGTAAATATGCAGCACTCGCCGACCAGCTCCGGCAAGACGGCTACCGTGTAAAAGTGGCTGCCTTTGTCGTCGGCGCCCTCGGAGCCTGGGACGGCCGCAATGAAAAAACCCTGAACCTCCTAGGCATTAACAAATACTACGCCGGGATGATGAGAAGGTTCATGGTCAGCGACACCATCCGCTGGTCGCGTGACATTTATGTCGAGCACGTCAGTGGCATCCGGCAATACGCGGAGGCTGAAGTCCCACCACGACAGTGAACTCAGTGCTATCAGTGAATTTAGTATTTATCCACCCATCTCTCAGTATTATTTAGTGATCTCAGTGCAATAGTTTTAATAATAATAATAGTGACATTAGTGCAATAGTAATAATAATAATGACATTAGTGCAATAGTTATAATAATAGTGACATTAGTGCAATAGACGTCAAATGACTACTTTATTTTATATTATAGTGTTACAGTTATATTAAGTTTCTAGTCAGTATATATACTTATGTATATAATTGTATTATGTTAAGCTACTATTCATTGTATAGTTTCACCCTCTTCCGAGGGAAGTCCTCAAAAAAACAAATCTGTTCTTTTCAGCTTAATATCTGAAAGTTCCCGCACCGCGGGACCAGTATATTAAACTGATTTTTGTAAGCTGACGGGATGCTCGGGGCTCGCTCCACTCCTGTCACGGGTCGGCCCGGCATTGCAGTGCCGCCGGGATCGGCCCACATAAAACTATATAATTAACTAAAAATAAATAATATTATACATATAATATATGAATAATAATATTTACATTATAATATATATACATGTCATATATGTAATATAGTACTTATGGCCCGTGTATGCTAAGCCTGCTCGAAATAAACAAATGTTTATTTGAGTGTATTTAAAAAAAAACCGGCCAAGCGCAAGTTAGACTTGCTCACAGAGGGTTCTGTACCAATTTCAGGAATTTTTGTCGAACTAAATACTTTACATTGACATAACTATTTTATTAATAATTGTAATAAAATGAATCCTAGATGTTTTCGGGAGCTTCCCTGAAAATAGTGAAAACCGCATCCAAATTCGATTCTGAGATGAGATGAGAACAGAAAAATTTAAATCATTGTATTGGGTTCTATTATGTTTATAAAGGTTCCCAATAACATTTTTTTTTTAAATATTTTTCAAGTAGGTACAGACCCTCTTACGATTTTATTATAAGTATACATACGGTCACATATCTGGAAAATACCTCCATGTAAAAAAATGGTCGATGTTTGTTATTAATGTTACTTAGTCAAATTAATAACAAAAATCGACCATTACTTCTCAAAATTAAGCAGGAAAATTAATCTTATGTATTATTTTATTAACTTTATAATGAAATGATAAAAACTTTGCGTGTTCGCTTCGCTTGACTCAACTTTAACTGAGAATGGATTGTATTGTTGTTTTTCTCCCTCATAATTCCTGGAATTATGAGGAAAACCGTATAAGAATGTGTTTAGCTTTATTTTAACCACCGACCACAGATGGTGATCAGAGGCTTAGAATTCTAAGATTTTATTTTTTTTTAAATCTAATAGTGAACTATGACTACATCATTTATGCCTATTACGCATAAAAATTTTATATAATGATATTATAAAGACATTCATATAATACAAATAAGGATATCAATAAAACAGGTTAATAAAAGACGCCGTTGTGGCGCAGCGGCACAAGGGTGTGAGTGTAACGCGACGATTGTGGGTTCGATCCTACTCGAGGAAATATTTATTTATCTTTATATATATTTGTAATATATTTTAAAATAAAATGGATGTAAAAGAATAGACATTCTTTTTAATAAAAATATAAAATTTGCAAAAATATATCTAATAAAATTTAACGCAAATAACGTTTATAAAATAAATCTATGTAACAAAGTAGGCAGAGGTAGCGTGCCGCGCGTAGTGTTAAGACACTGCGCCCATTCTATCATGTAATGACTAATCCCTTACATAACAAGCAAATCACCACAATCCGGTCAAACATAGCAACCAAAACCGCTAAAGAAATGACCTTCAGTCAGCGCCAAGAAAAATATTTACACCATACAAGATAACATCTATAATAGCGCCGCCTTATCAGAGTATATCACGGCGACCTTATCACTTTCACCCACTCCTCAGTTTCTGATAATAGAGATGATAGGATATAAGCACAATGTTATTTTTATGATAAACTAATTGATTTAAGATGGACGTTATTTATAATATGCTTATATAAATGGAGATAAATTTATTATTAAATTTATGTTGGTATATGATACAGCTCTTCGGACCCATCCGCTTCCCGCCAACCTCTTTATGTCGTCGATCCATCTGGCAGGGGTCCCACCGGTCGTTTTGTACGGGGCCTCCACGCTAAGACACGTCTGCCCCAGCGGCAGTCGGCTCTACGACAGATATGCCCCACCCATCGAGGAGCTGAGGATCGAGTGTGGTGGCGAGAATTGGGGAAGGCCTATGTCCAGCAGTGGACAAAAGATGGCTGCTGATGATGATGATGATATAATCAGAAGTCTGTTGTGGCGCAGGGCACAAACATGCGACTGTGAACGTGTGTTCGACTCCCGCTCGAAATTAAATATTTATTTTTTATTTTCTTTGATCTGGGGCGTTGAGTTCTGCAACTCAACACTGGATTCGGAGGAAATTTTAGATATATGTGTCTTAATGGAAAAGGAGTGTCTTAACACTAGATTACCAGGTTTCCTCTAGCTACCATCCTGCCTACATTCTATATATATATACGTAAAATAAAAAAAAGTGATTCATAAAAAAAATGTCTACCACAATTTACTATAAGATAAACGTAGATTAAGCACTTTAGCTGTCGTAAAAAAGATAGTGACGTAAGCACTTTGGCCCATCTTTACAGGCATATAAATTTTTATTAGATAATAGACATTATTTAAGGCTAATAGTGCTTCTTGCGTATGGTAACACTTTATCTGTTTCCTGCACCTTTAACTGCTGGGGGTCTTCCATTATATAAATATTTAATATGTTTTTTTTTCTACTTATATATTAATCTATTTCTTTATATATTGTACATTTTTTTAATATAGATAAGATTTTTTTTTCTTTTTGTAGTAGAAGTGCGATTTTTCTGAGTCGACAGCAAGACATGGAGTTTAAAACAAAACACAGTAGCTGACAGTACCTACCTTTAAAATTTTAAGCATAGCAAGTCAAGACGAAGATTTAAATGTTACAAGATTATTCAACAGAAATATTTAATAAATATATACCACAGATGAATTTGAACCCACACCCACCATGTTTAGTCAAAGACGCCCTAAATCCGCCACCATGGTATCAAAGACGAATTCTAAACTAAATCAAAGATTTTTTAATTATATAATTTATTATGTAGGTGTATAATACATAGCGATGCGGATGCAAGCACTCGTAGCACTCCTACGTTTCAATCTCAATCTTACAAAATTGAATTACCGACCACCAGCGATGCACTTTTGAACTCTTTAAAGTTTGAATGTAAATTAAAATAATAAAAATACTAGAGAAGAGAGAGAGAAGAGATAAGGTACTAGAGTACCAAGGTAAAAGCGCGGCGTTGAGTTCCAATCAACAAGCAAAGTCTCGAATTGGGAAGAAAGTGAATAACGGAGTGTCTTAACACTAAATTCCCTTTGTCTACCCTGCAGGATGCGAGATATGGCGTAATGCTGATTATTTTAGAAATATTTTTTCTATTATATAAAAGAAAACTATCAACATTATAAATATTCCAATCACGATACAAGCAATGATTCAGCTTAACGCACTGTCGCACATAATAATCAAATTTTATTACCATATCGAAGATATTCTTCGTATATCGACCACGATCGATTTAATTTTAGATAAAAAAAACATTATTTAATGGCCTGGTCTAAAAATGGAAATGGAAAGTATCTGGAAATATCTTTGTTACTGTCTACTTATCTTTTATTTAAGCAGATAAAAGGCTATTTGCTACCGGTCTTTAGTTTTTGTACAAATAATCTAGTAGTGTGTAAATATTGGCTTATAATAAACGCTTAACTAACTTAAACAATGAAATTAGGTATGTAAATATTAAACTAGATTAGTTCAGCAATGATGGTAACAAATTAAATAAAATGATAAAGGGTGGTAATGTGGACCCCCATTTTGTTTTTGAGGTTCAGTATGAAAAGTAAAAGGAATACTAATCTAAATACATCACCGGTTTTGGTATTTACTTATCTATATATGATTTATTATGGAATATAAAAATGCGACAGTATATTAAGAAATATGTATATTCCTAATAAACATCGGATGAGTATCGAGTGAGTATTTCTCTGAAGAACATGTATAACACTTGGAGAATAGGACGTGTGCTTTCCGCTCTCTGTGCTCTGATTCTCTAACTACGGTTCTAGAGCTAAGCTGTTAAGGTATAACACTATGAATATTCAATGCTAATCTATCTATATATATAAAAGGACTTGTCCTCACTGACTGAGGTAAGACGCACGCACAGCCGTAACCGCTGAGGGTAGAAACGTGAAATTTGGACAGATGTTTACTTTGTTCGTAATCTGGACATCCACTAAGAAAGGATTTAAAAAAATTTTAACCCTAAAGAGATGAAATAAGCGTTGAAAGTTTGTATGGAAAATATTTGATTGAACACGTGTTTCACGGTTTTTTAGAATTCACCCCTAAATAAGCAAGCGAAGCTGCGCGCGTCCGCTAGTCTATATATATAAAAGGACTTGTCCTCACTGACTGAGGTAAGACGCACGCACAGCCGTAACCAATGTGCGTAGAAACGTGAAATTTGGACACATATTTACTTTCGTAATCTGGACATCCACTAAGAAGGGATTGTAAAAATTTTAACCCTAAAGGGGTGAAATAGGGGTTCAAAGTTTGTATGGAAAAAAAATTAAATCGGCACCGATTTTTATAAAATTTGAAATTTAGATTTTTAAAAGTATTTAATTGAACACGTGTTTCGTCGTTTTATAGAATTCTCCCCCTAAGGGTGCAAATAAGGGGTTGAAAGTTTGTATAGAATTTTTTTTAAATCGGCACCAATTTTTATAAAATTTGAAATTCAGACTCTTAAAAGTATTTAATTGAACATGTGTTTCATGGTTTTCTAGAATTCTTCCCCTAAGGGTGCAAATAAGGGGTTGAAAGTTTGTATGGAAAAATCTTTAAAACGCCACCGATTATTATAAAATTTTTAATTTAGACTCTTAAAAATATTTAATTGGACATGTGTTTCATGGTTTTCTAGAATTCACCCCCTAAGGGTGCAAATAAGGGGTTGAAACTTTGTATGGAAAAATCTTTAAATCGCCACCGATTTTTATAAAATTTGAAATTTAGACTCTCAAAAATATTTCATTGAACATAAGTTTCGTGGTTTATTTTAATTCATCCCCTAGGGGTGTAAATAAGGGGTTGAAAGTTTATATAGAAAAATCTTTAAATCGCCACTGATTTTTATAAAATTTGAAATTGAGACTCTTAAAAATATTTTATTGAACACGTGTTTCAAAGTTTATTAGAATTCACCCCTAAGCAATAAGCAAGCGAAGCTGCGCGCGTCCGCTAGTCTTATATAATTAGATTATCGCACATTTTAAAGATATTAAAATAACATTTATATATCTAAAAAAAATTACAATTTGACATTTCAATTTTGTTTATCTTAATTTTTAAATATATCAGAAAATTTTATGATAATATAATTATATAGATAGCACATTGTTTAAGTAGTAGAATATCATGTTTGTTTGTATTGTAATACACATATTTAGTGAAATTAACATTATCAACTGTTGTTATACAAACAATAGCCTGTTCTACAACGCTTCAGTGGCGTAGATAACTTGAAAACGTTGCCCTTCATTAATTATGTACTATTTATCTTAGCCACTAATTACATTTTTACTTTAAGTATTTTATTTTCAAATGTAAAAAGATTTCTCTTTATTATTTTTTATATAATACAGAAAAATACTATTCAGAAATATACTATAAGGGCCGCGTTTATAAACCGCTCTCAAGTCTGAGATTGATCTTGAGATACTGTTTTCATTCAAAGGTATGTAATTACGAATGTACAACGGTATCTTAAGACCAATCTCGTGTTTGAGAGCGGTTTCTAAATATGGGCCTAAAAAGGGCTTAACATTTTTATTTTCACATCGGCATCGTTCCTCTACTGATATCTACTCGTATAAAGAACTTGTGAAATAGGCTATTTTTTAGTTATTTTGTAATATAAGGTCTTTATAATATATCAGAGCTCTAGAATATATGTACTTAAAACATTTAATCATTATGATGTTTTTAACACAGCTATTCTGTAATTACTAATTACAGTTTCCGTCCTTTATTTCGTACTGACCTTGCTCGGGCAATGGCGTTTAGTAAAAAATATACAATAGTATATTAAACAAAGTTTTAGATATTTTTTACAGAGAGAGAGAGAGAGAGAGAGAGAAAGAGAGAGAGAGAGAGAGAGAGAGAGAGAGAGACAGATTTTAGTTAACTAGTATTTTTAAGCCAGACAATATTGCCAATATATTATTTTTTAACATAATACCGTGTTATAAATCGATGGACGCACGAAAAAGGATGACTCATTGTCACGTTCCGCTTGAGATGAGTGTGCAAGCGAGAGCATAGAAAAAGCGATAGAGTGGAACGATCGGCCTAAGTAATCGTTCGGCTTTTCTACTTCTCTCTCTCTCTCTTCCATGTATCACAAATATATATAAGTTGTAATGTAATGTTAATTCTTTATAGCACATTGTTACTTATAATTAATCTGTATAATTTAAGTAAAGTATTTGAATTAACGAGTGCACATAAATATTAATCTATAAAAAAAAATTAATTTATAATTAACTTATTCATTATAAATAAAATAAAGATAATTCAGTGACAATAACTCAATTTAATTTACATAAGTACCTATGCAAATTTTCAACAATGTTTTCTTATAACGTTATCACGTAAAACTATCGTCCACAAAACGAGTTTACAGACACTAGCTTTTCAGCTTCTTTTTATATCAGACATTCTGCATAAACAATAATTTTATTGACCTGTAACTTCTGCTTTAGTGTACTAAACTAAAATATGTGAAAATACAATAATACTGAATTACCGAATATGTGAAAAATACGTCCAAAAATAATAGTTTGTCTTCTTGATACCTTATATTGTGATAATCAAATAGGTTGAAAATATAAGTACATTAGTTATTTTTTAATAAAAGTCACTCTGCTTAATATTTTTCTTTATTTTTGTTTCCTCGGATCAAATGAAAATAGTGTATAAATAAATTAAAAAAGAAAACAAACTCCAAAAACATCGTGAGGCAGTCCCAGCTCCTACCTGGTATCTAAATAATTACCTGTAGGTATATATTTACATTTAAACCTTTTCCTTTACAATCCTCATTTCAATCCTTGAAATCATGAGAATTTTCAATATTTTTACTTTTATATCCAGTAAAAGAAATATTTAATGTGGTTCTCACTTCTGTTTTCGGCTTAAAAACCAATTCCATATAAATATAAAATTTTCAAGTTTACAAAATAAACAGACAAACATTTTTTCCTACAAATATATAGGATATATAAATAAAAATGACATACAATGCTCTCCCAACCAATAAGCAAAAGGAGTTCACGATTATTTATACTATAATTTAGCACTTTATCAAGAGGCAAGCGAAACAGGGCGGATTGTCATTCTTAGTTAGAACATTGCCCGCTCCGGACGTGCTATAATAATATATAGCATTAGTAACAGTGTCATTAGCTATATTAAGCTAATAATAGTTTCGTAGCACAACGCCGTAGCGGTCGTCTACGAGGTGTGTGCGCGTGAGTGCGTCTCGTTTTCAAAGCAACTTTTCGAAGAATACTCCAGCAATGTCTACGAAGAACGTGCAAAGTAAGTTTTTAAATTTTTTTTTGATAGTTTATAGTTTTTTATTAAATTTATGCTTTTTGTTGTTGATTATATAAATTTAATTAATTTATAATTTTTTTTATTTTACAAAAAATAAAAATCATAGTATTTTTTTAGACGTTAAGATCAATTTTTTTTCTCTAATAAAGATTGTGACATTAAGTTGAATTAAAGTACATCTATAAATATTTTTTATATGCGCACACGCATTTCTCTATTTTAATTAAGGATTGATATGAATTATTACGACAATAAAATATGTTCTTATATCGACTTTTAATGTTATCAAATCTTTGGTGTAAAGACTAATGCATAACATACTTTCAAGTTATTATTATTATTATTCATTGAAAAAAAAATAGAATAGAAAAGGCATAGAAATATTTTAAATTTTATAAACGTGTAAATGTACAAATAAATTATATTTATGTGAATTATAATGAAGCTAATAAGTAAACATTTGAAAGGAAAAAATTACCTTAGTGAAACCCTTAACTAAAAGTAAATAAGCTATAATTTCACCCTTAATTCGATTATTAGAAAACTGCCTTAAATGATAGATAAAAACAAATTTTAAATAGTATATATCTTGGGAAATATACTTTGCATTGAAATTATACTTTTACTTCGCACATTAAATAAGCACATAATATTTAGATTTCAGTATAGCGAAATCTTAATAAACTGAAAAACTAAAAAAAAACATATAATAATAGGAAAACACTATAACGTCATACAAATTCAATATTTAAGGTAATTGCTAGGAGTAAATCTAAAACAAACGTTATTATCAAACTCCATGGTAGTATTATCATAATATACGAGTAAACTTTATACAAAAGAATTTAAGTTTCGACTTTCAAGTCATGTTAATTTGCAAATACCTTCTTAGGCTTACACTGAGATAGGATTTAGATTAAATATCTACCTAAAACATTATTGATAAATGATATTGCTAATGGATTTAATAGATATTACTTTATTTTTATTCTTCACGGTCAATATTGCTAAGCCCTAAATGATAAGACTTAAACAAATGACATCTCCGAATTAGGTGCTAATATTAAGATATTATGGAATTTGTATGTGTGTATAGTTATGTAAATATTATATTTATTTTATATAATAAAAATATTCGAGAACGTCTTGATCCGAAATAGTTAAAAATACTATTATTGGAGTCAAAAAATATTGAAATTATAACCGTTGTATGTATTAAAGTGTGCAGCAAGTACCAAAGAGTTCCTCGGCCCGTATTTATAAATCAGTCTCAAGATCAATCTCAGACTTGAGAGCGTTCTATACATGGGCACTAGTATCAAGACTCTCCGTATTCCAGCAAAATTCGGATCACTGCATGTTTAGTTGCAACTTAACGCCACGTGTTGCTCATAGCCATCGTAATTTAAAAGCAGTATTTTTATTGTTCACTTATGTTCGTATGAATTCCGATGGGTATAGTGTATGATTGTAAATGCGATGGTTGTGCGTTCGATTCCTACATTTCAAATTCGAGTCGAATACGGAGAACGGAGGGTTTTGACACTAGGCTCCTTATGCCTATACATAAATCGTGTTTGTATTTAAAAGAATAAATAGAATTTATCGTGTTCAACCATCCTAATCTTCAATTATCTATATGTTTCGTTAGTGATAATAAATTATAATTACACATAATTGGATTTTAATTTATTATTTTTTGATTTTGATACCACGTAGAGATTGTACGATAAAAAAATATATATGGCTTACTTAAATAATTTCATGATGCAGTTATAACATTCCTCATTTAATTTTATTTGTATGACAATTTACTTATAATGAATTAACAAAATATACATATTCGTTAGGTTTTATCCCAATTTTATGGTTAATTAAAACGGTTTCCTTCTCGTTTTCCCTCGTTTATTTTTACTTAATCTCTCAATATTGAGTTATTGTTAGAGCTTCGAGTTAATATAATAATTATTTTAATTTATTGGAAGTTGGCTCGTTGGATCAAGTGGAAGTACAATTTTTAAAAATGAAGACTTAAGTTTGCTTCACTTTTTTTAATTAGTTTTGAATGAAATGCATTAAAACCTTTAATAATTTGTGCTTGTAATATAAATATTAATTTCCATTTTTGAATATTTTCCTTTAATTGTATTGCATATTGTTACTTCTTCCTATGAAAAGTACCACAAAGTTTAGATAATGCTAAAAAAGATGCGTAAGTGTAATTTCAGTTTGATACCTCCATGCAACAACGTCTTGAGATAAGGAGCCCTAATATATTTTTTTCGTTTTACATATTGCTGAAAACAATTATAAAAATTAAATTAAAGCATTGACTTTAGTACTGACTCTAGAACAATACTAACATAAAAAAATATTATATTAATATTAGGTAAGCGAAATTGTAGATCAATAATCTCTATTTCTAATATCAAAAAAGTATATAGAAAGGTGTTTACTAAGAAAGAGGTCGTATATTCGATTCGATTAAATAAAACTACCCTCGATTACACTAATATATGGGATTAGAAATAATAATTTAATTACCAAACTGTATAATCGAATGCCAATTTGCGAATGAACTTTTATCGCGCCTATAAATACAACATGTAATACAAATGTAGGTAGCTAGGTACATTGGCTTAGAGCTAGTTCTTCACGGTAGCTAAAACAATGGAATTAAAAATAATGCAAAACGAAACTACAAAAAACAAATTCAATCAGTCAACATTGTGTTAAGTTTACTAAAGTTTTTATTTAAATTAGACTATATAAAAAGAGATTTTTGAAAATTTTTAAAAAATTTGAAAACTTTTTAATATTGCAATAAAATTGTATTTATTAAAAATGATTTAGCTATCTTTATTCTTGGAGCCAATCATGGCACAGGGGCACTAGTGTGTTACTGTAAAAAAGACAGGTTGTAGGTTCGATGTCCAGTCGAGGAAAGGAAATATTTAATATTTTCATTTCTTCGATTTGGTGTTGACTATAGTTTCGCCACTCAACACGATGAAGGAAAGTGGGGGGCGGAGATATATATTACTCTATTCTGTCATTTCTTCCATATAATATTTTATTCTTTTAACATTTATGAAGAAGTATAATGGGAGATTTAACATTAGTTAGTGATTAATAGAGGTTTTTAGTGCGACTGTTATACATTTAACACAAATAAATTAATTTGCTTCTGAAAATAAATAATGAAAATTCGTGTAAAATTGCTTTAGGTACTAAATAAACGAGGGCAATGCACCAATTTGGCTTCTCTTTGACATTCCAATGTAGTTTTATCGTAATTATATGTTAAAGAGCGATGAACACTTGGTCCAATAATCGAATGATAAGACTGTTTAAAATATTTTAATTATTTAATACTGTTAATTTTATTAAAAAAATATTTATGTAGGTATAGGTAGGTATTATAAGAAAAAAATTAATTAATAAATACGAATAATATATCTCATCTCATATCTATATTCTTCTTCTACAATTAATTATGCGTTTTATTCTTAAATTTTTTTTATACTTCCCCTACGCTGTATTTATTTCTGTTGAATGATCGAGGCATTGCGTGTTGAGTGGCGGAAATTAACGCGCGCTTTTCTTTAATTAAAAAAATATATATATTAATAAATAATATTTTATTTTCCCTAGTAGGATTGATCCCACTACCACCGCATTACAGTCACATGCTATTGCCCATGCTCCAAAAGCCTGTTGTTATTATATTATCTCTATTGTACTTTTAGTACCTACTCCTTTAATAAATAAAGTATTTTCTAGAAGACATACAATGTTCGAACTAAATATATGCAAATGTATAATTAAAATGTAAATATATAGCACGTAATTCTAAATAATGCATGATATGAATAAAGTAAACCCATAGGCTCATCTGTATGCCGATTAAATCCGGGTGATTTGTCCAAACTGCGCATGTCTTACCGGACACGCGTACAGACGCCGTAAAATCTTATTTGTATATATTTTTATTATATTTTCTTTGTATTTAATCGATTTAATAATAAAAATGTGTTATAAAATCGATTATAACAACACTTTGGCTGTATAGCACTTGTTTATTGCTTTTAATGGAATATAATTTAAACAATTTTTTTTAACTATTTGTTTTTTTTTAATTGATAGTATACAAAAAATAAAATATAAACGATATTAGTTTTAAATTCTCTATTATTATTATTGATAGAGACTCAGTCTAAGTGAGTATTTGATTGGAAGAATCGTTTTTATATTTGAATGGTCCATCATTATGGAAACAGATATTGCGCAACTTGTCATTCTATTTTAAATAACAGAAACCCGTTGTATGAAAATTTTGTGTTTAAATAATTTTATTTAAGAGAATTAGATAGAAATTTGCAATGTATAATTTAATTAACTAAAGCTTGGACTGTATCCTAAAACAGTAATTCGGAACATAGAATAGCTATACCGGCCATAGAATGTAAATTTCATTTTATATAGGAATTTAAAAAAAAAAGGACCGAAAAGTTTTCTATGATACGAGTATATGATACAGTATATTGAAAAATTTATGAATATGGTTGCAGATCTAGAAAGCGGCAATCCCAACGCGGAGCCCCAAGCCCAAGCGCCGCCTACTAGGGCTTCGCGCCTACCTCTTGGTAAGGCTGCATGAAGGGAATGTTATGTCCTATATACTATGCACAAAATGCCTGACATATTTCACCATATTTTTAATATTATTGCATTTTTGGGGAAATGTAATGCCTGCCAAGCCTTCGTTTATGTCTTGGGTTTTAAAATTGTTATTTACGATGTATATGTTTGAAATATATACTCGTTTTTAACCATTTTTTCATTCTAAAATTCACGACTCATGTGGAATGATGTCGACGCACTATTTATTCATTATTCAATCACAGTTATAGTATTAAGTTACATATAATACAAGGGATTTTATTATTTTTATGGGTGAGTGTGGTTTTTGGAGATCTATTCTATATAAATATTTTTTGGTTGTTTGGTCCATGGGTTTTTTTATTCACTTTAGACATTATTCGAAAAAAAAATATCAAATCAACTTGACGCTGTATGGGCGCTGTACTTAGCGTTAAGACACTCCGTTCTTCACTTTCTGGAGGCATTGTGTGTTGAGCAGCAGAACCTTGACACCAAAGCCAAGAAATGGATATATAAACGCAAATAATATTTCACTACCTCGAGTGGGGATTGAACCCACAACCGTCGCGACGCCTCAAAAAAAAACTATATAAAATTTAAAAATATATAGTAGAATTTAATATTATGGAAGATTTGTATTACAATAGTAATAGCAAAGCGTAAGTATGCCGTGAAATACATGTACTCGTATGTTTAATTATCCTGTTATTATATCCTTAAGGCTAAAAACAACAACTTTTTATCTCTAGGTATAAATTATTATTATATTATTAATTAATACTGCAGTTAATTGTTAATTTACTATATTAATAAGTAATAGACTCTACATAATTATATGCTTTATTTCTACTTTACTTTGCTTATGGTATGTTATGCATGTCAATATATTATAGATATTTTTCAGGGGGATTGTGTTTAGTTTTCAGGCTTAATTTTTTGTTTGTATAAATCTGGGGTGGGCACGGACTTCCTGGCCTCCTCTATCCCTACGCCCATAATGTTATAATAGCCACTTTTGCTCTAGAAAGTTTTTATATAGAAATTCAATATTAATAAAATTTAAAACTCCTTACTATAAATAAATATCAAAAGACTTTACTAACATGTGATCAATAATTATTGAACGTCTCTATATGTTTTACAAATAGAGGGATTTACATTGAATTATGTTAATATGTGGAGAATCAATCAATTATGTATGTACTTGTGCGTGGTTAGAGACAAGGTCTTCAGGAACAGATTTACTAATTCTTTATTCTAGTGGTACCCGTGGCTTACCCAGTTTTTTAAATACCGTGTCGTCATGTTTGTTTACATTAAAAATAATAATATAAATGTTTGATTTTACAATAATAAATAATATTAAAAGCCATAATGCCTATATATATTAGTATCTTGAACGATCTATCAACAAACTTCTTAATTATTAAAATGATAAACGCCATTTTTTTTAATTGGATAGACTGGATGAAAAACTTAGCTTTTATAATCTCTCTTATACATTCAATGCCTTATTTCATTTTTAACTAATTGTCTAACATTGCAATAATTAAAAACCAAGTTATTAATTGCTAATAAAATATTAAAATACTAAAAAATATTTAAATATTAATTAATGCCAGCCTAATATTAGTATGTAAATAATGAAATCCCACATTGTTATTCACAACAAAGCTATCCAAGTCTGCAATTCACTTCTATATTATAGTTATTAAATTAAGCTACAAAACAGCGGAAATCCCTAAGTGGTTGATAATTTTAATTATATAAAGAATCTGTAATGTAATAACGCTATGTTTTGGTCATTCAAAAGACAAAAAAATATAATATATATTTAAATCCTGTTTAAATTTTTATGTTTACAGGATTTTTTTGGTAGGTATATTATGTTTCATATAAAATACAAAAAGGCATGTCAGTCTAGAACTATTAAATATTTTCATATTTCCTATCGTTTCATTGTTTAGGAAACTCGAAAAGCTAAAGACTATTAATTATTTATCTATATATATAAAATCGAAAGGTCACTCACTCATCACGAAATCTCAGAAACTACAAATGCTAGAAATCTCAAATTTTGCATAGGAGTTACTTATAGGACGAAGGTGCTCGCTAAGACGAATTTGCAATATTCGATTTCTAAGGGGTTGTTTTTGGGGTCGAAAGTTTGTATGAAACTTCGTTACTACAAATGCTAGGAGTCTCAAATTTTGCATAGACGTCACTAGGACGTAGCCATGGAGACAGAAATTAATAATAACATAGTTCACGCGGGTGAATCCGCGAGCGGGCCGCTAGTATTTTATAATCTACATACAATAAAGATTAATTAGTAGCACATTTAAGAAAGTACACGAAGATGGTAGATAATAAAACTTTATAGAACCCAAACGTCATGGAAAACTTGGGTTGGACAAACAACGCTTCATACAATGATTTACCAGATTAAAGGATCACATACTAAATTGGTATTAATCCGTTTATCTTCAGTTGTCATGAAAATAGCCGGCTATTTCGGTCCAGCTATCAGTCAAATGGTCTCGTTAGGTCACGTCTCTCGAAATAGAGGAAATGGTGGACAGCGGGCCCACGCGAGTTACGAACAATTTTAACCAATTGTGTTTAACTTATTGTAAGATTTATTAGTTGATGACGCGATTTTATTTAAACTGTTTTCGAATAGCTTATTTCATAGGACGGAGAGAAAGAAGAATTTAAATTAAATTATAAGAAATATTAATAATATCATACATTAAACGTGATCGACCCGTATTCTTGTTATGATGAAACACGTAGAACATCAATATTATTCATAATAAATAATTTATATAACACTATTGTGAATTGCATAATGAAATACTGTAAGTCAATAACCTCAAATATCAATTTATTTGTATCATTCACTTAATGATGGGTTAGTTGTAAAAGCACTCACGAGTCGCTCCGCAAAAACCGTGCCAATGCCCTCTTGTGGGACGATTGTATCCCATTGAAAAGCTGTTCGAGAAATCCTTTAGTTGGTTTCTATTTATTGCCGTCGAGAATCTTCTGAGATTGATATTTTAGTCATATATGTTATGTATAATTGATGCACGTGCTTAACGGTGATTTATATTTGGTATAACTCTTGAAAGACAGGGCCTTATCTAAATAAAGCTAAATAATAATAATATAATATTTAGTTTAAATAATAATATTTAAGTTAAAATTGTAATTTGTTTAGCTTCGTGCACATGCAGCCTTATATTGAAACACTCCGTTCTCCACTTTCCGCCGAGTTCTGGAAGCATTGCATGTTGTGACCGAACTCACTGCCGAACTGTGCCTGTGCCTGTGACCAGCGCAAAGACATGAAAATTTAAAAACTTGTTTTCTTCAGCGGGGGTCGAACCTACATGTTTGTGCCTTTATGCCACGACTGGCCTAATATATGTTAGTTACTGAATGTAAAATATAAAGTATTATACAGTTTTCCTTGTTATAAAAAGTAATGAATATTTTCATATAGAAATTGCGGAAATTATAGTTGTATCTATAATTAAACACATTAGGGGCTCTATAAAGATTGATGGTCGATTGTTATTGGTAGCCAAGTTAGATTACGTGTCGAATACGTAATATTGATGGATGATCATTTTAAAGTTTATCTTAACAGCCCATTGTCTTGTTCGTGTTGTGAAATAATTGTAGAGCAAGCTAGAGTTCGCAGGTAACATTATTATGTTGGAAAAAGTGGTTTATTTTATAATAATTAAAACAATAATTTTACATACATTTGTTAATTTACAATGAATAATTGTATTATTTATTAAATAGTTATGATTTAGTTAATAACTATTTTTTATAATTTTTTAAATTTATACATGTAATTTAAACTTTACATTTTTTAAAATTATTTTGGCATACGTCATTTTTTTTTTAATTTCCGTTTTTAGGAATGTGAGAATAATTCCATATCTTTATTCTATATCTTTTTCCTTTGAATAAAACTTTCCACTCCATAGGGCAGTACCCATGACGCACAACTAAACGTACCGACATCACGTCGTGCCAAGTTTTTTTATCTTATTTTCTATGTATTGAGGAATATGGAAATTTCTTAATATATTAACAATTTCAACTCTGAAACAGACTGTATTTCTAACGTAATAAGTATCAACTAATGAGAGCAGAACTATTAAATTAAATATAAACTGTTAAACGCTTTCTTGGAAGCTTAGTCCGATGACTACACTACATACATATGTCAATTTGTCGGGCTTTTTTTAATCTGTATATCAAATAGCTGTTTCTACTCGGAATTACTAGAGATTGTGCTGTTTTCCGCTAAATAATATTATACGTGACTTTTATATGGAAAATGATTAAATAGTTCAACTTTTAATCAAGGTTATAAATAAAAGTAAACCTTAGTCATAATATACATTTTTCCTTATTAAAGTTATATTCGCAGCAGAGGCACAAACGTGTGACTGTGAACGTGGGGTTGTGGGTTCGTTTCCCACTCGAGGTAATGAAATATTTTATTTTTTTCGCTATACTGTTGATGCTAAGTGCGCTGTTGAATTCTACTACTCAACACGAAATGCCTCCAGAATTTGGCAGACAATAGAGAGCGGAGTGTCTTAACACTAAGCTCCTACTACCTATCCTGCTACATGCAGGATACAAAGTGACACTGAAAATAAAACTAATTAATATTATAAGCATCTATTAAATACTAGAGTAATAACTATATTAAGATTTTAAATGGCTTCCAGCTGATATGATAAAATGGCTTCATCTCTATTAAAACACAGTTCCTCTAAATAATTACAAACTGGTTAAACTCGTCATTGTTTTATTTCACTTTAAATATGTTCCATTGTTCGCGGTACCTATCTAGAATGGCGATCGTATGTAATGGCCACTGAATATACTCGTAATATGAAAAATACGTGCTTTATTTTTTAAATATATAAAATAATTGATATTTTGTGTCGTAAACTTCGTAAGCATTGTCTGTCTGTAAATACCTGTATTTCACGCTGTCACCCAAATATAGCAGGGCAGAGGGAACCTGGGAACTTAGTGTTAAGACACTCTGCTGCCGTTCCCCATTTTCCGCCGAATTCAGGAGTCACTGTGTGTTGAGTGGAGGAACTCAACGTAACGCTTTGCCTCATTACTAGAGCGAGAAAGTAAAAATAGTAAATATTTCAAAATTCATCGAGTGTCAAAGTGTCAAAATCGAACCTACAACTTGTCGCCTTGCCACGACTGGCCTCGACTGCAAATTATTCCATATTATTATAGAATAGACACTTCTTAAATTTAAATAGTAATTCTTAATAGAAATATGAATGCCGTGACATTCGTGCGATTCTTCACGCGTATTGTATCGTCATTGTCACTCATCACGCTGTGACGGACATATGGTATGTCCGTGGTATGTCCGATGTGTAAAATTTTATTTGTGAGGCCTGGTGATTTAATACAGTAAAATTTTGACAAACCAAACAATAAAAAAAGTTAAAGGGAAATAAAAAATATTTTAATATATTTAAACAGCTTTAAGAAATAAACGAGAGCCATGTGCTTCCATATAATTCATAAAGAGATATGTTTTATTAAATAGATATAAATAAATTTACTACTAATGTTTAAACTAACTAAATTAATTTGTAAATATTTTAAATAACTTAAAATGTATCGTTTTGGCTAGTAATAAATTGAAATAAGACATTTTACTCTCCCTATATCATTACGTTTTACTTCATTAATAGTATTAATTGAAAGTACAAAGTATAGCAAATATCTTATATATAAACCGTGTTTTAATAGATAGCAGGGTACGCAGAAGCAACTTAGTTTAAGACTCTCTTATCTGAAAATGTTTCATTTCCTCGAGTGGGAATCGAACCCACAGCCTATCGCGTTACCAGTTATTATTATATTATTCTCGTTGAAGATCTAATAACAAATAATCAAGTAAAATAATAAAATAACTAAATGATATCACAAATTATTACCCATATAATAATCCACGAGATGTTTTTAATAGTTTAGCGATCGTCCGCGACGCCATTGTCACGGCCGGTGATAATTTTGCTACGCTATTGTTTGTTTAAACACTTTACACATACCACTTTTCAGCCAAATATTTGAAGTTTGTTTTAGAATTTTTTCACAGTATATAATTTTCTTATCATGATTTAGCATTTTTTAAAATTAGTTATGTAATGGAAAAGTAATTTTAGTTCTTTTATAATTAATAATAATCAGCTTCACGCTGTATCCTGTAGCAAGGTAGGCAGAAGGAACCTACTGTTAACTGCGTTTCACCTTTTCCGCTGAATTTTGGAGACCTTGCGTTTTGAGTGGCGGAACTCCTCCTATAACAAATGAAAATATAACATTTAATAAATATTTCATTGCCTCGAGTAGATATCGATCCCACAACCTGCTACAGTTCAGTTACACACCTGCACCCTTCCACTAAGACTGACTTCGATATTGTTTTTTTATACTATACTTATAACAAAAAAAAAACCCTCTTAATTCTCTTGCAGAATTCGTTTTACATTTAATTGGAAACCCCACTAACATGAATAATATATAACGAGACATTCTACATTATTCATTTGAATTCAATTATTTATAGCTACATTCATTAAAGGTATACAAACAATTGCAGGTATTAAGTATGACACACAGGCATATAATTTCTTGCAATAAAGACGAAATCGAGGTAGAGTAGCGTCTAATTTTCTCATATAAACAATCGAATGACGTACTTTGCTTGTAAGGTAGCAATTGCTTGTTGTTATTACCTCTACCTCGACGGCCAAGGTACAATGTCAGGTTAAGGTTTCATACAATATGCTTACAATTTATTCTTGGGTATTTAATTTTAGTTAGAGATTAAATGACATAGAGACAAGTCGAGACAGGTTGTGAGTACGATTCCCATCTCAGGAAATGATTTCGCTTGAGCAACACACGGCGTTGGTTTCCGCCGTTAAACACGCAATGCATCTAGAATTCGGCGTAAGTGGGCAACGGACACTTTAGTTAATTATTCGAAATAGGAACGGAGTGTTTTAACACTAAGTTCCCAGGTTCCCTCTATCTACGCTGCTATTTGCGGGATACAGCGTGAAGTTAAAAACTCTACACAATGATTGTTGTATTGGTATTGGGAAAAATAAAAATAGTTAAGTTATATTTATTATTTTGGCTAGACAGGAGTACGGTGTTGGTTTTTATTACAGAAACAAACACTGTACGGTCACTTAAGACTTTTAAAAAATAATTCTATTTATATATATCCATTATGCAGTCATTGATGATGAAATTTATAACTGATTTATAACTGAGTCAACTCTATTTATATAATAATATTAATAAGAAAAATCAAATTAGCAAATGTTCATATTGATTGACAATTAATATTTAAAGACATTAGCCTCATTTTTAAAATGTCGGGATAACGATGTAGGTTAAAATCCAAATAGGTTTTAAACTTGTACAGAATTTTGATAAACTTGACACACTTGTTTCCCCACAAAGTGCGGTTAACGAGTACGGTAGCCAATTGATCCCGTTATCACTATCAGCCTTTTAGTTTTGATAACGCGTACGAGTTTTTGGTAGTTTATTTTTGGTGATAAGGCTTGTTTAATGATAAGAATCTATTAGATAGTTGTGGAAATCCTGATTTTTGTTCACAATTCTATCAAATTCTGGAGGAATTGCGTGTTATATAAAAAAAATCACGCTGTATCCCGCATAAAGCAGGGTAAGCAGAGGAAACCTAGTGTTAAGACACTTCGTTTCCTAATTTCCACCGAATTCTGGAGGCATTCCGTGTTGAGTGGCGGAACTTAGCGCCGGCCTCAATATACTTTTATTTTTTTACTGATATTGTTTTTTTTAAATAAATACGTATTTTATTCAATTTTTTTCAATAACATTGTAGATTTAATTTTTATTATTTGAGACTACAGTAGTTAAAAGCAATAATTAGGTATGGTCTGATAAGGAAGTAAAGTAATAAAAATGCATGAAACCATTGCAAGGAAGTTTAAGATAAAACATTTTAATTGAATCTAAGTATTTTACAATTTAAATTGCCTATAATCAAGTACCGTGAGAAAGAAAAACAATAGCTTATACGTTTTTGGACTATGTAAAAAACTATATTTTATTCGGAAAAAGATCAAATCACCACAATTAACTTCATTCAATGGTTTTTTAATACCAGTTGCTCTTCGCTTCCAGATCTTAAGGACGTTGTAAAATAAAGAGGCATATAGAAAAACCTAGGAGAGTATACAGAGAAAACTTAGGAGCATATTGTTAAGACACTCCGTTCCTAGTTAAGATACTTACGTTTCCCACTTTCCGCCAAAACCTTAAGGCATTGCGAGTTAATGAAAACATTAAATATTTCATTTCCCCGAATGGGAATCGAACACACAACCGTTTGGGTCTCTTATAATTTATATTGAGAAACGCAATATATAAATAGCAATTTCTACAAACTTTAAAATTATAGCAATTCCAATACTTTAAAGAATACCATACAAAAAGCAATAGAACATATTCGAAAGTAAATATTTTCGCAACAAAAGCCACGAACGATACTACAATAACAAACTAGTAACAAGAAAGTAATTGCGATGGGTTAGTTGAGAGCACGTTCGCGGCCACTACGAAACCTGTTTCCTTACTGTTACTCCGCATCAGGATTGGTTTAGACATTGTTATTTATTATTTGTGCTTTTTTAAGAAAACATTTAAAAATTTGAACGTAGCTGGATTTGAACCCGCGCCTCTTGGATCAACTGGACCTCTTGGTTAATATTGGCAGAGAACCGATTGGTTGGCACAGAGAATAGAGTTAACTCTCCATCTATTTATCCACATTGCATGTACAGGAACGAATTTCAATTTCTTATTTTGTTTAAGCATATATGTTTAATACAACTATATGATTTGAATTTATAATAATCTCTATCTCTCTTTCTCTCTCTTTTTATTCCAATTAAACCATGATCATGCAATTGATTCTCTATTAAAAACGTTTCATAAAATAGATGATATCTACATTTAATATAAATATATTGAGACTTCTTTGCCGATAATTATGTAATAAATCCTGTTAGGCATATAATTTGAATACGATATTACATAGGTATTACTAATAGAACACGTTTAATACATTGTTTTATACATTCGTGCATGCACTTCTAAAATGACTAACTTACTTACTTAATGACTAACTTAATTTAGTGAGGCTGTTATGGAGCAGGGGAATAAGGATGTGACTGTGGGTTCGATCCCTATTCCAGGTAATGAATTATTACTTCTTAACATTTTCATTTCTTAGGCGCAAATGAAAAAGTCCGGCGTTGAGTACCGCCACTCAACACGAAAGGCCTCGAAAAATTCAACGGAAACTGGGGAATGAAATGTCTTAACACTAGGTTTTCTCTGCCTATCCTGCATCCTGTAATACAGCATGAAGTTGTATTTTTTTTATTTTACTTAATATATTAATTTATATCTTAAAATATTTTCTGATATTTTTATTATTTTAAAAACAGAAAATCCAAATCTCTACTTGTATAAGGCTCATCTCAGCTAAACAACTTGCAAGTATGCCGAACAAACATTCGCTCGAGGTTGAAACAATACCGGGGCTTATCTTACGAACACACTACTGAATTTTTACAACCGATAACAGTATAAATAAATGGTGGTTTACCACACTCTCGTAAATTATGCATAAAACCTTCATACTTTAGTCATATTTATAGATGCATACGTTTACTTTGTTAGTAATCGAAATAGCGTCAGCTAGTTGCTAGAGTATCTGTTTATAAAATGCAATTAATATAATTTACTAGGATAATCTATATAACATTTAATTGTGATATTGTGATATAATTCGATGCATATCAAGGACATGTTAAAGAAATGAAATTTCAAATTAATTTAAAATCAGCTTCATGCTGTCTCCCGCACATATCAGGGTAGGTAGAGGGAACCTAGTGTTAAGGCACTTCATTACCCACTTTTCGCCGAATTCTGGATTGCTTGTATAGTGGCGGAACTCAACACTGCGCTTTGCCTCGAGTGGGCATCAAACCCACATCTAGTCGCATTTACAGTCCTACTTTGTGCCCCCGTGCCACGACTGGCCTCATTTAACTTGTTACAATTAATTAGATTTTAGAATTTCAAATCAAACTCTTTGATTTTTTTCGTAGAGAAATATGGTACTTTTTACACATATTAAAATAAATTTACTATTTAATATAAATAATATATCCCTACATCGAATGTGAACTAAGTACAAACATCAGGGAGAACTGAGAACTTAGTTTTCCCTGGTGTGGTTCCTCCTAGTTTAGATACTCTTTGCCTTCCAGAGGAAGACGAATCATGAAAATAAAAGGAATAAAGCAAATATAAAATTAAAATTCTACTCGCATCATTCTCGTTGTTGCTATTGAGGCTTGATACCGGAAAACGAGTGGCTGAGAAAAGTTTGACTCCATGCCAATGAGGTTAATCTTTTACCTTTCTCAGAACAAAATTATACTATTCAAATGACGTTGTTATTTTATATCTTTAACATAGATATTAAAACTGAAAAAGTGTAGGTAAGAATAACCATAAAAAGCTATTTAAATTTAAAAATACACGTGGGTTCGATTTCTTCTCTCTCATTTAATTCTCTCCATTCACATTGCTGATACCGCATGAAACTGGAAAATAATACATATATTATTTTTAAGTTTTAAATAGGCAATGGTTAAAATTACAATATTAAAAGGGAATCGAACCTACAACAAATGCGTTAACAGTCGTACGTTGGAGCCCTTGCACCATCACAGGCTCAATATGTTCATTTTATTATTTCAATAAAATAAAAGTAATTTTCTAATCCAACTGCCATAGTACTTTTCCATAGCATTGTTACATATAAAAATTACATTAATTTAAAATAAATTACTAGAGATGATGCTATTATGTTGTCAGCATAATTATAATAATAACTGATTGATTATAGTTATACTTACATATGTTAAATAAAGAAGTAAAAACAGCTAGGGCATTTCCAGAATAGAAGAAAAAACTTGTACTATAATAAAAAAGAACCTACATCGATTCTCGTTACCTCAGCTTAGGGATAATATTATTTTTAGATCCAACAGGTTTGTTTGCTTGAGAATGTTATTAAGTATAAAAGAAAAATTGATTCCAGCATAACGGAAGACCAGTTTCAATGCTATCAACCGAGTTATTATTAATTATTCTTCTTCTAAATTCTTTTTTTTTTTTAAAGAAACGTATATTTAGAAAGTAAAAAAAACATTTTCGTCACAATTTATTGTATTTCAAATAGTACTAATATAATTTATCGTTGTAAATTTTTAGTTTTATTTTTTAAACATACTAGGTAATTCCGTGTTTACGTAAATTATGTTTAAAATCGGCAAACAATACCCATTTATATACTTGCCGTCTGCGTACGCGCATATAGAGATAGCGTCGGATGAATATCAAATTAGCTATTAATTTATAAACACAGCACAAGACCTAGTAGAAATAAAAAGTCGTTGCATTCTGCTTGTCCGTTGTCATCCGCACTTCGCACATTCAGGTGTATGGAGCCTTACAGAAAGGTAGTGCGCGCTCACAACGAACCGACCCCACCGAGCAGAATTCAAAAGGAATTTTCAATTATAAATTAAATAACTTGTGGTTTTATTAGTAAATATCTGTCGCAATCGTGCGGTGTACGGTGTTAAACGGAACGGAACGGAACGGAAAAGTGTGAAAATGAAGACGGATTATCCAATGGATGAGATGCATAAGAGTAAGTTATTTGAAAACGCTGGTAGAAATGTAAATGATTGCAATTAATTTTGTTAAATTTATGACAGGTTGTTTGCAATAAATATGCAATTAAAAATATCTGCGAAAAAAATTATATTCAGGATCGGGATAGTTTTGGTAGATTTTATAATAAATAAACTATTTTTTTCATATAGAACAGTTATTAGTTAGTTTTATTTAAAATTATTATAATTATGCACATTTATTTAAATATTCTACGCAAATGATTATAAATAGTGTTATGCAGTTTAAATGAGAATTATAACAATAAATTATTATGTTTATGATCTATAACAGAACGTGGTAAAATTTAATATTTACGTTTTACTAAAATATTGTTTTTTTTTAATATCAGACAAATTTCTTTTTCCATTTAATGTTTTAAAGATTGCAATTTCTGAGATTTTGCAAATTATGCATACTTACATCATATTGTATAATAGTATATTTATAATTAAGGAAGTAGAAGCAGTTACATGATTTTTTACAATTCGTAGTTTTGCAAAAAAGGTTGCTATAATTTGGTAGTAAGTATGTTTCGTATTTTTTAACCGACTTCTGTAAGAAAAGGAGGTTATCAATTCGACTGTATTTTTTTTTTTTTATTTTTTTTTATGTTTGTTACCTCATAACTTTTAACTGGGTGAACCGATTTTGATAATTTTTTTTTTATTTGAAAGGTATAGCTTCCCGAATGGTCCCATTTTTTTTTGGTCCATGTCTGACAATGGTATCCATGAGAAAATCACATAAGTCTTAAATTTGCATTAGGCATGTGCGCGACTAATAGCCGAATAACTCAATGTCGCGCCAACCGATTTTGATGATTCTTTTTTTGTTTGAAAGGATACACTTCAAGGATAATTTGGCGAAAGTTTGGTTAGGTTTCGATTATGAAATCCGGAGAAAATTGAGAAAGTTTGTTTTTTTTGGTAAAAAATTGATTATACTGTAATAGTTACAAGTAAAATCTTTATAAATTGATGTCAGAAGTGAGATTCCTGATGGTTTGGATGGTGCATTTCTTTTCAACCAACCTCAAAAAAGAGGATGTTCTCATTTTCAACCAACTTCAAAGAAGGGAGATTCCCAATTCGCCCGAATACTTTTTATGTATGTTCCTGTTAATATACCAAAGTGTAACTTTGCACAAAAATAATACCTAATGAAATGAAGTTTTATATAGGACAATCACAACCACTCGTTGAGAACCACTACCACCACCATCACCACTCGTTTAAGAAGCATCATTTTAAGATCTACCCATCACTAAAAATCGTAAAATAAATAAATTTTTAACAAAAAGAAAAACCGACTTCTATCAACGAACTAAAAAGTCAAAAATAATTATACAAAGATTTTATAATTTTGAAGTCGGTGTCAAGCTAATGCTACAACACCTTTACTACAATATCTAATTACTAAGCCTGTTTGTTTTACTTGGCACCGACTTCAAAATTATAAAATCTTTGTATAATTATTTTTGACTTTTTAGTTCGTTGATAGAAGTCGGTTTTTCTTTTTGTTAAAAATTTATTTATTACCATTTTTCGAATTTATTAACTTCACAAACGATTGCTATTTTGTTATTATATAAGATTTATATAGGAGAATCAGATGGAAAATAATACAAAAACATTAACTTTAACATTACATTGGATTGGTTTACATTAAAGATTAGGCAAATTTTTAAAAAACAAATAATTATATATTTATGAGGTCACAAAAAAGGGAGGCTAATCGTGACGCAGGGGCACAGACGTAAAACTAAACGCGACAGGTTATGTGTTCGATTCCCGGTATTTAATTAAATATTTAAAATTTTCATTTTCTCGCTCGAGGCAAAGCATTGAGTTCCTTTCAACACGTAATTCCTTCAGAATTCAGCGTAAAGTGGGGAAAGGAGTGTTTCAACGATAGGAAAAAAATTATAAGGTTTGTTCATTATTTTAAACATCAAAGTAAATAGAGCTATATCGATACTTTGTTTACTTTGTAAAGTATATTTTTTCTTAGAAAAATGCGTTTAGAAAAAAATATCAATAAAACAAGCAGAGGAAAAATGTTTAACAAGAAAAAATATTTGAATCGATTTATATTATTAGATAGAAACATTATTTTTTTTCCGCTTAATGTTATTTGATAACAATGATTGGTATTTAATCTATTCTATTTAAAAGCAATTTTATTACATAACAAGTCTTCTAGAAGAATCTCTTTCGTATTGTTTCTCTTGTGTATGGTTCTTACAAATGGATTAATAATTGCAGTTCAAAAATATCTTATTATCTTTAGTTAATAATGGTACTTACCTACTTAGTTACTATTTTTTATACGGAAAGTTAATTAATTTCATCCCCCAGAGTGGGCATCGAACCCACAACTGCCGCGTTTACAGTCACGTGCTTGTTCCTCTGCGCCACGACGGCCTCTAATTAATTAATTCGTGTTAAAATTAAATTAAAGAGTGTAAATATATATAAAATATGATTATTAAAGCCGACGTGTAGTAATAATGTCTGTTTGTAAGTCGATTGTTGGTTCTATTCTCACTCGCAGGAATGATTATTTCCATTTTCTCGCTCTGGTCGACATAGCGCAGCGTTTACTTCCACTCCACATTCAATATCACTAAAATTGGATCCCTGAGTGCCTTAACACCACGTCCCCTTTATCTAACCTGCTACCAGCGGGAAAAAAACGTATAATAAAATAAATTAGCTGCACGCTGTATCCCGCACACAGCGGAGGGAACCTAGTGTTAAGACACTCCGTCCGCCGAATTCTGAATTCTGCATTGCGTGAGTGGCGGAACTGAACACCTTGCTTTGCCTCGACACCAGAGTGAAGAAATAAAAATATAATTTTAAATTATATTTAAATAAATATTTTATTTCCTCGAGTGGGGATCGAACCTACAACCGTCGTATTACAGTCACACCCTTGTGCCACCGCTCCATGTTTCCAAAAACATGTTTTTTTAAAAGAATAAAAAAATATATTTCATACGGTACATTATTGAATATTTGCTATCATTGTATATCACACCGTTGCCGTTGCAAATTACACCACATTTCTATTATTCAAACAATATTCTTGACATTGTTTCTTATGTATGTATTATCGTATCATATTTGAACACTTAAACAAACACTTATCATTTAATAAAAATAAATCGGCAAGGTTATACTTTATATTGGAAAATAAATAGGCATATACGTAGAAACATACTTGTATGATTCATACAATTTAAATTTTATATATGTATGTATATATAAATTACTGAAAAATTGGTGTTTAAATTAGATAAAAACTTTAAGTGACATGTAATAATAATAAAACTCTTTATTGTACACCCAAAAAAGAAACAGTAATCGCTGAAATAGCGATTTCTTCCAGGCAACCTTGAAGCGTTGGAAATCGCAAAAAAAAAAATTGTGAGTAGGGTGTGAATAGTACTAACTATATAAAAAAATAAATAAATAAATAAACCCACACAAAGATAGATACATATACAGGGTGTCCCAGGAGTCAACGATAAGACGAAAACAGGTGATAGACCACTTCGTGACAGTTATGAGAAAAATACAAAAAAAAACCATCCAATACATGTACTTGAAATAAATAAGACTTGAACTTGAATGTATAAATATGTACAATTGGAATAACTCCGAAACAAAATAGAGACATAGTATTATTAACATATATATTTTTTGTCAACAGGGACGAGCTCCATAATCGGTTTGGCCGATGTAACAGACAACAAGCTGATCTGGAGGCAGCTGACGGCGGAGCTCATCGGAACGTTCCTGCTCACCTCCATCGGTGTTGCTTCGTGTATTGCCATATCTGATGCAGCCGTACCACACGTCGCTAGTATCGCGTTATGCTTCGGTCTTCTTGTTGCTTCTATTGTGCAGGTAGGTTGTTTATTTGTAGATATTACTAGTACTAGTATTAGGGACACGGCTTTGCCCGAATCACGAATGCATTCGTATTTTTATATATATATATACTAGAAACTACTACTGGCTTCGCCCGCTTAAACTTATTTTTATTATTAGCCAATGGATTTTATTTTAAAGTATCCTATGTTCTTTCTAATACCTCTAAGAATATGTGTTCAAAGTTTCATGACAATCGGTTGAGTAGTTTTGGCGTGAAAGCGTAACAGACAGATTTACGTTGTTGTAGTTGTTGTTCTTTATTTATGGCGTTCCGAGCGTGCCAATTCAGCACTAATCACTTCGCCAATGTCACGTTGAATGGAAATAAAATACGTTTATAATATTAGTATGATGATAAGTTTTAAAAAATACTTAACATATTTACATTATATAAATATGCCTTTTTTTTATAAATTTTTCAAATTATGTCAATTTTGATTTTTTATATGCTCTATAATCTCAATTTGTATTAGTTTAGGTATTATGCAATCAAGGTGGCGGTAGATAATAATGATATGTCATTATAATGACACCTTCACAATTTAAATTAAGAATTAATTTAAAACCTCCCACAAAAACGGTAATAGAGTTGACAATAGATTCTTTTACTATATATATTAAAACTGTCAGGATACACGTGTTGCGACAATTCCTGTTCATATGAATATTGCAACTGTTCATTTAAATTACATGAGGCAACATTTTTTATTTTGTTTCAAGCTTTTTTTATTAAAAATTATATTATTAGTTTTGTTAAAGAATTCAACATATTTACACAAAATAACTAATTAAGCTCGCTGTCACCAAAGCTTACCATGATCATAGATAAAATTATTTTAATTAATGAATTACAACAGAAGTGACATCCGGTCTACAGATAAATTATTATTAAACATAATTTTTAATTTTAAATATACAGATCCAATTTTAAGTTTTAGTGACATTTTTCACAGAGTTCCCGCTAGAGTAGCTAGTAAACGTTTCATTTATTGTTATCTTTACGAAATTAAATATTTAATATTTTAATATTCTCGCTCTGGGAACGAGGAAGCGCGACATTGAGTTGAGACACTCAACACGAAAGGCCTCCAGGACTCACCGGAAAGTGGGGAACGGAAATGTCTTAATGGGACCAGAGTGTCTTAACACTTCTCACATTCCCTCTGCTTACCTTGCTGTGCGGGATACAGAGAAGCTAACAAAAACCTTAACAACAAATAACTATAGTGACAAGAGTAATGTGGCCATTTAAATCTTACATATACCTACTATATCTTAATGCCTTATAAATACAGCAACAACAGTTTCTTTGCTAACGTAATGTTGCTAGTCTAATTTAAAAACATTTATTTATATTGTATTGACCGAATTCTCTGGGAAAATACTCAATTGTCTTTTATTCTGTTCTTTATAAATAATTCATTTAACGCAAAGAAGTCGATGCGATGTGGTGACCGTTTACACGCTTTACTAAGTAGTGCACCTTTGGTTTTCACGTCTATATGTGTTCGTATAGAAACAGAAAACTAGAGTATGAAGTAAAATGCATGCACCTTGGTTTAAACATACATTTAACGGTACTTTTGTATTAATATTTAAAGGTTAGTTATTAATCGATTAAAATATATTAATATGGAATTAGGCAGTATAATTTTTTACTTAATTAATAATGAGCAAACAGTTAAATATAGATTATTATTTTTTTTATAAATATAAATATCTTGGCGTTGAGTTTCGCTACTCAGGCTTTGCCTCGAGAATTCGGTGGAAAGTGGAAAATGGATGTGTCCTATTGGGAACGGAATTAGTATAGGTTCTCAGGTAACACGAGGTTCTCAGGTTCCCTCTGCCTACCCTGCTATGTGGGGGATACAGCGTGAACCTAAAGAAAAATAATATTTTTTAATTAGCTATTACAAAGGAATCAGCGTATGTATTATGTTTTGACTTGTGCGATCCAGCGTGAAGGGCCTTTCTAACTGACACGCTCACGATGGTATTGTTGTTCTGATATATTTATCATCTATTGTTATTTCTTGTTGTATTTACCTTGTTTTACACTAAACTTGTTTACGCAAATATCTGCTAGTTATTAATATTTTATAGTAATTTTATTCGTTTTCTATTACTTTCTCAATAATATATTTAGCGGTTTTTATTTTAGTTGAAACTAAAAATGAGGTAGGTAATTATTTTTATATGAAATAATAAAAGGTGGTTGCTTCAGAACTCTATTTTACATTAAATCTACAATTTTGAATGAATGAGGTCAATTGTGGTGCAGGAGCACAAGCGCGACAGGCTGTGGGTTCGATTCCAACTTGTGGAAATCAAATATTGAATATTTTCATTGCTATGTCAAGGCAATCCGCGGCGTTGAGTACCGCCACTCAACAAGTATGTAGTACTCAACAACTATATCAAACAAAAACAAATATATTATAAGCCACAAAACGAATCCATCAATATCATAGAATAAGACATTTTAATCGACGTCCGGCCTTTCCCACGCGGTCGCGGACCTGTAATCACTCGTGTGTTAAATGTATTACACATGTTCCGTTCAATATCGTTATAAGGCCAATATGCAAAATAGATGAATTAGTAAGCCTTGACATACGATTAACAAAAAATAAATCGGTTTCACGCTGTATCCCGCACACAGCATGATAGGCAAAGGGAACCTAGTGTTAAGTTAAGACACTCCGTTAACCGTTTTCTGAAGAATTCTGGACGCATTGACTGTTGAGTGGGACAATGACACCAGAACGAAGTAATGAAAATATAAATTTAAATAAATATTTCATTTCGTCGAGTGGGGATCGAACCCACACCCAGTGCCCCAGCCCCAGGGCCTCAAGGCCTTGACATACGATCATAGTACTATACCACTTTTCACTAATGGTGGTAGATATAATCGACAGACATGCTAACAGTTTATTGACATTGTAATTATATATGTCAGAAAAGTGGCATTCAAATATAAATTGTGTTTGCTTTTTGAAATGTGTGTGTGTGTGTTATTTTTAATTATGTGTTGCTTTTTTAATTATGTGTTAAGGTAGGCCGAGGGACCCTAGTGTTAAGACACTCCGTTCGCCATTGGGTATGTTATGATATTTATGTTTTCTTTATCATTGACCCTGAATAGTAAGTACAAGTAATAGTACTCGTAAATACACGGATGGACAACAATGTAATAGCATATGCAAATTATTATTAATATTATTTAGTTTGATATTCGATTTTGCAATAAAAGGCGTCACCATGTTCCACTTCAATGTTTTGTTGTTAGTATTTTATATTTTAAAAGTCAAGAGAAGTAAATATCATCAAGGAACAAGCGATAAGATTTATTATGAAATTCAAGATTAAGTTTAAAGTATGTTCTTTAAAATTAAAATTATGTAAATTTTGTAAAAATAACAATATTACAGATTATACGTGCCTACTTAAAAGCTAAAACTTAACGTACGTACTTACTCATAATATATTTTTGGATTCGCTTACTTAATTTATCTTGACCATTTAGTTAACACAAATGTTTCGTAGGAATTGAACCTACTACCCAGATAGTATGGACACGATAAGTTTCGAATTCAACAACTAGAGACTATAATTAATTAATTAAATATTAAAAACTAATATCAATTAAATAATAAAAATATAATCGAGGACAAAGTAATAAACGTTAAGGCGTGATTATAAGCATAATTCTTACCTGTGAAAATTATACTGCACTCGTCACTTGGTTAGAGCATACGATGGACATAAATCATATTGAAGACCAGCCTGCAGGGTTTTGACGTCTAATATCTTAAGCAGAACAGGCTTAAGATCATCTTATTCTAAGAAATGCTCGGAACAGTTTAATAATTTATATTTTAATTTAAATTTTCCTGTTAAATTTTGTTGGTATGTTAACCTCATAATTAATTATTTCATTTTCCATTACTCGCTATTTCGATAAATTAGGTTCTGGGTGCAGATATCAGCACCAATTTATAAAAAAAAAATTAGGCTTTTACATAAACTCTACTTCTACATAAAATCTGCTTATATTATCCATTTTAAAATTAATTTAGTTACTTTAAACACTTTTACATATTAACAGCTATATATTAAAAACATATTATATTTTTTGGCTATTTTCGTGACCTGCGAGGTACTCAAATCTAATTGACCTCGCCGAGCGTACTTTCCTAACCTGAGTACTTATCTGGGCCAAGAGCTTTTATAATGAAGGGTCTGGTGACGATTTATAAACCATTGATAGATTGATAAATATTTTTCAATATATCAACATACGTTTCAATATAAACAATCTTCGAAGTATGGTCGTAAGGTCGACTTACATAACTGATAAATCGTTATTATTATTAAAAAAAAACAGCTGAACTCAACGCCGCGCTTTGCCTCGACACCAGAACAAAGAAATGAAAATATGAAATATTTATATTATTTTTGGAAATCGAACTCATAACCTGCCACTGCCTGTCTATATTTATAGGCTTATAAAATTGCTTTTCATTGTCAAAATTACTCATACGTCAAAATGAACAAAAATTAATATAAATATCATTAATTAGTTATTGATAACGTATGAAAAAAAAGATTTTAAAATATCTTTATTATTAATTTCACGTCGATCAAAAGTCAACGTTTAAAGCTATTAAGCGAAAATAAAACAACAGTTAAACAATTTACAAATTAAAGCCCGCCCGTGATTCATTATATGGCATAGCCTAAAAGCTAGAAACGGCTCTAACAATTTAAGCATAGTTTTGCAAACTCAAAATTATTTTCTATTAATAAAAAAAAAAAATATATTTTAATTATAAGGATTTTGTATATATTACACTCAGTCCATTTCAAGATTTTCAAATTTTTTTAAAAAAATATTTTGGCAATTTTTTTATAAATACGTTATTTATTTTTATACTTTATTTTCTATTAATTTAATAAATAATATTTTAAAAGACATTTTAAATGAGAATTTGCTTTAATTGCTACTTTCCTAAAAAGTAGCACAGCTGTTTCATCAATTGAGCTATACAAACGGTGTCTGATAAGAGATAACAAAAAGATCCCAACGATAAATAATAAAGTCTAGTGTACACCGAGAGATGCCGATAATAGTGAGATATTGATTGTCACATTGTATTTGTTTGATAATTAATAACACTGATTGCTTCATTATAACGATTCTAGGCCTTGATTGACGGATTGACGGATGTGATTGACGGATTGACAAGCCTCGAATGGTATAAAGTTTTTAATTAGATCGGATAAGCGTGCTATATTTGATTCTGTGATTGCAAGACACTACTTTCAGATACTATGTTTAATATTTTAATTAGATTTTTTATATAGTATAATAATTTATAGATGTATTGGAATTTCATTGAGTATTTAAACGTTATACACACTCTTGGATCTGCATATAAAAGTCGTAAATATATGACAAATATGTATGTAACGTGTTAAGTAACGTTAACAACTTTAGGATAGTCGAGGTACAGGCGTGTGATTGAACGTGACAGGTTATGGATTTGATTCCCACTCGACGAGGTGTATTATTTAATATTTTAATTACCAGGTCACCAGGTTCCCTCAGCCTACCCTGCTACATGTGAGATACAGCGTAAATCTGAAGAAAAATAAATAAACAAGGAAATACGCATATCATGAAACCTTCGTGATGATTTTCAATTTGCTTCAGTTTCCGAGACGAATCGTATTGCTTCAGCGCCATTACATAATCTGTCAATCATACATTAACATCACAATGATACCTACGAACGCAGCCAATGTCACATGCATTGTGTTACATAGTAATTGTATTAGGTATAGCTTTTATTTATGAAAACTGTAAAATCAATATTTTATTTATATTTTTATATATTATGTTAGATTAGGTATAATTTAATAAAATTATGGCTACGAATAAAAGTTGATAAAAATGGAGTTTTTTTGCGGTATCCGGTAATTAATTATCTCCTCTCCCTCGGTATATTTAGATACATTGAACACATAGGCAGGTAAGCAGATTGTACCTGGGAACCTAAGTGTTAAAATACTCCGTTCCCATTAAGATACTGCGTTCGCATTAAGATACTTCCGTTCTCCACTTTCCGTCAAAACCTAATTATTTTCTATATATATATATATATAAGATCGTTAACATCATTAATCCCTAAAGACACAAGTTTCTTATATATTTTTTATTTTATATATAACGAAATATGTTTCGCCCTCAATACATTTCGCAAAATGTGCAAAATTAAAAGTCAATTAATATATTTAATTTTGCAATCGGATGCTTATTTATATTTATCTGCTCATGTGTGACCTTAAGTATTAACGTTGTATAAGTTGTTTAGACCAATTAATTCATTTATAGTAAATTCAATAACATGCTAGGATTTCATAACTTCATAAACTCATATATTCCACTTTCTAATTTATTTTTCTTATCTCAGATTTTAAACGGAAGTGTATTTTTTTCTCGTATAGCGTTTAATTACATTTTTACTCAAATATTAACTTGCACGTACATATGTAATGTTGAATAGCTAAATTTTAATAACCTTCTGCTAAATAATTATAAAATATATTTTTTGTATTTGTATACATTATTTCTTTGCCTCATTTTTTTTTAATTTCAAAAGCAACCGCTTTTTTTATTACTTACAGTTATAATATAAAAATTAAGAGTTCTTTGCCCTCTTATCTATAAAATTATAATGAATAAAAAAATGCTTAAATTAGATAAGTGTCAAGTTATAATGTTCAAACAGAGCTTAATATTTTTTACGCCTACGCCGCGCCGTGACAAGAACTTGCCAAGTAACTGTACTCGTACTCGTATCTCAAATAAATGTGAGAAAAAAAGCTGAGGTCATGTACTTGTGATAGACAAAAACTATATGTGTATAATATTCAATCAAGCTATGTATAAGATATACAATATATTTAAGATATACAATTAAACCCTTATTGATTCTTATTCAGGATACTTCTTATTAAATATTTTGCTCATTACTTTGTATTGTGTAGAAATAATATAGAAAAAAACTATTGTTATGAAGCTTCAATAAAAAATATTGAACTGCGAAATTGTTACCTGTTAGCAAATATAAAAAAGATATATGATTAAAAAAATATATATTATCGAATGATTAAACAATAATCGATTATTAACTTGGCTGAGTTGGCATTTATCGGATTAACCTCAATGGTTTTAGGTGCATCTCTAATTTTAAAAAAAATATAGTTGTATTTCGTATATGGCCAAAAGGGCTACTCACTAAGTTGATAAAATT
The DNA here is from genome assembly GCA_016802625.1 of Heliconius numata. NCBI lineage: Eukaryota > Metazoa > Arthropoda > Insecta > Lepidoptera > Nymphalidae > Heliconius > Heliconius numata. The sequence goes on along the minus strand of JAEBDU010013430.1, from coordinate 1,616,588 downwards.
CTTAAAAAAAAATTGTAATAAATACAGAATAAAATTAAAAATACATACTATATAGCATAAAAATATGTAAATATATGTAATTACATATTTTTAATAATTTATTAAGACCGTCAACTACAAGTGTACAGCATTTTAATAACTATACTAGGTGCTTTCATCATAAATCTGCCATGTAACAACCGAGATAAGAATATTTAACATAAATATGACTACAGTATGTGCTGAAATGCCCTTTTGCACAGAATTTTGATACCCGGCCATGACATTTTTCCTACCTACCTACCTTTCGCAAGATTCCTTCGAAAACTTGTAACTTATAAAATCAACTGTTATTATTAAAAAACCCTATAACGCTCCGATTTCGTCACTTTTAAATTTTAATGATTGCTCACTTGCAAATCAGGCCCTGTGTTATTTACCGACATACGCACATATATATGTATATGCTTACATGGTACCTTTTTTATAGGTATCTTTAGTGCAATATATCAAAGTTTTCGACATCACTCTACCTAAAAATCAACAAAAATGATTTTCTATATTTATATAAATTTTTGGCGAATTAAAAATCCGTACTATCAAAGGGAATCATCATTTTTTTATTATTTTAATAAATAAATATTAAATATTATTATTTTTCTGTTAACAATTTAATGATATGAGGCGTATAGTATATGAGACATTAAAGCTGGGAATTGCCCAAGTAGGTCCCTGGTTCCATTAATTAAGGTAACTTAATCGATATAATTGGATTTAACGATAAATTACTTCCATTAATATAACAGAGGAACATAAATACAGAATTTACACTGCTGCACTTGCTGTAGATAATGTCTTAATTTGTCATTCCAAGAGTCATAAAATACACGAGCTTATTTTCGTTCTTTTGGACTGATATAATAAAAAAGAAAATATATATTTTTAAAATGTAAGATATATATTTCGATGTTCCTAATATATTTAATAATTTTAATGATACAGTTTTTTTTATTATCAGCAAATCATTCTACTTTTGATTATAGAAAACATCAAAAGTAAGCGGGTTACCCAGATTCAAAGACCTATATATTTCACGCTTGTCGACTTGTTTGTAGTTCTTTTACTTTTATAATTTGACATGTAGGTATTTTATTTTCGTAGGTATATAATATTTATTGTTATTTATTTTTAACATTAAATTAAGCTTTGAAAGTTCTCCTAAGAGTTTATAAAATAACTAATATTTTAACGCCGTTTATATAATTGAAGAAATTAAGGTTACTAATACATATTACACGCAAACTTAAAAATAAATCCAAAATATTCTTTGAAAATTGTTCTTATAACATAAGATTAATACATTAACCTAGTGATATTTACAATATGTATCGATAAATAGGTATTTTGATTATATAACTACCATACTTAAGTTTACTCATAAAAAAACACTTATTTTTTTATGACAACATGTAAAATGTATCTGACTTAATTAAACTGTCATACGAGTAGATGACGCCGTTGTTGCGCAGGCGCATAAGGGTGTGACTGTAACGCGACGGTCACGGGTTCGATCCCCACTCGTGGGAATAAATTATTATTTATTAATATTTTCATTTCTACTCACCGGTACCAAGGCAAAAGCCCGGCTTTGAGTTTCGCGACTCAACACGCAATGCCTCGACAAATTCGGAAGAAAGTGAGGAACGGAGTGTCTAAACACAAGGTTCTCTTTGCCTACCGTACTGTGTTCGGGATACAGCGTGAAGCGTGAAGCTGATAAATAAAAAAATAGTTTAGGTACAGGTGAAAATTATCTCGATACCAGTTTTTATAGTTAAACTAGAAGTGCTATAAAAACACTTAAGTAGTTTAATTAATTATTTTTTAACATTTTAACGATAATTTACGTGACTTCTAGGTTCGTCTCATAATATATTATTAATTAACCAAATAGCATGGCAAGGGCATATCAACTAAAATTATGCATTTTTTTATTAGATTAGTAGGTATGGAACGGGTCTCGTTTCGTTATTAATAGAAAATAAATAACAAATCTATAAAAATAGCTTTATATAGACTAGCTCTGAATCATCCATCTTAGTTTTACTCAATTTACTCGTAGTTGTGCATATTTAAGTACTACGTACATATTTAAGTACTACTAGGAACGTAGGATTTAATTTAAACAATTTAACTGCTTTCTTAATACTTTCTATTACGACTATTTCGAGGTTTCCCTCATGATTTTTGATCTGTCTCTGGAAATTATATTTATTTATAATATGAACGTTTAATATCAAAACAAACAAGTCTACTTATATATATTATGATATTAAAACATGACCTCACTTCTAAACAGAAGCAATCCTTGAAAATCATACCCTCAAGCTAAATATGCCACAACCTTTATATAAGAGCAAGATGTTTATGCCGAAAAGTGCTATCAATCAACGTTATACGCTCTGCTGGCTCTCTATAGCTAATTACTGACGTCTTTTATGCACGTGTCGGTCTGTTTGTGACTTTCAATTTGCCTCATCTAGTTAATAGAGTGGACGTTTCCTTTATAGGGCAAAATTTTCAGAGAATTGTTGTTTGGAACTCGTCTTTTAAAATTACCAAAGAAATATATGAAATGTAAACCTAATTACTAGTATAGAAAACAGGCTGCTACCAAAACGAAAAAAAATACATACATCTAAAAATAGTCATTGTCATTTTTACGGAATAAAAAGCTTAATTTAAGTACTATTTAGGTTGGTCAATTCTCTCCATTTCAAACGTCCATTCAATCCAATTTATACTAAATTAACAATCGTTGTCTATTTTTGACCTTGTTACGACTCTTTATTTCAGTAAAAATAAACACTTGTTAAGAGATACTTCACTTACCCTCGAGGCCCGTTCTGTAATAGTTTAGCTTAACTACTGAAAATAAATATCAATTTTCGCTTCACTATTTTCTTAGTAAAATAATGGTGACTTAGTTAAATCCCGGCATCGGCTCACAGCAAGGTAGGCAAAGGGAATCTTAAGACACTCCGTTCCTCATTTTCCGCCAAATTCTAGACGCATAAAAAGAAAATAAAAATATTAATTATTCCATTTCCTCGAGCGGGAATCGAACCTACAACCTATCGCATTCACACTCACACGCCAAAGGTGTGCCTTTGCGCTACGACTGGCCTCAATCCTCAATATACATATTACTTACAAGAAAAATCTTCAAATATGTTAAGTTTATTATATTTATAAAAACAATAGCCTCAGGCTGTTTATAAGAAGGTTCTATGCATTAATTATTCTATTTAAAAAGTATATTAAGTCGAAGTTGAGAACTAGTGACGTAACGCCTACCGACTACACTTGACCCACATTTTACCGGTTCATTCGCATCTGAACGGAAACTCTTCCTATTAAAAATTAAAAACATCAATCGATTATACTTTTTATATTATCCGTAGAAAAAGCTCGCCACTTTTAACTTTTATTAGAGTGAAAGTATTAATTGTAGTGTTGTGCTTTCTCTGTCTAAACTGCCACTCTCAAAACTGCTAGTCTGTAAAATTTTCTTTTATTTTTATCTTATAGAAAGTGACACTAAATTCACTTTCGATTCAATCGATTATAAAATAATAGTAGATGTTAGATATAATGTAAAGTGCCGGATAGTCAACAATCGAAGTCATAATGTAAAAAAATATTTATAAAAAGTTGTAAGTTTGGCGCTGTGTTTCCAACAATCGTGAATGTCATTAAAAGAACCGGCCAAGTGCGAGTCTGACTCACTCACCTAACGTTCCGCACCAATTTCAGGATTGTAGTTCAACGGGGAAACATGAGACCTCCTCGAGATTTCGAGATAAATTATCTTGACAGGCAAGCAAAGTGATTTTAATAAGGGTTCCGTTGTTTTTCCTTCGTGGTACGGAACCCTAAAAAAGAATTCTCACATCTAAAGCATTAACGAGGTAGTAAAATTCCAATACAAAGAATCTAGTGTACATTTCACATTCACTGTTTGATAAATTCGTAAATATTATTAATTGGTAATAGCTCGCGTTAGCCATTGTTCTGTGATTCAAACACTGTTCTCAGTTTTTATTGTATCTCGTCTGTCATTCGCCTGTCATTTGTTTGGTCTGGAATGCGAAGGTCGATTTATACACCTCCTAAATTGTAATTCATGTTGTTATTATAAGCCAATGACATTATGTGGTATTGATATGATGATATGTGATTTTTTTTATCAGCATCATGCTGCATCAGGTACATATCAGGATAGGCAGAGGGAGAGTAGTGTTAAGACATTCTGATTCTCATTTTCTTCCGAATCTGAAGGCATTGCGTGTTGAGTGGTGGAACTCAAAGCCGCGTTACCGAAGAAATGAAAATATTAAATATTCCTCGAGTGGGAATCGAATCCACCACCATGAACCAGTCACGTTTACTGTCACACTTTGTGACCCTGCGCCACGACTAGGTATGATGATATATGATTTAAAATGATAAATGAGTGTAAGTACTCAGAATTTTAAATGATTTCTATGCCTTAGCCATTTAGATTTAGTCGTCTGGTGTATATTATAGTAAGTGGTTGCGAGTGGCTGACACACGAAGATGGATCACTCTTGTGCTCGATCACATTAATCGATTAATATTAAGAAACATATTTTAAACTTCAAATAAAATTTACTATAATTAAAATCGATAACTGTAAATAAATACTGACTGTTCTCTTGTTATACAAGAGTTTTATAATTAAAATTAAAATAAAATACCATAAAAAATATTTCAAATGATATTCGATGTAACGGAAAAAACAAATATCGATTAAATCGATAACATCTACAAATCGTATTGCGATCGAGTAATTTAGTGTGTCAATGTGATACTTAGTACAGTAATACCGGTTTACGTACAACACTCATTGCTACCCAACCTGCACCGCTTATACCGTTAGAGCACCTCTCAACTCTGATATAAATAAAATAAAAGGTTTAAAATGGACGAACGAATTTGAGGACATATTATAACAAAAATTTGGAGGAAAAATAATTTAAGAACAAATCGACATATATCGACTGTTTACGTTTTACCTCTATCTTTCAGGCATAGGTCTGTGTGTGAATTTTTTAAAGGCAAAGAGAGCCTAGTGTTAAGACTCTCCGCTCTATATTTTCCGCGGAATTCTGGAGGCGTTGCGAAGTGGCAGAACTCAACGCCGCGCTTTACCTCGACAATAAATTAAAATTGGCTTATGATATTCATCATGAGAATAGTTTCAATACATTATACCATACACATTGCACAATGCTTAGCTTCGAAGGCGTCAAGCCGGCTGAGGGTTCCTACTCATATTTAAATGCTGCACTCAATCGATTTATTACTGTTTATTTAATACTTTCAACAAGTAAGTCTAGTTTTAATATAAAGTTTTCACAAGAAATTCATATTGTAGTAACTAGTTACCGTAAATTGTTTGAAATTATCAAAAAATGAGATCGTAGTGGCGCAGGTGCACAAACGTGTAACTGTACGATGATCGTTGGTTCGATCCCCACTCGGAGGAATGAATTATTATTTATTTATATTTACTGAGGGTAAACTAACTACATTTCTCTTATTTTAACGTTATTGATAAAATAGTTAAGTTGGTGCATCATTCTCTTTGCTTCTATTTTAATGACAGACAGACAAATCGGCAAAATACACTTTAAAAAGTTTTAAAATTGACACTCGAATGGACTTTATAGTTATACGCCTTTCATGTAGGTACAATAAAAACTTTTTTAATATTAGTCTCTTTAATAATATCTAGTATTTATATAAGTAAGCTCTGACATCAAAGGATTTCTCGAAACGAAATTAGACTAGCATAAATAACGCTTGAATAAATCAGTATTATTGATACTTAGACTTCATTAGAGAGAAAGTTTACAGGTTATAAGATCTTCATAAATGTTATGAGATATTTTTATAAGTACATTGACATCGTACGTACGTAATGCTTCTAGAAATGATAAGCTTACTACGTCAATGACTTTTATGATCATCTTTAGTCAAAGATTATCTCTAAATCCAAAATACGAGATGTTTAATGTCCACTTATCTTAACTATACGTTTTATTGCTATTACGAGAAGAAAAATTCTAGAAAGCTGATAAAATTTTAAGACGTAAGTGTGTAACGATGATGTAGTGTTTTTTTAATTCTATAGAAGGAAAACGAATCCTTATCTAAGATATCTAAATCGAAAAGAGAACAGAGTGTTGTATTTTTATTTAAATTTAACGAAGGTTTCCCTTTATTGTTGCTTATATTTTTTTATTAAATTTCGATTATCATGTTACGTTAACAGAATACTATTACATATGACGACACCAACTAAAATTCAATATATTAAAATATCATATTACAAAATAAAAAAAATAGCTAATGTCACGAGTTCATTGACTTTGTTGTTTTGTATCTGTATTCTTCCGTTTATAATTAACGTACTGTAATATAGCCAGTGTGTCAACATAAAACTCATATCACTCAACACATCAATATTTGTATACGAAAAAACATAATTCAATAATAAATTTTACATACATATATTTTTATCTTCACAAAATTCAAAGAAAATAAAACTTTAATTTTTTAAATTTTCGTAGCATTTTTTAGCTCACCAAATTAAATACGTACCTATAGCATTTCCTCCATATTGAAACTAGATAGTTCGGTCAATTTACCTGCTTCTCACAGTTTCGTAAAATAAATTTCCCCGCTTACTGATTCTTTCTAATTTTAATTCAAATTTTAAGTTTTAATTTTTTTTCTTTCTAATCTTCTATATATATAAAAGGACTTGTCCTCACTGACTGAGGTAAGACGCACGCACAGCCGTAACCGCTGATGGTAGAAACGTGGAATTTGGGCAGATGTTTACTTTCGTAATCTGGACATCCACTAAGAAGGGATTTTGAAAAATTTTAACCCTAAAGGGGCGAAATAGGGGTTGAAAGTTTGTATGGAAAAAAATTTAAATCGGCACCGATTTTTATAAAATTTGAAATTTAGACTCTTAAAAATATTTCATTGAACACATGTTTCGTGGTTTAGTAGAATTCACCCCTAATTACGCAAGCGAAGCTGCGCGCGTCCGCTAGTCTATAATATTAACAAACTAAACATATTTATTAATATAAATAAATATACGTCTCCGAGGTGTTAACCTAATATACATATAATGTAAAATCGATTAAATTGAACTATTATTTAATTTATATCGATACTAAAGATTCCACGTTGACAGCTAAGAGCTTATGTCAAAGGGCACAAACTTTACAGGCGGTAATTGCATATAATTTATGGCATAGATTACTAATGCAGACTGTTTAAGTAAGAAACATGGCCGTTTAAAATCGATTATTCATCTTTATAAGATAAACGTGATACATTCGATTGGTATTTTATAAATGCAGATTTTTTATTAAAAAAAGGAAAAGATTTTGTTAGCTTCACGTTGTATTTATATTCTTTAAAATAAGAAATAAATAATAAAAATGATAGACTTTATTTCAAATTTTTGGTCCATATAATTTTTAGATAGTACAAATTTTTTAAAACTATTTTTTTATGATTTAACCTGTATGAGCATTGTTTCAGTGCCTCCAGAGGAGCCTTTTAATTTTACATGCCAAATAAAATGTTTATAGCTTTAATTTAATCGATCTATAATTTATGAAATGGACCGGGTTATTACTTTTCCTTATCATTCGATAAGGAAAAGTAATAACCCTTAAAGTATACAGGTAAACGTACATATATGCAGATGTGTGTAGTAGTAAAATAGCTTTTATATAATTAAACACTTTCCAACTAGATATTCCTTTAGATTTTATGTATAAATTAATGCGATATTGCTAAAGAACATCCATTTATATATAACGTGGTAGTACTGTAGCGGTTGGCTCTCCGTTCTCTTTGAATAATTTAGGGATTGGGATACGGCATGAAGCGCTTCCCACTCGAGGAATATTTAATATTTTTCTATTTCTTCGCTCTGGTTTTGAATGGAGTATATTAACACTAGGTTCCCTCTGCCTATCCTGCTACATTCAAGATACAGCATGAAGCTGTGAAAAATTATATATATATGATATTATTATAATCATATATATACTTAATATTTTAAGCTTATGGCGTTTTGGCATAGGTTTGGCAATAAGATAGTACCTACATAGCCAATAATTGTGTTTAGCAACACTTAGGTTTATGACCCGCAGGCCGCAGTTCTCCTACATATCGTCGGGGATAGTGCAAATCCGCGTAACTAGCATTGGATAATTTCGCGTAACTGACATTTGTAGCTAAATCTCAATTTCACGGCCATTCGACGTAAGATCCCGATTGGCAGCCTCCTGTTTGATGGGATTTTTTTTTCGACCAATATAAAGCTAGATTTCGCCTAAAAACAATACTGCGTATCTATAATCGACAATTAACAGTACCGCGTATGTCTTCAAGTGTCATTAGAAGTGTATTTTGTAGTTTATTTTTGTTGTCAAACTCCGTCAAAACACATTAAATAAAACAAGTAGAGCTTACTAAAGAAATCGCTGGCACGCTCGAAACGTCATAAATTAAGAACTGAACTGAACTGAACTAAAGAAATCGAAGCTTTATCTTGTTGCGACACAACCACTTTTAGATAGATAAATCTCTTTATTGCATACATATAGAAAATAAAATATTTTACAAGAGAAATATAGACCAATATTGAAAACAGATAAAAATAAAAACACAACACAATAAAGACATTTAGCGCATAGAGGCAGTATGCAAAGGCGACCTTATCACTAGTAGTGATCTCTTACAGGTATAATTCAATAACAATAAGATTTATTTGTATCTATTCCTTTTTACTTTTCACTTTTAGTGCATTCTACTTAGAAAGTCCCAAATTACTGTCTATTTTCTGAAATAACCAATGTTGCATCGGTTGCTTCAACATCAACATGTAGCAATAATGATTTGTTTCCTGAAAGAATCCTGGAACGTGAGGCTGCCATTGAGGCTGAAAAAAGATGCATGTGATCTATGTTGTTCATATAAAGCTGGCAAAATTACTTAACAAATATATCAACAACATGTGTCACGTAAAGATTTAGCAAACGAGAAAAGACTTTAGACAAAGAGGCTGCAAAAATGGAAAGCTTCACGTAGTAATAGCCGATTTACAAGCTGTGAAATAATGTCCATTTTTGAAAGCTAGTGCATTGTATTTTAAAATGAAGTTAATTGTCCATATAAAACGCTATTGGTTTAATGAGACAACATCACATTTAAAAGCTTCCACATGCACTTCCTTTTTTGTCGATTATTTGAAGAAAATCTTAGAAGAGAGTACTAAAATCGTCGTATTTATATTGATGGTTTACATCACAAAACAGAAACGTCATAGTTTCAAACGCACTTCCGCATTTTTTTAGAAAAAGACCATACTCAAATGGAAGTGGATTCAGTTCACTACATAATAGAAAGTTAAAACATCGGGAAATATTTTTATATAGTCAATACTCCTCAGTTACCAAAGAAGCTAGCCTGAATCCATTTCCATATGAAGTAGTAACGTGTGACCACACTTTTTTCAAGGATTATAGTATTAAAAGTAGTCTTATATATGATAAAAGGAAAGGGAAATAAGAAAAGGGGCTGGTACAAAGTGTGGCAAAGTGGTTTTATTGAAAACAAACTGAACTAATTTCAGCTATTACTACAAATACCAAAAAAGTATTACCCCATTTATTCCTTATTCACTATACTTTATTCTTATCTAAGAAAATGACTGAGACATAAAGTTTATTTATATAAGGTACCTGAAGAATCTATTATTGTTATTCATATATTAAATATATAACAGTAATTTGCTTTTAAATTTACTGATAATATATTTTCTGAAAAAGCTCTTGGTCTTTTGTGTATTAGTATTTTGAAATTATTTATACTTGTAATACTTAAAGTTGTATAAAAGGCTGATAAAGAATCGTTCAAAGCTGATTAAAAAGTGTTATTGATAGTGTATTTTCAATTTTATATTTAAGGGGGATTGTTTAAAAAAATACATTAATTAATAAATAATAAAATCTCCATTTTATTATTAAATATTATTTGGAACATTAATTGCACGTTTGATTTTAAAACCGTGTAACTAACTGTCAGGTTTCAATTTAATAAGATCGTGGTCAAATCAAATCAGCGTAAGTGGCGTGTCGCTTAAATTAACCACTTGTTAACCACTGTAAAGGATTGTATATGACAAAAATATGTAGAAAATACCAATTATAATTCTCTATGTTAAAATGAGACCACTTGGACTTAAATTATCGATGTTATAAAGTTTTAACCTCCTCCTGTAAAATCTGATCAAATGCAGATACGCGCTCCCCACCTGTGGTAGATACGCGGGTCTGCACTATCCCCGACGATATGTAAACTGACAGCATAATTTGGATTTGTTCTACCTTAAGGTTTCCTTATATAGATATTAAGCTAATCTGGATAAATCAAATGGTTATGCAATAATGTCTAATACAATTTTATGTCTCTAAGATAAGCACATAATGGCTGTCATAATTAATGATAAATAAAAAAATATTGTTATAATGCGTTCATAAATAAAGAGATTCGTAAAAATATACGATGTTATATTGCAGCGGAAAATTTAGTAAAAAAAATTCGATTCGCGAATTCGATTCACCGAAAACAATAATTGAATAAAATGATAAAAGTGACATTTTTAGTTACGATAATGAATTAATCATGTTTTATTTATAAGCTTCACGCTGTATATTGAAGGGTAGGCAGAGGAAACCTGGGAATCCTTTCATTTACCACTTTACATCGGATTCTAGAGGAAATGCATGTTGAGTACCGGAACTCAACGTCGCGCTTCGCCTCGTCACCAGTGCGATGAAAGCGAGTTAAAAGCTTATCAATATTTCATTTCCTCCTGAAGGAATCGAACCCATGACCTGTCTCGCTTATAGTCGCACTCGTAAACCACTGCGCCAAGACTGGCATCATCAAATTAAATGACTCTGTTTTTTTATATATATAAAAATAATAAATTAAAGTCCCAGTAAACCAAACCACTAAATTACTGTAAATCAATAAACATAAGAATCAAATGGTTGTTAGATTACAAGAATCTGATAAATATATCCGGTGCAGTTGGACGTTGTGCCGAATCGTGTGTGTAATGTGTGTTACCTTATTACTCCGTACTAAGTTACGAGTGGGTAGCGATTTAAAAAATATATATATTTTTCCCTTTTTGGGTGTGTTAATGATTAAAATTAATTAAGTATGTAGAATCTCTTTTTTTTCTCTACAATTGTTCTTATTGACTTGAATTCATGTATAAAATTGAAACGACTAGACTTCGACTTTATCTTTCAGTAGAGCAAGAAAAAATTATACATTTTTGAAGTATATTATGTCCATTACACGATAATAAATGTTGCAGCTTCACGCTGTACTCCGCATATACCAGAGAAGGCATACGCATAGTGCTGAGACACTCCGTTCCCCACCATCCGCCGAATTTTCGAGACATTACGTATTGAAATGCGAACTCAATACCGCTCTTTTGCCTTGATACCAAAACGAAGAAATGGAAATATTAACAAACAATTAATTCTGAGTGGAAATCGAACCCACAATCACCACGTTACAAGCACACACGTTATTTCAAAATCACCAAAATCATCAAGACTTGGACCACGCTCACCTCAGGGATTGTAGGCGCCCTTGATCGTACGGTGACCGCGGGCGGGGCTCCAGCACGCATGGAACCACATGGGAGCCTTACGATATCGACACAACCTATTACATTTGATTATTATGATTTAACGCTTGCACGATTATATACATTTTAATATAGCTTATAAATATTATCTATAATATTGGATAAATAATAGATAGATACTTGCTGGTTGTGAGATATTAAATATAGTTCAAATTGTATAGGTTTTTAAATATATTTATGATATGGTCTAGAGAATATAATTAATTATTCTTTATATATAGTTCCTTTATAATAAAATATCAGTCGTGGTGCAAGAGACACAAGAGTGCTACTATAAACGCCTCAAATCGTGGGTTCGATTCCCAATCGAAAAATTATAAATATTTAAAATTTTCATTTCCTCGTTCTAGCAAATTCGGCGGAAAATGAGGAACGCAGAGACTTAACACTAAGTTTCCTCTACTGTGTGCGGGATACAGTGTGAACCTAAAAAATATATACTTCCATAAGTTAAAGTCGAGGAGAGCTAGTCCTACTGACCAACCTTAAGCTAATTATAATAATGATCTAATTACTTAGCCGTATAAGCATAATAAAAAAAGGAAATTTAATTAACCGAAGGTTTTTTTCTTATATTCAATTGCCATATAAATTAATTTTATGGTTAATTAATTTAAAAAAATATATTATATAATGTTAATTCCAGTGTCACGGCCGCTCTAACGCTCACCTCCACCGTGTCATTGATCTTTAATATATTCACTTAATGTAAATTGTATACAGTTATATGGAATGATTCGAATTATGTGTTGATTTAATTATAGTTTTTTTTATTTGCCTTTTTTTGGAAAGGAACCTGGTGCTAAGACACTCCGTTCCCCACTTTTCGCTAATTTTAGAGATATTGCGTTTGCGTGTTGACTGACGGTGTTCAACGCTGCGTTTTTTTCGCCTTGCTTACCAGAGCGATGAAATGAAAATCTTAAATATTTAGAAGAAACCTAGTGCTAAGACACCCCGTTCCCCACTTTTCGCTAATTTTAGTGATATTGCGTTTGCATGTTGACTGACGATGTTCAACGCCGCGTGTTTTTTTCGCCTTGCCTACCAAAGCGAAGAAATGAAAATATTAAATATTTGATTAAATCCAAAACTGCTGAGTTTACCGTAGCAGTCTTATTGCTATATTGGACTCCTTTAAGTCACTTGGAGTTAATTATTTATTTTAAATAATAATAATATAAAGTTACATTTATAATATTTTTTGTTTAATACATTTTTTAATTACATCTGTATTGCATCTTTGGCATGTCAATGCTAGAACGATATTTCGCGAATTAATTTATGTTTTTTAATGATTTCCGATACTCATATTGAGAAGTGTAATGAACACTTAATGCCAAATATTATGATTGAGTGTTATTAATAAAAACTATAAATGTATATTATATTTTTAATAAATTAAGTATATTCTTGTAAAACTATTTTTTCTTTCCAATATCAATAAATATATTTGTAACGCAGTTATGTTGTTTCATCATTAAAATATCATATTATAATCCACCTGTTCCAATAATAACATTTAAATATACAAGCTTTTCATGGCCTGATAGGTGCGCCAAAATAAATTTCCAAATTTAACACGCAATACTAATAAGCGGAAAATGGAAAATTCTCTCGAGAAATTCTACAAAACATGACAATTACTTAAATATTGTTTTTTCACAGATTTTAACGAAATATAAACAACCACGTGGAAAATTTAACTTTGAAACTCTACAAATGACTATGTTTGTGTTTTTATACATAATGTACCTACAACTTCACGATGTAACGCATATAGAAGGGTAGTCAGAGGGAACCTAGCGTTAAGACTCTCCGTTCCTCACTTTCCGCCAAAATATTGAGGCATTGAATTACTATCAGAGAGAAAAAATGACAAAATCAATAAATAATACTTAATTCCCCCGAGCGGGAATCGAACCCAGAACCAATATTTATAGTCAAAATACAACGAACAACTTAATTTAATATGTCTTGTTAGCATTCTATTGTGCCATAACCTATGATTCGCTTACAATAATGGGTCAAAGGTGTTTACACCGCAACCTACTCGTACTCGTACGAGATGTAGTGACAGTTTAATGAATTTGTATGCAACGAGAACAAAAATTAACGTTTGGATATTATTAAGACTAGACTAATATTATTATATACACAGGTACGTTTTATATATTTATATAATAATATCATCCTTTTAGAATTAGTTATTTACAATTAATTACGCGATTAATTTATTACGATTATGTTTTAGTTTGAAGTGTTTGGCATTTACATTTTCGTAGAAACCAATAGCCAAGTCTACTTGTTCATAAATAGGTCGACAATTATATATAAAAAAAAAAAAGAATACAGTATATTGTTCCCTTGAACTAATGCACTATACCTATCCACAGAAAATAACTGAAAATTTAAATTACTCCATAAATAAAAAAATCTAATACATACATTCATAATAAAAACTAATAAAAATAATAATAATAGTAATTTCGTTGTTTTAGGCTATAGGCCACGTGTCCGGCGGACATATTAATCCCGCAGTGACATGCGGACTGTTCGCGGCTGGCGACGTGAAGCTGCTGAAGGCGATATTCTACATCGTGGTACAATGCTTGGGAGCTATAGCTGGAGCAGCGTTCATCAGGGTAAGTGTTTAGTACTCTGGCTTATACACTAGCTTCCCTCTCGCGGAAAATGGGGAACAGTTTCTTAACACTAGGTTCCCTCTGCCTACCATGCGGTGCGCGGGATACAGCGTGAAGCCGATGTATTTTAAAAATTAATTAAAAGCTCTATTTATCACCAAGATATATGTATACAATCGAAAATTTTGATAATTCAATCCATTTGGTGATTCACAAACGGTGATTCATTTTTAACATTAAATTAATTTACAATTTAAAGTTAAATTTTTATCTTTATCAATATGCCTAATAAATACTATGGAGATAACAGTATAAGACGTGAACCATAAAACTTGTTTTTTTATTGAAATAAACAAACGAGCAATTCAAGTTAATGTAACATAATTAACAAGTACTTTCCAAATAAGGGCATAAGTACGACTTTATATGCCCTTATATGGTATGAGTCGAATATGTTAGTACGAAAAGGTGTTGCTAGCCATGACACTGATGCTGTACGATTCTAAGATCAAATAATAATGCAATAAGTGGAGCAACCTTCAGGAACCTGATTCTAACAATGTGATGCGGGACGAGTATTAGGAGATGTGCAATCAACTGATTTAAATCAAGGCTCGACAATTGGAAAAGTTGAATCTAAATAATGCGTGTGAAGTTGTAAACTGTTACATAAATGAAGCACTTAGAAAGATAATAAAAATGGAATGGAATAATTCTTCTTTACTACTAATATTTTTTTGATTCACGCTTTATCGCGTAAATAGCAGGGTAGGCAGAGGGCACCCGGGAACCTTGTGTTAACACAATCCGTTTCCATTGAGACACTTTCGTTCCCCACTTTCCGCCTAAGTCAGAAAGTATTGGGTTTTGGTAGCGGAATTCAACGCTGCAAACATCTACTCTATTAAATATCAGTCAATTTAATAAAAGTCTATTAAATATCAGCTAACATCTGATAGACAGACAGATCTTTACTTAAAAATTAAATATTCAATAAAAATATTTAGCTACATTTAAAGTTGAAGTTGATGGATTGAAATTTTTTAATTACATGTAATAAGATGTTACTCGCTCATTATGCTCGGCAACGCGTGTTTTGATGAATTTTATAATTATATTTCGCAAGGAGCATTCATTAACGACTTAAAAAATGAATGGTTAATAATGAACATTAACAATTACTTAAATAAATAAAAGTTTTTTCTTTTCTTTCTCTCTTTTTTTTTGTTTCTCGCTTGATCCCGCATATAGAGAGGTAGACAGAGGGAACCAACAAACCAGTGTTAAGACAATTCCCTTCCCCACTTAAACATTGTGTTGTGCGGAATTCAACGCCGCTTTTGGCGATACCAGAACGAAGAAATGAAAATATTCAATATTTCATGTCTTCCATTGGGAATCGAACCCACAACACAACACCTTTGTGCCTGTCAATTAAAATTACAGATTAAATATCACCTATATTTTAGGCCGTCGCGTCGTGGCGCAGGAGCACGAGGGTGTGACTAACGCGACGTTTGTGGGTTCGATCCCCACTCGAGGAAAGGAAATATTTACTTAAATTTATATTTCCATTTCTTCGCTCTGATGTCTAGGTACAAGCACGGCGTTGAATTCCGCCACTCAACACGTAATGTCTTCATAACTCGGCGGAAAGTGGGGAACGGAGTGTCTTAACACTAGGTTCTCACTGCATGTGCACCCTGCACCCTGCTGTGTGCGGGATACAGCGTGAAGCTGATTTTTTTTTGTATATATTTAATTTTGGTATTTCAATGTTAGGTTAATTATAAGCAGATAATTAATAATATTAGAGCTCGACCTCGTGAGATGTGGTAGATGCGACATTTTACTCACAAAAGAGCAAGTAAAGACCATCCGCTTAATACATCACGATTTGTTTGTTATTTCATTAATCTTATACATTCAGTTAGTTTTGAATTTATATTTATCGGTATGTAAATAATTATGTCTAATGTTCTATTAAATTATACGATTTTTAGTTTAATAAATATACATTTAAGTTTAATAAATAATACTATAATAACTTTCTGTTTATCTTTTTCGATTATTGATTATTATTTATGTTACTCTATTTTTATTAGTTGATTTTATTTAATAGGGGAAAATGGGGAATGGAATGTCTTGACACTAAATTCCATCTTGCTATAAGCCAAATACACAGTAAAGCTGATTTTTTTCTCTTTTCCTTAAGTTATTTAAAATATCTAGACATTTTTTGTGAATTTACACTGTATTTTTTTATATTTTTTTTTGCAGTTGGCAGTACCTGAAGACAGAGTTATGTCATTTGGAATGACACTACCTGCATCTAATGTCACCGAACCACAGGTATGTAGATTACATATTAATTATTTATTACTATATAGATTAGTGATTTTATTTTGTATTAGAGTTTTTACACTCTCTAAATAAAAGAGAAAATCCTAAGTTCATTTTGCAGTAAAACAATAGGAACACAATTTTAAAAAATCCCTTATTTATTTATCATATACAACGTAATTGATAATAATATTTAAGGTCTTATTTGAAGATACTTTCATTAAATCCATCATTAACTTTCAATTTGTTTTAGAACAACACCAAGGTCCTTTATATCACCTAATGAAAATACGTAGCGAATTAAATATTATATATATTAGTAGTTATAACATATATATATTTTAATTTAAAATATAAAAAAGGTATAAGTTAAGTTCCACCATTCATACAGCAATATTTCAAGAATTGGGCGGAAAGATGGGAAGAGAGTGTCTTAATCCTTGCCTACTCTATATGTAGGATACAGCGAGAAAAATAAAAAAAAATGTATAGAATTAACAAAAATTGATGAGGCCAGAATTTGGTCGAAAGTGGTGGTCTAATACTAAGCTGCCTCTGTCTACCCTGCTACATCCAGGAAATACAAATGCTGATTTCTCTTCAATATCCAGGCATTGCTAATAGAGGCACTCATCACGTTCGTGCTAGTGATAGTGGTTCAGGGTGTGTGCGACGCGCGCCGCAACGACATCAAAGGGTCCGCGCCGTTGGCCATCGGCCTCAGCATCACCGCCTGCCATGCTGCCTGCGTAAGTATTAAATTCAATTTACAATATCTTCATACAAATAGAATTTTTAGATAACTTTTTTTTATATACAATTAATATAAGGCCGTCGTAGTGGTAGCGGGTGCGATCCCCATTCGTAAGAATGACATTTTTTGCCTCTCAAGGCCTCGAAAAATTCGACGGAAAGTCGGGAACGGAGTGTCTTAACACTATGTTCCCTTTACCTAACCTGCTGTATGCGGGAAACAGCGTGAAGCTTGTTTGATTTCATGATTTACTTTTAATAATATAATTTGTCCACAGATACCGTTCTCGGGCTCCAGCATGAACCCCGCGCGTTCTTTCGGCCCCGCCCTCGTCATGGGCGTTTGGACCGCGCACTGGGTAATTTTCTCATTCCACTCATATTATATTGTTATATGGTCTTAAAAGCGTGAAAATGGAATATTTACATTACATACTTTACGCTCTACGAACTAAAATGTAATGTTTTGTTTTGTTCTCAAACGTTTGCTTTCTGCTATTAAAATGTATTTTGGTTATAGCTCTATGGTTGCTTAAATTATGTTAGAATGTAAAATATAGTTAATATCTGTAACATGATAATTTTGAGTTCGAATAGGAGAGTCTTAGAGAAATGTTTATTGGTTATTTAAACATATTTCTGCTTATCTTGCCTTATGAAGCCAACAAAGTAACAAGCCAACTAATATACGAGTATACATCCTTAAGTTAATTCTTAAAGAAAAATCTTTCATTGATAAATAATTGATTATATTTTTTATAAGCATTAATATATAAAAAATACCGGCCAAATGCGAGTCGGAACCGCATTTCGAGGGTTCCGTATCAATTTCAGAATGTCAACGGAAAGTATAATTTATAAAAATTGACAGACTTAAGTTTGAGTATGTATTCTGCTTTTCAAGAGGATGAGTTCTTTTGTGGTACAGAACCCTAAAAAAATTTTTATCATATAAAAGTACATAATATTTTTGTTACTTTAATTAAACCAATGAGTTGATAAATTATATATTGCGACCGCACTCCATTACGCCTTTCCCTCGTTTCCGTCTGTAGGTATATAGGCGACGTAGAAAGCGTAGTTCTCAACTGGCTACTTGCCAATTAGAATTTCCTATCCTAGATTGCCAATGAACTATAACATTACGGATCTAATATGAATATAGGTAGTACATTGCCATACAAGTGTTTTCTATTATTACAATTAAAAAAAAGATAGAGTCTACACAATAATTAAGTATTTAATTTAGAATAGACAAAATAAAATACCACCAAAATATTTTGAGACCAGTTGTGAAGCACAAGTATCTGATTGTAAATGCGACAGGTTGTGGGTTCGAAACCCACTCGAAGAAATTAAATATTTTCCTTCCATTCCTATGGTGCCAAAGCAAAGCGCAGCGTTGAGTTCCGTCACTCAACATACTTCGCCTCTAGAATTCGACGTTGTAGGTTCCCTCTGCATAGTTTAGGTTCCCATTAACTATAAAAAAAAATTAAAACTGCATTCATATTTACGGCAATTAATATGAAAAATACCATTTACTATGATAACATCAAACAACATTTGTATGCAGTAGCCGTAGTTACGTGAGCTCGATGTACAAAGATGTACTATAAAACAAATCTAGCTTATCTAATGCTTAGCCCGTTACTTTCACCTCACGTGATAAAATGACCAGATAGTAAACATATAGAAACATATTATATATCTCTCTAAGCTGGCTTCTATAATATAATTTGTTATATCATTTTAATCTCTTTACCTTTCACTGGTAAAGTTATATTAGATACTAGTGGACCCGAACGCGGCTACGCCCGCTTGAACTATACGAATACTTATTAAATATATTTATGAAATTATTTTCAGTTTAATGTGTTAAGCAAGCTCATTTTGGGTGACGTTTTTTGACAACAAACTCTGCAAATCGTTGCTTAGCGACGGTTGTTATTAACATGGCGGAATGAATTGCATGTCAAATTAATAAATATTTTAATATATTGGTATATATCGAAAATATTACAAATATGAGAATAAAAGTATCCTATATTCATCCCGAGACCCTCAAGTATCTCTATATGAGTGTTTTATCACAATTGAATTAGCAGTTTGGCCCTGATTGCGTAAAAGACAGACCAGCATGAACCCCGCGCCCGCGACAGACAGAGTTACTTTCGAATTTTTAATATAGGTATGGATATAATACATCATTCCAAACATATAAATATCCGGAAATAGTTATATATAATTCGTCTCACAACATCTTAAGATGCGTACCAGAAAAACACTTGTGACCTTTCTTGAAATTGCTTTTGAAACATCACCTAATATGGTCAATTATATAGTTTTTAAAAAAGTTGTATAATAATTATGTAACTAAAGTTTTTTTGTTTATTTGTTGGATAGAAATAGTGAATCGTTTAAGCGTTTAAAGTTTTTTTATATTATTTTTATGTGAGTTTAGCTACTTAATAACGCAAACGACAGATTACATAGAACTTTACTCTCCACATACTTACATTTTTTTGCTTCACGCTGGGAAGGTAGAGGTAACTGGGAACCTACTCTTAAGACACTGCGCTTCCCATTTTCTACCGAATTTTGAAGGCATTGCTTGAGTGGCGGGATTCCACGATCCGCTTTGCCTCGACACCATTTGAAATATTTCATTTCCTCGAATGGGAATCGAATCCACAACCTGTCACGTTGACAGTCTTACTTTGAGCCACTGCACCACGACTGGCCTCGCCATACCAATAGTTAATAGTCTTTTGTTTCTTCAGCAAACACTACGCTAAGATTATATATTGTAAATTAGTGCGAGGACAAAGATTTTTCTTCAGAATAAATATTATACAACGCGTTAAATATTAGTTTATTCCATTAGGTTTGGTTTGTTAGCAAATAATTTAGAAGGTCGTAGCTGTTAGCGTACTTTATATGTTACAATTTTTTCTCCACGAGAGTTAAATATTGACTTTGCCGAAAAACAATTCACGTGCTTATAATTTTCAAAGAAAATAACAAATTAAATAATTAAATTTATTTTGGTTTCTTTACCTATAAGTATTTTTTTATTTATAAATGTTTAATATATAAGTCCTTTAACTGAAAATAAAATGATAAAGATATAAACATTACAAACTAGATTTGAACCTAAGCTACGATGATTATAAAACAACTATAGCAACGCTGCGCTGCTGTAGAGTTATTGGCGTCGCGAAATAATGCTTTTGCAAATTTTCACATTCTTTATTTAGCTTCACGCTGTATCCCGCACACGGCAGGGTAGGCAGAGGGAACCTAGTGTTAAGACACTCCATATCCCACTTTAGCCTAAATTCTGAAACTCTACACCAGAGCGAAGAAATGAAAATATTAAATTATTTCCTAGAGCGGAAATCGAACCCACAACCAGTCGTGTGCCACAACTGGCCTTAAAAGTAATAAAAACATAAATATTTACATATAATAGAAACATTAACTTTCAGGTATACTGGGTGGGTCCCATTGTGGGCGGCGTGGTCGCCGGCCTCATATACAAATATGTACTTCGCATCGGAAAGAGCGGAGACAGTGGCTCATACGATTTATAAGTCACTCACACTAAGTGCCTTAACTCTCTTTTGTAATCCGAAAATTCCAATTATTATTTTACATTCAAATTTAAATTCAAAATTATTAATGTATGTTTATTATTAATTGGTAAGGTTACATAAGATAGGTTCTAATCTATAAGCTCATTGATCAAACCTTATTAAAACATTGTTATATATAATCCTAGTTTCTTCTTATAAGATTTGTTGATGGGCTTATAATGAGTTTGTATTTATTAAGCTTTTCTTTTCGTTACAATATCCAAAGTGAAATTGATATAAACTACATATTAATAAAATACATAAATATTGTTATTTATAATAACTACAATAGATATTATCAATATCTAAATCTTGAATACCGATACCAACGGATAAGAATTTCGACGTAGCTTGATAGAGCCTATGGCTTAGACGGTCAGAGCGCTTTGACGGTGTCCAAGAGGCCCGGGTTCAAATCCCGGTACGTGCAAATTTTTATACGTTGCCGTTATAAATATTTTTATTATATTTTACACACTTACTTTAATAGAATCTATGCAATTAATTTATTGGTTTTATAACGAAATACGAAACGCCACAAAGATTACGACGGTCGCATGTAAGATAAATTATTATATTTTAGAATAATTTAAGATGAAACTACAAAAGTATTAAGTCTATTTATATTGTTTTATGTGAATAATATAATAAGTTAATTTGTAAGTGTAGTACAATTATCTATGTTTGTACTCAAATGCCTATGGTTTGTGTAAACGTGATGATGTACGGACACAACTCACTAAATGTTTGCGAAATATACGCTATCGCTGAAATTTGATTTTTTTATTTTAATCCTCATATATAAATAATAGTAAATACTTTTTTTTTACGCGTTTCAGCGCACGCCAGAGCGAAGAAATGAAAATATTAATAATTAATAATTCATTCTCCCAAACTAATACATATTAAAATATACCCCGTGTAGAATAAATGTAAATAGCTTTAATAGCAAATTTAAAATATATATTGACCATAGCTTAACCTTTTCAAATTTTAAATTAGATTTTTTAAAGTAAAATTGTTATAATGGAGACGATGATTTAGACCAGTGTCACTGTAAACGCGACAGATGATGTATTCGATCACCTCTTGAAGAAACTAAATATTTAATATGTACAGTTCTCCGCTTTGGTATAAAAGTAAAGCGCGGCGTTGAATTCCGCCACTTTACACGTAATGCCACCGGGAAGGAAGTGTCTGCTAAGAACAAAGTGTGTAACACTAGGTCCTAAAGTACACTGCTACGTAAAAAAATATATTAACAGTTCACAATTCTAAAATTTCTCTTAACTTAGTATAATCAGCATACATTTAATAGATATTATTAAAATCACATCTAGATATGCATTATTCAGTGCTAGTTGTCATAATCTACCCACATACAACGCTAACCTAGATGACTCGTAATTAATGCGAATGTCTCATTTACAAGTGTAATGCTTGATGCAACATACATATAACAATACGGAGGTTTTATATTGTATTGCAATACGAATTGTTGGTATATGGCAAGTGCCATTAAAATATTCTTATTTTTAGTTTGTTCAAGTATTCTAGCCCCTTTTATACCTTTTTTAGCTTCTAGCAAAGTGAGCCTGGGAACCTGGTGTTACGTAGACACTCCGTTCCCCACTTTCTGCTAAATTCTCAGGCAGAACTCAACGTCGCGCTTTGCTTTAATACCAGAGAGAAATCAAAAATGAAATATAATTTCCTCGAATGGGAATCGAACCCACAATCTATCCTGTCTGCAGTCACACTCTTCTAATACTGGTCTGATTAAAAAAATAAAAGCATTGATAACGAGCTATTATTGATTATGAAAACGTCTCAAAATAATTCTCTTTAAAATATACACGAAAGGTTAATACGAGACCTATCTAGACGAGCCAAAAGATATCTTTAAAGCTGACATAAATCTTCAAACACCAAACAATAGAACCCAGCGTGTTGCCACGACAACACCATTCAACAAAACCAGAACGAGACAAACCAGTACAGCATCACCTAGACCCAATTCATTATTTAATATAAGAATAGTTATTGAACATTATCTCTCATCACGACGTCTCACAATCTTCACAGCTTGCGCAAGAGTCGTGAGTGCGGCACTGTAATCGTCTATAACATATCTGGTGGTACGCAACTCTGATCTTATTAAAAATGTGTCACATGTGTCAAGGTCAGGTTCACTATTGTTTATAGTTTAGCTGTAGGTTGTCTTTAAATATCATAGGCGTTTAATCCTGCAATTAAATAAATTAGATTGGATTAGAAGGAATAGTATGAGATCCCATTGCTTGAATCTGCACGTATCTGTTTTTTTAATCAAACTTATTTTTGAAGATGATACGTGCATTATGGACTTTTAGTCAAATTATTTTATTTTAGTCAAATAATTTTATTTAAAATAAGAAGTTACACGCTTCATTCTTTGAACGTCAAATAATCTACTATTTTAGTTTCACCACCTCAAAAGCAACCTTCATAAGTATGATGAATATGAAGTAACTCACCCAGTACACAGACTTTATAGTTATAAGATAATTTAATATCATTTAAAAATATACATATTTGTAAGTAAGAAGATTTTCCTTCATGCTTTACTAGGCTTAGGACCAGCAGAAAAGTATTTGGTAAGAACGTGTAAATTAAATAAGACATACTTAGCAGAATTTGAACCCGCGCCTCTTGGAAACCGTCCAAGAGCTCGGATCAGCTAAGCTGAAAAATTCTTATATGAAAAACATATAATGTTGCTCATTTGACAGTAATTCAAAACATTTATAAAGAAACAGTTTGTGTAAGCCATATTCATTCGTATTAAATAAACAGAACGTGCCGCTGGTCGTTTTATTATCCCCATATTCAAACCACTACTGAACACTAATTATTTCAACTGTTTACATTTGGGCCCACGAGTTTCCACTCAAACGACTATGTCAATCTCATTGTTGAGAAATATTGAAGTGTACTGCCTATTTTTAAGTCGTTATAACCGGATCAGAATATAGGGACTAACAGTTAAATCATGTAGGTATAAACATAAAATCCACGACGAAATTAAGTAGGCAAGATAAAAGAAAATATTTTTATCTCCTGGAATAACACTCTAAATTCTTTGACAACAAAAAGTATATATTTGCTATTCAATATATTTTATTTCCTAAAAAATATATCTGTCTTCATAAACAATAATAAAAATAAAATAAAACACCAAAGTAGAAGCAAAAGCCATTTATTGAAGCCAACCTGGATACATGAAGTGCAAGATACAGAAAGATATACTAAGACACAGAAAAGTACTCGAGTATTGCAATTGGAAATATTGTAAAATAAAAATACTATTGAATTTGTTTAACGGCACCATATCAACAGGCCATGCACCCGTTATAGCTAAGGCAATAGGGCGCAAAGGCCCTTCCTCACGGCTGCTCGTCGAGGAGTGCCTGGAGGAAGGCATCAGGGTCTGGGATATCTTCTAGGAAGCCTGCAGCATCACAGAATTCAGAGAAGGAAGCGCAAGGTAGAAGCTCATCGGTTAGAGTAGTAACTATGCGTTCTGCTGCTTTGGCGTTAGATTCGTCGTTGTGGCGGATGTACTCGGCTAGTTTAATTGGCCACTGTTCGACTGTTGTAGCGTTTACGTTCTGAGGACATTTAAATATGTATTAGTATATATTAGTATATATAAACTACTGGGTTTACGTTTACGTACTTAATTTATGAAGTAAAAAAAAAAATATTTATGAGAAAAAAGATTTTTTAATATTAACTCATAATTATTTTTAAGTCATAAAATAAATAATTTTATAAACTAGGACGACATCCACGCGGCATAAGTTCCAATTTTACTATAGAAACATATTGTCAAAAGCATCTAACAATCAAGGAGTTTTATAAAATGATTAGTTTATCTGTATAAAGCAACTCACCTTAAACATAACACTATACAGCTGTTGTATAAGCGCAACAAACATAGCATACGGCTTGTAGTCGGGCCAAGTGCGCGGCGTGCGCTGGTCCGCCGTCAGGGCGCGCAGTGCGGGCCCGCCCGGCGCCACGGCGCGCACGTGACCCGCCAGCAGGAGACGCTTGAGCATGTCCACGCGGAGGAGGCGCCATCTGTTGAGTTAATTATGAC
The DNA here is from genome assembly GCA_016802625.1 of Heliconius numata. NCBI lineage: Eukaryota > Metazoa > Arthropoda > Insecta > Lepidoptera > Nymphalidae > Heliconius > Heliconius numata. The sequence continues at coordinate 1,591,229 of JAEBDU010013430.1, read as the reverse complement.
GTATGTTTGTTTAATTATCTTTTGATTACAGTGGGGAACGGAGTGTCTTAACATGAGGTTACCCCCTCTTCCTACCCTGCAGGATACAGCGTGAAGCTGTTATTTTTTTAATAAATATTTATATTTATATAGTACATAGCAACTTACTTAGAATGCGGATACAGTAGAAGCATAAGTGTAAGGTAATACAGCGGTCCATCAGCGTCGTGTGCAGATTCCAGGACCTTCGCCGGCAGCCACGATAGACTAGTCTCCAGACCGGTCACCTCCCGCCCGGCAACACGGGTCCTGTCAAACAAACAATATTAAAATCTATTTTAAGCAACAATAAATTAACATAAAGTAATTAACCATTATTGAAATTTGTATCCGCCGAAAAACACAAACACACACACACACATAAATCTAATACACACAAATGTAATATCAACATACGTGTTAATAACGTATAACGCCATATGCGCCAACGCGGGCACGAGCTGCATGTTGGAGAGCGGCCCGCCGCCGCCGGTGTCGTCGTGGAAGGTGCGGCCGCGGGCGAAGCGCACTAGTAGCAACTTCAAGTCATGGACGTTGCACGTATGTCCAATGTCGCGGTGGCCGGTGCATTCCTGGAGAGTTTGTAAGGTTAGTTAAAACTTAGGAAGTAATTTTTAATTTTCATATTAAGGTATTTGTTTTGGAATTGATAACTTCAGTCAAAGTATTATAGTTTCGAAATTAATTTAGATTTTATTTATATAAAAATGAAATCTAAACAAAGTGTGCAATTTATTCTCATTCAAAAATAATTTTAAAAAATCAAGCATAAAGCTTCAATAAACATTGATTTATTAAATAAGTCTTCTATAATCTTTTCTCTTCTCCATCAGAAGAACATATATGTATATTAAAATGTGTATTATAAATAAATAAATGTATATTAATATGTATATTAAAATATTTATTTAAAAAATTTATGTTATTTATTGTATAGTTAAAAAAATATAATTTCATTAACCTGTAAATAAGTAGTGTGTCGTGCAAGACAAGAAGCAAACGCAGATTCAGGCACGTGGGGTCCCCACAGCGGTAGAAGCCCGTTGCAACGTGTTGATGCATTTTGAAGTGCTGCACTTTCCCATTCATCTCTAAGATAAAAATAGTAATGCATTTACATATTTTAGTTCTTTTATCATTTTAATTATAATGAATAGAAAAAAAATGTTATGTTATTTCTCTTTTCTTCTTAGTTGTATGTAAATAATTAATTTATGGCAACTACAAAAAAAATAATATAACTGACCTGGCACGCGCAAGTCTAACGGCAGCCATGTGACACTCAACGTGCACTATATTGTAGTGCGACACCGTAGTGTAGCCCAGCGTCTTGCGCGCGCGCACCTCGAATTCCTCTACGGGACAGCGTTTAGTGAACGTGTAAATACCTAACACCTGTGTATAAATAAAATTAATGGTTAATAAATACAAATGGTTTTTTAAGTAAATTTTAGTAAATTAATAATCAGTCAGTAGTTTACTAAACTAAAAAGAATCTATAATAATTTCTGATAACGCTTCCTAACTAGATCCGCTAAATCTAAATAAAAATATTCTTTATTCAATAAGGCCATTTTTGAATCATCAAGTTACACAGAAATGTCAGTAGAGTCAGTCTTACGAAAAGCTATCACCGACTCAAAAGGAAATTCTGCTGAGAAGAGACATCTTAGTTGCCTTGCCTTGTTGCCGGTACTTAACCACGTTTGTACTAAACATACTTGGCGCGCTTAACTGACGCTTGATTTCCATACAACGTAAACATAATTACCTTAGTAGGTTGATATTTGTATCCCTCCCTGCATATGCAGCATACGGCGCCGGCCTCCTCGGCCAGGTCCGCTACTTGCTGCGTCAGGCTGCACTGCGCCGTCACTTGGCCGCGCTCGTTGCTGCGCATCCCTAACGCGCCTAGCTGACGTTCGCGGACCGCCATTGCTAGACGTTTCTTTTCCTGTCGTGTCGTATATTTATATAGAAATGAAATTGAAAACATACAATAATGTGGAATGTGTCCCAATTTTTGATTTAGAGAAATAATAATTTATTTTTATAAAAACATCCCAGTTCTCCACAGTGAAAAACAGGCACAATCGTTGTGTGCAGTTTATTATATAATATCATTGTCGCATATTATCATCTTCTTTAATAATCTACATTTTATTAATTCTTCATAAAATAAAAACCGTTCATATACACGCAAACAAGAAATGTAAGTAATAATAATAATTTAACAAATATGCCACCTGTCGCGTAAACTCTCGTACTTGCTGCACCTTGGCGGCGCACTGAGGCTGAGATCGCAGCGCCTCTAGCAAGTTCTCGGCGAGTGAGCCCACGTGTTCGCCGGACGACACTTGCTCCAGACGGTGGACGATCGGTATTACTTTCTCGCATACTAGCATCTGTAGGGAAAATATTATAATATATTATACAAAATAAATGTTATACTTTAGTTTCTTTTTTAATATTACATTACATTTATTAAGTAATTATCATTGCGTAGCGTAGGAAATCGTAGGAAATTTATAAAAATCTCCCTACAGAAATGCTAACTAACAAGTTTATAAGAATTTCGACGTAGCTTGATAATAACGTATGGCTTGGGGGTCAGAGCGGTTGGACGATTTCAAAGCAGCGCGGGTTCAAATCAAGCTACGTTAAAATTTTGAAACGTTTCTGAAAAAGTATCATACTGTAGTAATAAGATGTTACAGGAAACACCAAACTTACAAGACTATGCTGTTTAGATTAAAAATCTCATATAGTAATAAAGAAAACTCTATACAAAATTCTAATGTATAAATCGTTTCATTTCACAATAAGTGTAACTTTAATGTAATTATAGAAAGTATCTTACTTGTGTAAGCTCATGATCAGTAGCAAGTCCGGTAAGGAAGCGCAGGATATATTTGAGCGCGGGACGGCTAATGAACTCCTTCAGCTCATCCGAGTCCGTACATACTAGGGTTGGTTTCACGCACGGCGCGTTTTTCTAAAAAATATTTGATCATACTAAATAGAATAAATTAGCTCATTATAGTCACTATGTATTTAAGCCTATAAAAAGTCCATAGTATTAAAATTTGTTTTCTTCTACATTGAAGAGTTTCTGGTAGACTTTTTTTTGTGGTACATAAATAAATGATAAAAATAAACAAATTAAAAGTATATCAATTTATACAACATATAGCTTACCACAATATAATCCAGAGCGTCACGAACTACACCCAGTGATATTAAATAGTCCTTCAATGTCCCACCAATAGAATTCCTCTCTATATTCGCACATAGTACACAGAATAATTCCATACAGAACTCCTCTTCACCCCATTGTTCGGAATCGAGTAAGACGAAATCTAATACTGGTTTGAAATGGTCGACTAGCATTGCCATCTTTAAGTCATTGCCGTATACGAGAGCCGCCAGTACACGTGTCAAGTGACCTAGAGCCACAGAGTTATTACGGATCCCTGTAAAACATATAATATAAATATAATGTAAAAAAAGAAGTCAAGTATTAATACTTCTAAAGCATTTATAATTAAGCCGCGCGCAGCTTCGCTTGCGTATTTAGGGGTTAATTCTAATAAACCACGATGTGTTCAATGGAATATTTTTAAGAGTCTAAATTTCAAATTTTATAATAATCGGTGGCGTTTTAAACATTTTTCCATACAAACTTTCAACCCCTTATTTACACCTTTAGGGGGTGAATTCTAGAAAACCATGAAACACATGTTCAATTAAATATTTTTAAGAGTCAAAATTTCAAATTTTATAATAATCGGTGGCGTTTTAAAGATGTTTCCATACAAACTTTCAACCCCTTATCACCCTTAGGAAGAGAATTCTAGAAAACGATGAAACACGTGTTCAATTAAATACTTTTAAAAATCTAAATTTCAAATTTTATAAAAATCGGTGGCGATTTAAATTTATTTCCATACAAACTTTCAACCCCTATTTCGCCTCTTTAGGGTTGACATTTTTCAAAATCCCTTCTTAGTGGATGTCCAGATTACGAAAGTAAATACCTGTCCAAATTTCAAGTTTCTACCATCAGCGGTTACGGCTGTGCGTGCGTCTTACCTCAGTCAGTGAGGACAAGTCCTTTTATATATATAGACTAGCGACCCCCTTGCGGCTTCGCCCGCTTTTACTACTGGATTATTCATATAATGTATGTTTGCAAAGCACTTAAGATAATGTGAAAATGAATTAAACTCTAATGCAACTCGCATTTTCGTAGTTTCAATAAGGATTTTCCAATTGTTTTACACGGCAAGGATTTTTTAGTAGGTACCGTAATTTTAAATCTGTGCTACTAATCTTTTCAAGTACTTATTAAAATATCTTTAAATGACTATTTTTAGATAGTTAAATGACTATTTTTAAACGGTAGAAATTATAAACAAAAGCCTACCTACTAATAACTACTACAAAAAATATGAAACCAAATATATCGCGCTGAAATAATACATTCAACTCCAATTATCCAATACGTGCAAACGCATTTAAATCTTCGTTGCTATGCCTCTATAGCGGGCGAGTTTTTTTTTCGACCTTGTGGTTAATGCTGAAGAGGGTATTCTGTCCCTGATGAAAAGCAAGCACTACGTGGCTGCCTGTGAGAAAAATTAAATAGAATGCATTGGCCGGGAATTGAACCCGGGCCGCCCGCGTGGCAGGCAAGCATTCTACCACTGAACCACCGATGACTGCTCATGTCGCGCTTGTATAAGCAAAACGTCGCAGGGCGCGTTTCGCAGCAAGGATCGCAAAATGAAAAAACAGTAAAAAACAGTTTTGATCTACATTAAATGGCCAACGTAACTAATATACTTATTTATATGCTGAGAGTAAGGGATAAATAAAACTTGAGTCGGCACAGCTGATGTGTCAACGGCGGGATGTGTCAACAATTAAATGCGTTTTGCTCTAAAACAATTCGCAATTTCGAAATAGTGTAAAAAGCAAATTTTATTTTCGTTTAACGTAGAAAATTAATAAAGTATTTTAAAGGATAAGGATTAATACCATTATGGAAAAATATCCCTCACAATAAAAAATATATTGAAATTACTATTTTTAGACAGAAATATGATCACTACACGTTATCCTTAAAAGATAAAAATATGCTGTCGCGGACTTTTTTGTAGATATTATTAAGAGGAACAATACTCCAGTACATTATTTTCATATAGTACTTACCATTAAAGCAGCGCATGCGCGAAAGTGTCCCAACGGGTAGGACTTTAGACACATTTATCGTATTTATGTTAATTTACATAAGAATTTACAAATAATAAACTATATATAAACCTTCCCTGAGAAATACTCGACCTAATGGTGAAAACCGCATGCAAATCCGTTGGGTGGTTTAGAAGAAGAAGAGTTAGAAAGTTCAGACAGACACGAAAAGCGACTTTGTTTTATAAGATATAGGATAACAACAAACCTGGACACTCAGTGCAGTTTAGTAAGGCTTGTACGTGTTCCGGTCCGCCAAATGTTAATGAGAATTGCAGGAAAGACTCGAGACTCTCACTGGCAGCGACAGATAAAATACGTTCCATTATCTGAAACAAAATAAAATCAAATGACATAAACTAAATACACCTGTCGATTAATTTATAACTTTCAGTAACATCATTTTATATCAAAACTACACATGGCCAATAATTTTAAAGTGACCAATATAATATAATTTAAAAAAAAAAGATTAATTAAGATTCTTTACAAAGAACCCTACTCACCTCCAACAACTGATACACAAGCGGTGCCCTCTGCATCTCCCTCTCATCCGCCGCAGCCAGACTGAGTGCGTGGAGCAGCACCGGCAGGGCGCGCGCCTCGGGCCGCGTCAGCACGCGCACGCAGCGGCGCACTCGCGCGCACAGCGCGAGCAGACGCAGGAGGGTGGCGACCAGCGAGCGCGCGCAACCTACGCGACCGATCGCTGCGAGACGTTGCAGCATCACTTCTAGACCACCTGTGTTGACGATAGTATGATATTTTCATTCTTCATAGTATAAATACATTTAGTTGCAAAATAGATCTATTTAAAAACAAAAGTATTATTAATAGCTGCGAGACTACACTAACAAGGGCAAGTAAATACACATACACTGTGCGAGGCCAAGCCCGAAATCTTTCTTTACTTTAACATAGAATTAAACTTAAATTAGATACAATAACGACATATTCCTTACCACAATCAGCCAACACATTCGCCATACGATACACTTGCTCGTCGTCCACAGTCTCCGCGTTGGTCTGGCTGAGGGTCTCCACAAACTCCTCGGTGGCATCCCCAAGTAAACCACGCATACGATATACAACTCTCATCGCATCAACTGCTTCGCCAGATGTACACCAAACCTGAATAGTTTTTATTAATTTTCACTACAATGCTTTACGATTTTAAAAAACTTTTATCCCACATATTAGTCTTAAGACACTCCATTCTCCATTAAGACGCTCCCCGTTTCCGTCGAATTTTTATGGTATTTGATTTTAAGTGGCGAACTCAACGCCGCAACACTTCCGCACTTTATTTAACGAAACAAAGAACACAAACATATATATTTAATAGCTACATCCATATTGTACGTAAAATTAAATAACAGAATTTCCAAAATATTTACCTTTTTATAAACCTCCTTAACAGGCAGATCAAGGGACATGATCTTATTGCATACAAGCAGTTCCATTCCATTGTCGTCTTCGAGGAGGGCCACTAGTTCGCAGTCGGTACATATCTTGTTCTTCACGTCTCGCATTAGTGGACCCATGCCTGGCTCCACACACGAGTAGGGGTTGCCCAACATTCGACCCTATAACAATAAACAAATTTAAAATATACCGCCGTGGCATGCAAATAACTAATGCAGCACATAACAAAAATTGCAAAAAAAATACTAATTATTAAAAATAATGCTAAAAAAGTACCTGCAAGAAGTCCTCCTGCTGTGGATCTTTCTCAAGCGTAAGGAAGAACTCGCCAACGTCATTTTCTTCCGGATATATAATAGAGCAGAGACGTTCGAAAATGAAAACAGGCGTGCGGTAATCTTGCAATGGATACTTTTGTACCGTCTCAATGCAAACTGCCATGAATTCTGCTGTTTCTGTTTCAGTGCCTATACATAAAATATAAAAAAATGTTTGACCTTAAAAACTGATAATATTTCAAATAGTAGATTTGTCTTGTATGATTAAATTAACTACTACATGCCAATATTATTTAAATACAACAATCTGTTTGAAAACAGATTTTACATCTTTAATGAATCCAGTGCGGACAGTGCTAAATAAACACAATTCTAACTAATTACACCACTTTATTACCCGTAGTCATCTCCTCAAGCAGTTCCAACAACTTCTCTTGAGTGTCATCAGTGAGCCGCGTTCGTTGCACAACTAAACGTCGCAACGACAAATACCCGCCGAGGACCGCGCCAACCAAACGTCCCTTGTACGTGCGTCTAGCGCCCGGCTCTTCTAGGAACATTGCAAGCAACTCCGTTAGACGTTTTAGAGCATAGCCTGTAAAATAATTTTAATTGTTATATAGGAAGCCGAGTCCCAAGAGTCACGTGATTGAGTACCGATATGTTCACATTTTTTGTTAGTTAGTTTTGTTTTTAAGTATTATTTATTCCTTAGAAGTGCCCTTTTCCTTCTTTCCTATCCAAAATATATATTTTTTACATCATGTCATCATTTATATCTACTGCTAAATGTCAATATCCCTGCTATTAAAGCGTCTGTAGAATCTTCTACAATTTCATTTGATAAATTATTCTTAATGATGTTGTAGGTTGAAATGTTTAGAATTATCCAAATTTCGTACAAACCTTGAGCAAGATCCGAAGTCAGTGTAGTTTCTTCAAGACGGTGCAAGTTATCAATTTCTTTTGTCATCAAATCCGCGATTTGTTGTAGTACGCCACGTAAGGCCAGAAATTGTTTCCATGGAGCTTCAGATGCTAGAGCTAAAAAATTAAAATGTCATTAATTTATACATTTTCACGAATTAATAAATAACACGGATAAATACGGGGTTAAAAAGTAAAACTTACTTTGATATAATTGTAAAAATTGTTCACTTGCTTCTCCCGCCGAGCCAACTTCTGGTAAAAAGCTGGTCAATAAAATTAAGACCTGTAAAAAAAATAAAATATTATCATAAGCATATATAGCCAGCAGTCATATATTTAGAGTGTCTCAACTTAAAATTCACTTTAATTGAGGTGGGCGTGACGAAACGGCTAAGGCATTCAGGGGAAATAAATTACATATTTTCATTTTCTTCCTTTGATAAATTTTGAAGTTTAGTCGATACATGGAGAACTAAGTGCCTTAACACTGTTTCCTCTGCCTACCCTACCATAAGTAAGATACATAATAAACCTAAAAACACATAACATACAATTTCCAACATACCGCTCTAGTCCTCTCATACGAGTCGCACAACGACTTTACCATCTGGCAGGCGGTGTCGCGCGCAATGCGTGAGCTCGGGTCGAACATGACGGGACGGAGCCAACCGCCCTCGTCTAGGGCTAGCTGGCGCATGCCGTTCGAGAGAAGCATCTGGAAAAAGGCAAACAAGTTTTAAATACAACAGGAATAAAACAAAAAATTGATATTATAATTTATAATAATAAGTGTCTTTGGTGAGTAAATTAAAACCCAAATAATTGTTTTTCAAAAAGATAAAAATTAATGATATAATACTTAAAAAGTACATTCAAATCACCTTTTCCTTCCACTTGCCCAAATATTTATGAGCCAAATGTAGATCCCGTGGTGGTAGCGTTGTATCGGGTGGTGGTATATCATTAGTGGCTACTAGCTTCCGCCATTGTTTGTGTGGTACACGTCCAGCCAGCCAAGCTGATAGGTCGACGACAATGTTGCCTGTTGTAGCTGGGAGAACCGTGGGCGCTGCTTGTTGTGTTGATTCCTAACGAAAATTCAAATACACTTAAAATTCTACCCCATCATACGTAATACACATCAGCCCTAGGCTGGTGTGAAGACACTATAATAATACACATCGAGTAAAGATAACTGTTTGTTTAGTTTTTATATATGTCATTAAAAAATAACAATTCTAAAAACAGGAAAAAAAGTCACTTAACAGTTTAGAATGTGAATACGGTGTAATGTCGATCTATACAAAAACGTCTAAAGATATTTCAATATTTTACAATTACAATTTTAACCTTTAAAAATTCTCTTGGGTAAAAAAAAACAATAACAAGTTTACCTTATTTTCTTTTCCTTGTTCTTCAGCGGGCGGAGGCGCAGGCGCAGCGGCGGGTGTGGCGGGAGCCATTAGTTCTTGCATGTAGCGGAGACAGGGCAAAGCTACTTGTTGTAGGGCGAACTGATGAGCTAAACATATTTTATCATATTATTTTATGCAACTTCATATATATCCTGTATGTAGTGGAGGAGACAAAGAGAACTTAATGTTAAGTCTCTTCGTTTCCTTCGCAGCGCCGCAATTTGGAGAGGAACGTCACGTTTTGTCTTGTTACCAGAGTGAGGAGATAAAAACATTTCTTTGCCCAAATGGGGTTTGAACCTACAATCGTTGAATATAGTCAGACAATACTACGACGCACAGTCGTTTCGTTATTTGGGAATAGTGGTTTTCTTAAAAGCTATATTTTATATCTCTGTTACTTACAATTAGGCGATGACGTATTTATACCAGGTATTCCAGCCAAAGCTTCAGGTTTTAAAATAACGCTGGCAGCAGGTGGTATCCCAACTACTTCCGTAAGTTGTGGGCAACACCTTAAAAAAATATTACAGGATTAAAAATATCGTTAATAAAATAAAAGTAGACTTTCATAGAGTTTTATAAACTTAAAAACTAAATAAGATGCAGCTATTTTATATTCAGAGTTCCTCAACTTACCAAACCCATAGTTTGACAATACAACGGAGTCTTACTTCCCAGCATTCAATAGAATCTTGAACCTTCACTAGGGAGCCGAGCAACAAAACTAGAGGCCTTACCTAAAATTACAAGGAAATATATTAGTAAATTATGTATTTTTTTTTAGTTTGACACTTTTTCCTGAAAATAGCAGGACAGACCAGAGGGTAGATAGTGTTAAGACACTCTGTTGCCCATTCTCCACCCAAACTCATCGCAATGTTTCGTCTTGTTACCAAAGCAAAAACATGAAAATAAATCATTCCACTGAATGGATATTGAACACGTAATCGTCACTGACACATGTACCGCGACAGCCTCATAATATATGTATTTTAAAAATTAAAAACATATGTTTATTTATATAAGTATTACTTACAGAGTTATTGTGATCTTGAGAGGCAGCGTGGCCCATTAGAGACAATGTAATTCTTTGTGATAGTAAATTGCATAGATGCTCTGTTGCCGGCAAGTTATCGCGCGTTACTAGGCAGATGAGAGCACGAACTTCTTCTTGGCACTAATGTAAAAAAAATTAAGATTAAATATAATTTTCCTTGTTATTATAAAAAAATAGATTATAAAGATATTTAACAATATAAATAATTTCCAGCATTTAAAATTTATAAACAAAATTTATTGAGTTTTAAATAGAATTTTATAAAATATTTTCCTATAATTTTCCATATTCACCTGAGGTGTTCCACGATGCAAACTATGATGTACCAGCTCGTGCACGAGTCCAAAGCGACATAGGCGTGATCGGTGTTCTCGCTGCGAGGCGAGCGCGCGCAGCAGCGTTAAACACTGCTCGGCACAAGCCAATGAGCAGCCATAACAACCACCGCCTGATTCTATACGAATTAACAACAATTTTTTTAGTTCCTGTTTTACGCTGCATCTCGCATATAGCAGGACAGACAGAGGGAACTACCTTAGCGTTAGTGCACTTCGTTCCTCACGTTCTCAGAGGGAGGAAATGAAAACAAAATTAGTTGCCCCAAGTGGGTATTTGGCGCAACCTTTACGTTTACAGTTAGACACTGCACCTCAGCCACTTCCAATATGTAATTAAATATATATAAATATATACAGTACTGATACCATAATCAACTTATTCAAGAGTGAATAATTATACAATGTATGCTTTAAAATGTTTGTTGACTTAAAAAAATATTTTTTGGAAGAAAATACAGGTTCTGTTACTCAACATGTTAGACCTAAAACCGGAAGAAAGTTTTTTAAGAGAAAAATTTTGACCTGGAAAAAAAACTGTACGGCCGAATTTAGCAGTGTACTGCTAAATCGGCATATGCATTATAATAATTAATAAACATATATTTTTTTATTAAAACCGAAAAAAGATCCTAAGTACCTTTAGTAACATCACCATCATAATTTTGCAGCAGACCAGCATAAACTGGAAGTGTGTCTCCATTTTGTTGTTCACTCTGCGATCTATCGTAAGCCACTAATTCCTTTCTGTAAATAAAACATAGTATACAATACAATAAATTATTTTTTTAATGAGTAAACAGACCAGTTTTATAACATACCTGCATGCGAGCACCTTCTGTATAATCTTGGATAGGTCTTCAAAATGTCCCTTACTTTCGACACAATACTTGTGGGCGAGTGTCTGTATGACACGGTTTATCTGCGCACCGCCGAAAGCGCCGCCAGCACCGTTGCTGTTCTCATCCGCACGAGCCTCGACTCGATGCTCGCTTATTTTGTGTACTAACGACTGAAATTGACAAAATATTATTATTATGATTTGTACCCATAATTCACAATGAAATAACATTTTAAAATTCAAAATAATCAGTTGAGAAGTGACACACAAGGGTATAGGAAGTGGAGAGGGTTAAGGTTTATATTCCTAAGCAAGAGTTGAAATATTTTCGTTTCTCTGCTCTTAACTATATGAAGTATGATATGACGTATATAGATCCATTCATATAAAGTACAATGTATGAAATATTTCCAGTTTGATTAAATAAAGTCCGGTGTAGAGTCCCATCACATGACTCTTTGATTCTCCCTCATTTCTTATAATCATATAAAGAGAAAAATGTATAAGAAGTTAAAATAACCTACCTCCAAAACGGGTTTATTAGCAATAAGTTGACGGTAAACACGGTCGGCCTTGTCCAGCAGAATACCAATGGTCTGCACCATCTTCTTGCGCTCCTCGTCATTCTCTATGGTGTCGACGGCGCAGCACGGCCGCGCTGTCAGCGTGTAGTCGAACTTCGCGTACTTGCAGAAACCGCACGCGTGACAGAGGAAAGGATCTTTCTCGTCGTAGTTTATGGCGCTAGATTAATACGAAAATATTTATAAGTCTGTCTATATGTGTAACTAGAAGGGTAAGTAGTAATCTTTATTTTAATTTATATTATATTTTCATTTCTTTTCTCTAGAACCTAAAGGATAATTATATATAGTAAAACTTATTATTTTTCAAATGTAAACTCTATATAACGACACTGAAGGGACTGTGCATTTTATGGCGTTATAGAGAGTGGTCGTTAAATGGAGAGAAGAAAAATCAGAATTAGAAAAAGAAAAAGTTTATTTCAGTCTGGTGTTAGTAGTTATACCGTATAAAAGAATCTTATTTGAACGCTATTGCGTATATTCTGTTATTTTTGTCTGACGTCTTTTGCTGCACCAGTAATTTTGTTGTATGTTTTTAATTATTTTATCCATATCTTGTGATATTGAGGCATTTTGGTGATAAAGGAAGTAATTTTCCAATAATTTAGCTGCTTTCAGAGCTTCTTCAATGCTCGGTGGAGGCTCAAGCTCATCCGTCTCATCTTCTTCATCTCCTTGTTCTTGATCCTCGGATCGGAACTTGAGTCAACTTATAAAAAATTCCTGCTTCATCAGCATTGAAAATGTCACTTGGCGCGTATTTTTCTATGAATTTTGACCACACTCTAGTAATCCAATCATGAGTCACAGTATCAACACTTCGTGCTTCGCCACTTATTTTACCATAGTTGATATGATAACGTTGCTTGAATTTTCCGAGCCATCCTTCTGATGCTTTGAAAGAAGTTAAACCAAGTTCTTCAGCAAAATTCTCCGCCTTAGCTTTCACAAGTGGCCCCGAGATAGGCATATTATTCTGGCGTTGTCGGTGAAACCATGATAGTATAGCTTCATCCAAATCTTCGTATTTAGGTTTCTTTAATTTTTTGGAAGATTTTCCCTCGCTCTCAGCTTGGAGAATTTTTTCTTTATTTTTCCATATTGTGGACACGGTAGAGCGACTAAATCCAAAGCGTTTGCCAACATCACTTATCTTCTCTCCCGTTTCTATAGCGCGTATCAGTAAAACTTTTTCGTCAATACACAGTGATTTTCTTTTACTAGCCATGTTTACAGTTTGAAAGTTTGTGAGCAACTAAGAATATGATAACGTATAGATAATCGATGACTCCTACTTATTAGTCATCGTTAACAATTACAGTCTACACGTGCAAGCAATCCCAATTTGTAAACAAAAGAACGAATTTCTTAGAAAATTCCGTATGCATGATGCCGACAGTAAAGGTTTATTGCGGGCTAGGATAATAAAGCGACAAAAGAACGTACACAGATGCGCAGTTTTTACTAATTTTAGCAACTTAAAAGGTACTTTTTATTACTCAATTGTTGTCGTTATTGAGAGTGGGTGTGATGCTATGTAGAGTGTATCATTGTATGGAATACAAACTAAACCAACCAAAGCCAATTGATTTCGACGCTTTAGAGAGTTTGTCGTTAAATCGAGTGACGTTACATGGAGTTTACACTGTATATTTAAATTTATATCTATATATTATTATCATGATGTATTCTACAGCTATGTTTTGTTACACAACAAAGACTATAGAGCAAACTACATTACAATATAATAATATCATGTTAAACTCAAACTATTATTAAACTTTAAGTATAGCTTAAAAACATTTTACTAACCGACACTTGTGACACTGGAATACGTTCTCGCCGCAATTGGCACAAACTCCAGGATTCGCTGGTACAGATTGAGAACAGCGAGGGCATTGAAGAGATTCACCTATTAAAATATAATACAACATATATAAATTTCTTAATATACTTCCACATTATGATGAAAACTTTAAAATTTTAAAATAGTTTATAAAACCTGTGGCTTGTTGGTTTTCATAGAAGTCAGCATACTCCATCATAAGATTACAGGCGACAATAGGCAGCGGGAAATCAACGCGGACCTCTGACTGTCCGGACTGAAGTTGTACTCGCTTGGCTTTATGCCACATGCCTGTAAATATTTTATTTGCTATTAAAAGTAATGTAGACTTTAAAAATTCATATTTTAACAAAGATAAAAAATATAAATAATAATCACAGGTTTTGTATGAACAAAAAATATTTCTTTCATAATAATTCAATAGTGAGAAATATTTTATTGAGCATAGTATAATATGTTATTAATGTTAAAAAAATCATAACTTAATTCTAAATAGACGCACGAGACTGAAAAGTAGTAAATATTATGAAAAACACACTCACTGGGTTTATTCTTGAGTTCCTGCACAGCTTGGACAGTTCTATTGTTGTAATAGAAATTGATAGTGCGCACCATCTTGCTCCTCTTGATATCACCGATACGCAGACTGATGCGGCTGATCATGTGGCTGTTCACCAGCTTCACAATCTGCGTGGTCGTCGTGAACTTCGAGTCGATCTGTGACCGTTATACGCGATTAGCCCTTATTTGGTCGGTACACGGTGGCACGCGCAGCGTTAGTTATGTAAACCAGGGATGTTATGGATCTTATTGGTGTTAATCGAAATTATCATATATTCAAAATTATAAAAAACGATACTTAAACGTAACTGAATCAGATTTAAAAGTTTTCGATGATTTCGGATATGGGCAGACTCGAAATGAGGTTTATTTTGCCTGGCCCCTGATACTTGCACGTTGCACAATAAAATTTCGTTACTAGATAAAAAAAAAATCTCACTGCGATGCAGTTGAACATAATTACAAGAATGTAAAAAACAGCTGCCAATAACAAGTTTTTAAAAATTTATTTCTCTAATATTCGAAACTAATGAGCAGCCCAAAATAATTTAATATTCATAACCGAAACAGATATAATCAAATTCAAATATTTTTATTCAAAATAAGGAGGTACATGTTACATTTTTTGAACGTCAAATAATTTATCACCAATTCACTAAAGTTAATGCCTCAGACCTGAGAAGAACAGGCGCAAGAAACTCAGCGGGACTTATTTTTTAAAATCAATTTTATACAAATTCATATTTAATTATTTGTCACAATGATACAATGATAGTATTTTTCTCATATCCTACTAGAGATCTAAAATACATCCGTAACATCCCTGATGCAAACTACTACACATCTACATGCTGTCTAACTACACATGGCTAACTACCACCTTTTTTTATTCTATACAAAATATAAACACTTCTAATTCATTTATACACATAATATATTTATTACAACAAAAACATAATATTAAGATGAAATTTTATTAAATTAAAAAAATTGCATATCTAAATACCACAGCATGCTATTGCAAGCTTTGATATACAAAAAAATGTACCTGTTATTGTCGACAAAAATTTTGCAAAATTTTGATGTAAATTAGTTTCAATCGTTTTATTCACCCCCAATTTTAAACGCCATTGAAGCCATTAACACAGCATTCCCCATAAATGACCCTAACTATAGTGAATAGCAATTTTATTAATTCTCAAACCTTGATAGTAGGTAGTTTGATGGTCGCCATCGGTACTTCGGGATTGTTGCAGACGAGACAAGGCTCAGACTCCAGATAGTATCCATCTAATTCAACGTAGGCGCCGAGAGCGGCGTACAACGCTGCGTTACCGTGAGACGATAACAGCTGATTTTGGTTGCGAAGCAGTTCCACTGCACTGCTTATGTAATTCTGTTGAATCATTTTTATAAATGTATAATGAAATGTAAATTTTTCGTAGTGTTGTTTAATGTACTATACATGAAAGGCCTTTTGTAGCATAGCAATATAGGTGGAGAATAACAGGTATAAATACTCCATTCCTTACTTTCTATCCAATTTTAGTGTTAAATTGCGGAATTCCACACCGCGCTTTGTCTATTATAGAGGAGAAATTAAAATAATATTAAATATAATGAATATCCTGAGTGGGAATAAAACCCAAAATGAGAAGCTGTTCCACTGGCCTACAACAGACTACATATATTTTGTGACATTCATTATTTGATAGCAATTATTATAAAAGTAAAAGTGAACTCACCTCGGATTCAATATTTGGTGTTTTGAGAGTGAAATATCCCAGAAGGTCAACAAATTGAGCCGCTTTGCGTCCGTATTGCGGCAACGTAGGCCACAATCCCCACAGCAATGACACCAACGACTCTTGCTCTACTTGGGCACAGTTTCTGAAACATACATTTATATAAATATATGTCAGCATATTTTATTATATATAATTTTATAACTAATATTCTATTTTAACAATTTGTTAGTACGCTTAAAGTTTACCAACATTAACTAACGATGTAAGGGGAGGTATAGGTTTTTAATATAAAGGTGGATGCAAGTCATTGAGTCTAATAATGTTATTTTAGCAGTAAACGCGAATGGTACAAAGCGGTCAAGGAGTCCTGGCCGGGTTGAAGTTATTTGTAGATGGCTGCACAGACATACTAAGATGTTTTTTACTTATGATTATTATCCGGGTGTAAAGTTCTAAAAGCCTAACTTCAGGGCGACTACAATTTCATTTTTACAGTTTGACATTTAAATAAAAACAATATTTTCTTACTTGTAAATAGCTAGAAGTAACGCATGCGCTTGCCAACGCACTGCTGTTGAATTAGTCTCCAATAAGAAAGCTTTTACAAATAATTTAAGTTCTTCCTGGGTCACCTATAACATAATTTTGGTTGTAATTTCACATAATTAAAATAAAGAAGAAGTGAGTACATGTGTAGTAAGGTACAAAATGTTGTCACCTGTTTCCATATTTGCTGTACCAGTGGCGGGACTCTATGTTCCTGGAACTTGGATCCGTCAGATACAAACGCATCACTTTCGGCGCTTCTCTCCCGTTCTGACCATTCAGCAGTATTCTTTAATTAATAAAGTATTTAACATTACAATTTAAATACAAGATATATTTAACGAGGAGGAACTTTCCACATAAAAAAACAATCTACCAAGTGTAGAGAAACTCAATCAAAAAAATTCGTCTCCTTACTGTGGAGTAAGAATATGTTTTTTCTATTGGGGAGTGGCGGGCGCGGGCGCTAGGACTAACCTTGTCCTGCGCGCGCTGCACGGCGACGGGCGGCGTAGAGGCGGGCGTGGCGGGTGCGGGCGCGGGCGGCGCGCACAGTGCGGCCTGCAGCAGCTGCAGCACGGTGGGCGCCACGTGCGGGTGCAGTTGGCGTGCCACACGCACCAACCAGCCCAGCGTCTCGCGGCGCTCCGTCACGCACGTATGCTGCCAGTTGCCGGTGCGCGCTGATACTATTTCTGCGCACGCCTGGTGAATTTTATTTTGTCTTTAGAATATTGAAATACTTTGTCATTAGAATATTAGGAATAATGATAAAACAGAACTACATTAAAATTATAAAGTCCAAAATAAATATGATAAATAACATTCAATTAGTTCTTCTCTGATATTCTCATAACAATATAACATTGAATATAAATTTTAAATTTTGTCATTATTATTATTAAAATAATATTTTTAATTGACCACAATCTATAATTTACAATAAAGTATACCTTCAAGTGATCCATAAGCCGTACGAGCTTATCGTAAGCGGGGTCGGTGGCGAGCAACACGCGCGCGGCCCTCAGGTGCGTGTCGAGTGCGTGCACGTCGCGGAGCTGTCTGTAGCGCTCACGAGTTCCGCACAGCAGTAAGAGAAGCTTGCGTACTTGTTTTCTAATTTAAAATTATTTTTATTACTTATAAAAACAAAGTTAAATATTGAATCAATAAAAATACAAAATCTATATAAACTATTTAGTTTAAATAAACTACTTAATATAAATTACTTAGTGTAAAGTAAATAAATGAAATGGAGTAAAAATATGTTCTATTTATACATGGATAAAAGATAACGGGGCAAAGCAAAGACCTGTTCTGCCATTCAACACGCAATGCCTCTAGAATTTGGCGGAAAGTGGAAAACGGAAGTGTATTAACGCTAGGTATTAACCTGGGTTCTTTCAGTCTATTTTGCTATGTATGGGATAAAAAATCTATTTATAAAAATTATACAAAAGTATATATTATTAGAACTTTTCAATACCTGAGTGGTGTTTGCTGATTCATCATATACTCGCATAGCAATGTACGCCAGCGTGCATCAAAATGTTTATTATCGCAGTGTTTGTGTATTTGACATGGCAGCCTCAGAGCCATCTCCATTACTAGTTGTGGGTAGTTGTCGAATACATCGAGGGCGTGACCTGAATAAAAATCATAATATTTTTAAAGTGTTATTTCAACCTAAAGATTGAAAAATTTAAAGTTTATGATTTTATTATTTGATATTTAATAAAATCAGTGTAAAATACCCCGTTCTCCACTTTCTGCCGAATTCTGGAGGCATTGCGTGCTGAGTGGCAGAACTCAACGCCGCGCTTTGCCTCGACACCAGAGCAAAGAAATATAAACGTAAATAAACATTTCTCTTCCTCGATTCGGGATCGAAGTCACATATTGTACCGCTGCGCCATTACAGCCTTTATTTGATATTTTTAGTATTTATACCATTAATTTTAAGCTAACATAATTCGGATACTCACTCTTTACATACTCCTTGACAAAGAATGGTTGCATATCGGGTAGAGGCTGTGGTGGCTGTGGCTTAAGTAGTTGCTGAGCAGTAGTGGTAGAGCCTGTATCTGTAATAAAATAATTTTCAGTAATATTTTTGAATTTGATATTTATTACAAACAATTTTCAACTTTTTTAATGGTCTTCTTCATATTGTTCATATCATCTATCTTTTTAATATACAGAGGCTAGTCGTGACGTTGGCCCCTACGTCACTCAACGAAAGTAACCTAGCAAGAAACATAAAACTACTTACTATTACTCTTCTCCCTCCAATACGGCAACAGAGACACTAACACGTTATAGCAATGTTTAGGAGCCCCCGCGCGCACCAAAGCGGCGGCCGCCAGCCTCGACACGTGGGCAGCGCACGCCGCGCCCGACACCTCGCCGCGCGATACTGTACTACTTGTACCGCTGGTACCGCAGGTCTTCCAGCGGGCCATGAGAACACCTGGAATTAATAATACGTGCACAAAGATTTGTTTAAAGAAAAGGATAGGCTATACGCTCTGTCTAGGACCTAATCATATACAGAAGCAGCAAATGAATTGGCAGCCTTTTCTTAAAGAGTGTTTTGAGTTCTTGTCCTTAAACATCCCAAATAAACCTGGTGTCGCTCAGTTCTCGACATTTTGCAACAATAGAAACCATCGATATAAATGTTCTGAATATATTCGAATTCATAAGGAAAAAATAGATAAATATTCATAACGATATTTCCAATAAAACAACATACTTATGCCAAAGCACAAAATAATCAAAATAATCAATCAAACCACTCACTAAGTAATCTCATAATAACTAGCTGCAACTCCCGTCTATTAGTGCGCACATGTACTGGCGGGTCATGCAATTCCGTTTGCGTGTCTAATTCAGACACGAGTAACTCCAGTTTCAGTATGACAAGGTGCACTTCACGTTTTTCATTAGAATCCTCCCCATTGGTGGGCTCCTCTGGTTGTATATCCAATTCCTGGACTAACACATCAAGTAATCGTTCTAGGACCACACGATCGCCTTCAACGCTGGAATCCAGGTCTCCGGCGAGCATGAGGATGACCTGAAAAATTTTGTTAATTATAATATTATTAATATATTCCGTCACTACAAAAAAGTTACATTATGATCAATGAGTTATGATAAAAATAGAAAACCTACATTTTTTTAAATCTATGGAATTTTGAATGTATGAATTGATGCCAGTAATGACGCAAGGGCGATAAAAGCGTTTTACTGTAAACGCTAAAGGTTGTGGGTTTGATTCCCACTCGGGGAAATCGTTGAGTTCCGCCATGCTAAACGTAATACCTCCAGAATTCGGCGGAAAATGAGAAGCGGAGTATCTTAACACTAGGTTCCCTCTGCCTATTCATTTGTAGCAACACGCGGGATACAACGTGAAGCTAAAAAATCCTAAGCTTTAATATATATTTATATAGACAAATCGTACCTGCACAAACGGTATAGCACGAACACCAGGCAAGGTCCTCAGCGTGGGGAGAGCGTTCAACGCGGCGGACAGCAAAGAAAGCCGCAGCGCGTGCAATTTGCGCGTCTCGTTCTCCACTTCAACCGCGCGAGACGTCGACGCTAATGGTTGCGAGGAACTCGATGGACCTGTTGTTTAGTGTAAAATTAAAATAACGTAAAAAAATTTTCAATACAAACCAGTACCAGTTTTAACCTTAAGATTAATTTACAAATTAGCTTTGTTCCATGGGTTGTGAAAATAATTTTATTACTAATATTTTAATTTCAAAAATGAAATTTAATTTCTGTACGTATTAACACACAACGTAATAAGTGGTTTAAAATATTTACCTGCGATTGCAGCCGGGACCTCCACAGTAGTAGACGGTTGTACTGGTGCAGACATTTCGCCTAATAATTAAATATTCTATTATAAACAAGATTTAAAAAAAAATATGCAAAAAAGATATTATTAGTAATATTAAATCCATTTATCTATTCAGTGAGGCTGGAGGAGTCTAACTATAAACGATATTGTAGGATTGAACCCACAAGTTGTTCCAAACGCAGGAAATGAATTATTTTAATTTACCCGCTAAGTCGACAAACCGGTGGCGTTGAATTCAGCCGCTCAAAATGCAGTATCTAGAATTCGAGTACGAAATGTCTTGGTTTTCTATTTAAAAAAATGTTACCATAAGCACTGCTTCGTCCAGAGACTCCTCCAATGCTATCAGCAGCAGAGCCACCGCTGTCGGAGGCCGCTGAACCACCCGCTTCAGCCGGGGACGTGCGTAGTGTGCTACCATCAGTCGCTGCTGTGCTACCTTCGTCGTCAGATCTGCGTAAAATATTTAAAAAATGCAATAATTGAACTGACTTCCACCTGAAATGGCGAAACGTAATAAATTGGCGGAAAATGGTGAATAGTGTCTAAACACCAGGCTCTGCTTCTGCTGTATGCATGCCACAAACAGCAGGATAATACAAGATACAGTGTGAAATTAAATAAAAAAAATAATAGTTTGTTGTTATTTATACAAGAAATGGGTAATGCGTGGAATGTCTTAACACTAGATTTCCTCTTCCTAGCCTACTATATGCGGGATAAATTGCGAAACTATATATAAAAAAGCTCAATTTACACAAAACAATAAAAAAAATAAAAAACAAACGCATCTCTCACCCATTAGGTGAAGCAGTGGCATCGCTATAGGCGGCGGGCTGAGCGGGCGGCGCGGCGGGCTGTGAGGGCGCGGGGGGCTGCGCGCGTCTCTCCTGCTCCTGCAGGGAGAGGGCGATAGCGAGCTCCACCATCGTCTCGTCGTCCGCGTCAGCCGGTATGTCTAGCAGCGCCTCGAGACCTGCGTTGGGGGGATTGTATGAGATGTAGATTTAATTCAAAATATTCTTTATTCAAATAAACTATAAAAGCACTTTTGAATCATCGAATGTACATGTCAACAAAAAGCTACCACCGGTTCGGAAGGCAGTTCTGCTGAGAAGAGCCGGCAAGAAACTCAACAGTAGCTCTTTTCAAAGTCAATGGTATATTTTACTATTACATTAGCTGGCAGCTATCCTGCCTGAAATTCAATAGACATTAATTCCATACATGTTTATCCTCTAAATATTCTTGAACAGTGTAATAAGCTTTACTTGTTACAATTTTTTTTACAGATATTTTAAATTTTAGTAGTGGCAAACTAAGAATACACTGCGGAATTTTATTATATACACGTATACTCAGCCCCATAAAAGATTTATTAACTTTTTGGAGGCGAAAACTTTACTATTTAACTTTACGATTACTGACTGATGCTCTACGACTCTATTAAAATTGAACTTTATTTTTGCAGTCAAATCGGACATTACACGCTGGCACGAGTATTTTATGGTAAAATTTTTGAGAGACATGCTTGGGGCTGTATATGCGATAGTTGTGGATTCAATTCAGAGATTGAAATATTTAATATTTTTAATAATTTGGTGGAACATTTTCCACCGAATTATTGAAAATATTAAATAGGAACGGATTTTTTAAATTAAATGGACTGTCTTACCACTAGGTACCCAGGTACCCTCTATCTACCACACGGTATGTTCGGGATTCATCGTGAAGCTATGAAAAATCTTTTAACAATACTAACTAATACTCTATACTTCTTTTTTTTTTAAATAGAAAAATAATTAAATTTCCTCATTGTTGTATTACTATTGTTTTATATTATTTCAATAACAAATTGCTTATTAAACAAACACCTCACAGAAATAACTTGTATACAATTTAAGTAACGTAGCTCACCACCATCAGGAGCTAGCAGCACCATCGGTTCCAACGAATCATCCACATCCATATACTGGTTCTCTTGTTGCTCCTCGCGGTTTGCGTTTAATTCTGACTCGGACACCGCTGCTTCTGTGATTGAGCTTGTGGGTTGCGCTGTTGTCGTTGATGATACGGCACCTATGTCAATAAATTTAAACAAATAATGGTGAATCTGTACTATTAACCAAGCTATGTGTCACGCGGAACACACATGAAGTAAGAATGTTATGCAGAAATAATATTTTTCACTTTTTGAAAAAATAAGCTTAGCCTATTTGGGGGTAAAATTATATATTGTTGTTGCCTTTCGAAAAGTAAGACCAAAGAAAAATATAATTATTCCAGATATGTTTCAATTGTGCAACTTTTAATATTTTTTAACAATATCAATAGTTAAATATTATAAATCATTTTTTATTATCTTACCTGGAGTATTAGGTGGGGAAGGTATGTACACACGACGTCTCTTAACTCTTGGTCTTAGTACACGCATTAGTGCCGCTTTGGCTCCAAAGCTTATACTTTGGTCTTCAGCCAGTAGAAGTGATAAGTAAATTTGATTGCCGAAGTCAATCTAAAGCAACAAAATTATTGTTAAAGTTTTCGTATCCCTTTAAATAAAATTGATAATTAAAAAAAACTTATATAAATTGTATAAATTACCAAGTCAAATGCAAAACCCAAAAGATAATGTTTAGCAAGTATTTAATTATTATTTTTTCAAAAGATGTCCTCCCTTATTTCACTGTCACTCTGTATTTGACAATATTTAAAGTAGACTAATGAGTCGACATGGACTAATTAATGAGTTGTAAATCATTGGACATGGCACAGCTTTGAACATCTAATGAGATGTTCAAAGCTGTGCCATGACCAATGATAGTTGGGAAAACTTTCTAAATGAATAAATTTTATTATATTTGACTTAATATTTATTAAAATTTATAATTCCTCTGGTGGTCTTCGCTCTGGCGTCGAGGCAAAGCGGAGCTTTGAGGTCTGCCACCAGAATTCGACGAAAAGTGGGGAATGGAGTGTCTTAACACTAGGTTCCTTTTGCTTACCCTGCTGTGTGTGGGATACAGCGTGACTATATTTAAGAAAATCATAAAAAACCACCAAAAAAACTCACACAATCAGCGTCACCGTACAACTGGAACGCATGTATAGTATCAGCCAACGCATGCAGGGTATGCTCCGCATGCCGAAGTCCATACGACAATATGCCAGGAGGGCCCGCGGTTTGATTTCGACACGCGGCCAATTTCCATAGAACGCTGCTTAACAACGCGCAGAGATGGGGCTCTCGGTCATCTTCCTCTTTGTAGCCACTCTTCCATAGTGATGACCAGTTGCCTGTGTAAAATAAGTGTATTTATTATTTAATGTGAAAAGTAATAAAGTTTTTCGTATGTAATATTCGAGATATAAATTGTATTTTAGAACTATCCATGGAAATTAATGATTCGGCAGTGGCGGCTAGTATTTCTACCCTCATATTGTTGTATAATGTTGCCAAACTTTAATTCAAATAGCCATACTAACAATTTCCGTTAAAATAACCATAAAAGTAGTTAAAATAAAAGATATCAATTTACTTAATATGCTAACATATTTTACCATCAATCGGCTTAGGCGGTGTGGGCGCACTAAACTTGACGAGATGATGTGGTCGCGCAACCGCTACGCCGCGCGCCAGCAAGACTAGACGGAAGTACGCCTCGGGATCGATGTTACGAGCGTCGGTGGTGTCACGTAACTCACAGAGTGATGTTGACACGTATTTTAGGATGGCTTGATCCTGTTATATAGATAAAAATAATTATTTGGCTATGTAATTAACACAATGGTAAATTGAGATATATATTTTTTTATTTTACAATAAACCTTATACTTTATGAAAAATATTTACTGACAAAAATGAGAAACAAATATGAACCAACCTTAAACTGATGATACTGTCCTTGATACACGGCTCTTAGCAAGCACTGCGCGCGCGCATTGAGGTGGGCGGACGCGGGCGCGCAGAGCAACTTGCGCGCCGCTTCCGTGCCTGCCTCGGCGCCAGCCGCCGCGCCTGTGCTAGACGGCGCGCTGGCTCCCAGTTCCAGCGCCTCGAGTGCCGCGCATGCTAGACGCTCAAGCGAACTTGGCTTCCAAGCACCATTATTGTTTTCTGATTCCTTTTTGATGGACAAATAAATTTTGTTATTATAGAATAGAAAATAAATTTCTATATTGTATATATCCTTCCCACTTCTACTGGGCAATATTCATTATTTAATATAACAAACAAAAGCAAGACAATATACCTGAGCCACTTTACTGGATGATGGGCAAGCAGAAGGATCTTCATTTTCTTCTGGCCAACCAAATTGTTCTTTATTCTTGCCATAAATCTATCAAAACAATGAAACAAAGTACTTAAAATAGAAGAACATGTTGTATCTTTAAATGGAAAAATAAATAATGTAAGATATATTTTACCTTGACAGACTCAACCATAGTTACACCATCAGGATCTTGAGACGGGCCGAAATTAATAACAAGCTTCTTATCTGACTGCAATGATTCTTCACGTGTCAAAGGAATGTCGAACCAACGATTCCTGACAACTATAGTTGGAATAGACCTTCCATAAACCTATAAATGTTAAAAAAGTTATAAATGTAACCTCAACAGAGTTGATATAAGTATTTATTATCATATATTTTTTTAAGTGTTATTTATACAGTATGGAAAGAAAAACATTAATAAATATATAGAAACGCTTATAAACTATTTCTTAAAAATATTATTATACCTCAACATAAGTAGGAGCCCTTGCGACATCCTGACTTCCGAGCAATACTCGAATTCCGCAAATGACCATATTGGGGTCAGAGTTAGTCACTTCCATGGAAAACCCGCTCATTTTTGTAGACACCACGTACAAACCTGAATGGAACAAAGCTTTTTATGATATTTTGTACGAAACAAATATAATAAAATCGGCTATTCGACTTAAACTAAACTTTTTTCAAGGAGATAGTAAATATACAATTATAAAATAATTCGTCTTATATTATTCGGATCAAAATAAAGTAACACATTACATACCAGTAGTATTGAGACGATGTTTGATCTGTCCAGTGTTGTACACTTGAAGAAGATCATTTCCTCCAAATTCAATATCAATCATGGCAACGCAATGTTCGAAAAAGTCAATCGGGAATTGTGGTGTTCCATTAGAGTTGGACTTTGTCACCGTCTGCAAAATAATAATCAATATGAAAATTTATATTAGAGCCACTTTAGGTAAACCAAAAAGCATAAATTTCAAAATATTTAAAAAACTACAAATAGTATTTAAAAAAATATAGTTTTTTCAGCTTCATTCCTGTATCACTCACTTGACTGATGCTATGACCACGAGAGCGGCCCGCTTACAGCGCAGGCAGAACCCACAACCATTGCGTTTACTTATTAATATTGCGTGAAGATTTAATGTTTCAAAATAAAAACAAACAACAAAATAAATGCATAGGCCAGTCGGGGCGCAGGGGCAGAAAGTGTGACTGTAAACGCGACTTGTTTGCGGACGCGATCCCCGCTCGACGAAATGAAATATTTATTTAAATTTATATTTTTATATCTTTATTCTGGCAACAAGGCAAAGCGCGGCGTCGAGTTCCGCCACTCAAGACGCAATGCCTCCAGAATTCGGCGGAAACATTACTTCTTCACATTAGGTTCCTTCTGCCTACCCTGCTGTGTGCGGATACAGTGTGAAGATGATAAAAAAACCCAAAATAGACAATTCCTTACCTGTTGAGCTTTACCCTTAGCATGAGTGAGCAGCCTCGGCCGGCGTCTGGGAGCGTGCACCGGCTGTATGGCGGGCGACAGCCAGTAGCCGGTGTGGTCCTGGCTGGCCGCGTACATGCGCAAGCTACCGTCCTCGCATAGTAGTATTAGAGTGCTCTTCTGCTCCCCGCCGCCGCCGCACCAGTGGCGGACCGCTACCATGTCTGTTATCTTCGCCTTGGCTGGTACAACCTAATACAAATCGTTTCGTTTGTTAAATTAAATCTTCAATTCTTCTGTTGTATAAAGGAGTATATTGAAACATTAATGAAAAAAGAAAAAAATAAAAAAAAACAGAAGGAAAAAAGAGCAGTAAAGACCACGGACCACCAATGTCCATGCTGTGTTTTAGTTAATAATAATAATAATAAAAAAGACGTTAAATCGTGTTGCAGTCAATTTGTTTGGTAACGTTTTTTTATATAAAATTGCATGAAAATAAAAAGAAAACTTGAAAACATGCTTTATACTTAAAAGATTAAATGATAAATAAAATAATTTACGTATTTACCTTAATCTCTTGCACAAATATGTTATTAGATGTTAGCATTAAGACTACAGGATTGTTAGAAGCCTGCATGACGGCTGTCACAAGACCGGGATGTCCTGGCACTTCAGCCCATTGGCATAGCGACTGCACGCCGCCTTGCTTGCCACGTCCGCCTTCTTTTTGTATCGCCGCTGACGACAGTGTTATCATGGCGGTTCCTGGATGTTTAGAAAAGATGTTAAGTATAAATTATTCTATAACTGACTCTTGAGACGAGAAAAAAGTATAATTTATTTTCTTCTTTATATTTTGAAATAAAAGATTTACCTTTTTAGATTTATTTGTGATAATGTTAAAATATAATATTATATTATTCACTACTTTACCTTTGACGCTATCTTCAACTGTATTCAAAGGTGCAAGGAAGCTCTTTCCTTGAGCATATGAGAAGAAAAGTATTCTAAGTGTGTGAGAGTAATATATCGACACTCCTCCTCCTCCTACTAAGCCAGCCACATCCTACATAATAAAATATTCATAATTTTATGTTTACAATAGAATAAAGTATAGCAGATAAGAAGAAATGCTTGAAACTTTTTTAGACTTTGCACAGAAAATAATTTAATTAGTTTTCATTTAGTTTTCGATGATTACAAATATATTATTAAACAGATCAAAAACCTACAACAACTGTATAACTAACTATACAGTGAAAAGATGTCAACAGCTTTTGTGACAGTGACAACACAATATTTATGTTCTTAATTAGAACTATAAATGATAAAAATAATCTCAACATTAACAACAACTTATGTTCAAAGTATATTCTATATATATTCAAAGTTTCTCTATACCTGAATCTCTGGGTGAAGCACTTCAAGTGTATTGGTAACATAAAATGTGCCTAATATAGCCCGCGATTCCTCACTCATGGGCTGCCAGTATATGTGTCCAGCGGAACTCATACACAACATGTGCATAACATCCTCTTGGTTAACAAATGTTACATCTCGGACCTAGAAAAAAATTAAGTAACATTAAATTAATTGATTCATTAATTTGGCCATAATTTCAACCCTCAATTATTTAAATCAATCAATCAATATTTTATAATCTGTATAATATAATATATAAAATAAAAAAACAAAATAAATTTTATATATACCTTTCCACTAGGCACAAGGAAGTGATGCATAGGATTGTTTAAATCTCTGCTAAGATCAAATATCTTGACAAAGTCAGAGGTGACCAGAGCAAGTTGCGTCTGAGATCCAGGAAGCCAAATCGCCTTAATCACGTAATTGTTAGCATCCAAACCTGTGTTTAGTACTAAATGGTCTGCTACAGCACCTGGAGAGGAATATAACACAGAAATATTAAAAATCAATAGTGCTTTTTTATAATTATTTAGTATTTAAGCACACAGTCACAGTCAAAACACAAAGATTTTTCTCTGTGGTAAAATCTGTGTGTTTTAATATATGATAAATGTATAGTGTACATATACATTAGGTAAATAAAGATGATGATTTCTTTATAGGTGATAAGCCTTGTCTCCATGTGATAGCATGATTTAACCATGTATAAAAAACATAATCTGCAAGATATTTTATCATAATCATAATTGTCAATTATATAAATACCACTTATTTTCTATTTAGCTATGAAAATTTATATATATATACAGATATTTTTGAAATTTTAACTTACCACCACTATTGAAAGTAAGAACATGGCATTCCTTCAAACCACACACAGCTAAAAGATCTTCATTCCAAGGGTTTCCACTTAAACTCAGTACAGTGAATGGTATGGGCGCAGACGAAAGCCTGGTGAGGGTCAATTTGTGTTTTGAAGAGTCCGCTTGTTTGAGTAACGCTGATAGTTGCAAGACCGTAATTTTTCCTGTGAGCATTAATATAAAATATGTTAATGTATAAAGATCAAAAATTGCGATGGAACTATAAACCATAAAAAATATATGTAACAATAAAAATATTCATATTTTATTGTTATTGACGAAAAAAAATTAAAAATATCGTGAAAACCAAACAAACCTTTCTCATGTGAAACAGCAAGATGTTGCCGACGTCCGTGCGGGGAGGCGAGGCAGCACATCGCCACGCGGCGTAGCTTGTGCGCCGACATGAGCTGGCGGATAGTCTGTCCATTCTCGCCAGTATACGACATTCGTACATTCTCGAATGCACCTTCTTGGGAACCTAAAGTATTTATATATTACAGTAAACTTATAATTACCTGTTGTGAACTTCAATATAAACTTTTTAAAAATTTTTACGTGAAACGCTTACTGCGTTAAAAAGAAATAAGTAGATCTTTTATTATAATGAGAAATTGTTTAGAAAAAATCATTTTTTTTGAAATTATATTACCAAAATTATAATTGAAATAAAAAAATCAATTATAATTTTTGTATAGTGACAATACTCTCTAGTATGAAACAAGCTTCGTCTTTTTACCCTATATGACTGAACTACTTTGACTGAGGCCATAGGTTGTAATTTAACAAAAATCTCACCTAAAGTAGGCATCATGAGCGTATCAGTATGCGTGAACCGTTTCTCTCCCAAGTGTAGTTGGGCGAGGGCACGTTGGGCACGTCCGTGTGCGCCCACCGCGGCGCCGCGCTCGCAGGCCGCGCGCACGGGCCCTGCGAGGGCGCCTAACAACCGTCGCACGCGCTCCAGGCAACCAGACCAACCACTGTACGATAGTAGGAATGAGCGGCAGCCTATGGGAATATAGAAATAAATTTTTAGAATGGCATCGGTAAGCAGTGTCGAACGCTGCCTAACTAGGTGATGACGACACACGCAAAGTGGCTAGCAATGGGTCGAGGGGAAGAGCTGTGTAGATTAATAGCGACTGAAAAAATATACGTTTTTATGTCCTTAATATATTTATTTAAAAAACCTAAATAGTTGTCTGTTTAAATATTTCACAAGTAAATATCAACGGCTAAACATCAATGATGAACTTTTAAAAATGTTTTCTATACCTACACCATAAATCTATAATGAAAATAGCATTACATTACATTACACATATTTACCTTGTATATTATGAGCAAGTACTGGTCTCCGTGGTGGTGCATAAATAGCAGGAGGAGTGGGACTCGACGGACGACGTCTAATGGATGGTGCAGGAGGTGTCTCATCATTCCCACCGCTGGCACCGCGGGCACCGCCCAGCGTTACAGATCTTTTAACGAGAGCTTGACAACTACAAATATAAATATAGAATATTGCGTTATCCCCTCCAGTATGTATAAATAATGTGAAATATCATTAAGACAAAATTAATTTAGTTAGTTGGATAACAGAAGTAAACTTAGATGTAAGTAATAATTCAGAGATCAGCTTCACGCTGTATCACGAACACAGCAAGGTAGACAGAGGGAACCATGTGTTAAGACACTCCGTTCCCCAACTTCCGCCGAATTCTGGAGGCATTGCATGTTGAGTGGTGGCTCTCACTCAATTCAACGCCGCGCTTTGCCTCGACACCAAAGCGAAGAAATTAAAATATAAACTTAAATAAATATTTCCTTTCCTCGAGTGGGGATCGAACTCTCAACCGATCAATTTCGGAGCACACTTTGTGCCCTTGCGCCACGACTGCGCCTCAGAAATACTTCTATAAAACGCAGAGCACATGCCCATAATTCTAAGGAATCATTTTAAGCATTAAGGTATATTCATTACAAACACTATAACTTTACAATATTACTTCGGAAATAAGTAGAGTAAATAAGTTATAAAGATGCAGATAGAAAAAAACATAGATTAAAAAAAGAATAACAAATATACCTAGAATCAGATTTAGCTCCACAATCACAAAAAAAGTTTCCAAATTTAGCGTAGGACACATCATGTCCGCGGTGGCACACGCGCGCGCACACCGTGCACACGCCTACGCCGTCCACCATCTTGCACGTGTGGCAGTGATACCAGTGCTGGTTCATGAACTCACGTTGGGTCACCGTGAAAGTACATAGCTTGTATTGAAGCATCGCGTCTTCGTCCTAAAAATATTTTTATTAATTTTATACGAAAACTTGTATACTATATAATTATTATGTCCTATTACGAATCAAACAATATCTTCATAAATGTTTTTTTTATATAGCCATATTAGACATAAAGGAATAAGCAAATTGCATGTCCTTGTTTCTTTACTAGGAAGACCTAAACATTTCAATTACTTCACAACAATATTATTATATTATAATATTCATCACTTACAGAATCATCTGCACTGGTATCGTCGTCGTCTTGTTGTTCATCTGTGTAATCCAAGTCAAAACCGAGGTCTGATGGCGAATCCCAAGTTGGACTGACCGAGCGCCAAGCTATTTTAAAGCAAATTATATATTACAAATTTCATATTGATAACCATTGTAATGAGTGCTTATATATTTTGTACCTTCCCAAAAATAGGGGATCTAGGGAATCTATAGAATAATAAGTATTAAAATCAATAAAGGCCAGTTGTGGCGCAAAGGCACAAGGGAGCGATGGTAAACGTCACATGTTGTGTGTATATTTTCATTTCCTCACTCTGGTAACACTGTAAAGCGTGGCGATGAGTTCCACCATTCACCACGCAGTGCCTACAAAATTCTACGGAAACTGCTGAACGGAAGAGTCATAATAGGAAAGGAGTGTCTTAACAGGATTCTCAGGTTCCTTCTGCCTGTCATGTGTGGGATGAGGCGTGAAGCTAAAGAAAATAATAAAATAAATAGTTCATAATTTATTTATTTTCTAATAAATTATTGGCGTATATTGTTTTGATATATCTTAAAAATCAATAAATTTACTCACTGTGTGGCTGTGCGGTTCCAATTGCGTGCAATGCATCTGCAAGGTAGGAAAGCAAAACACATGCGGACTCGATTTGCGAAGTAAGAGTTGCATCTAGTTGCCCTTCCTCTAATTTCTCCAATACATCTGGACTACTGAGGTTGTCAACACTACAATCATATTAAATTAAATATTGTAGGTTTCTTAACTTAAACTTATATAACATTGAAATTAATTGAGGCCGTCGTGAGGCAGCGGCACAAGGGTGTGACTGTAACGCGACGGTTGTGGGTTCGATCCCCACTCGAGGACATGAAATATTTATCCCTCTTCCTACACTGCTGTGTACGGGATACAGCCTGATTAAAAAGAAAAAGAAATTAACGAAACTATAATTTAACCAACTTAGGTCGTAACTAGTCGTCGGTTGCAAACCCACCTCTTGGTTCTCCTTTACACTGTCAGTTGCATATATATTGTAAATAAGTTTGTTCACCATATTAAATCAACATTAAACATAAAAAACTGTAACAATATAATTTCTTACCAAGCAGACAACCAAGCCAACGCCGCCGGGAACAGGTGCCGGTGGTCGCCACCGGCGTGCGCATCCGCGAGGCGGCACAGCTCGCGTAGGAGCAGAGGCGTACACGTGCCGCCGCTCACGCTGATGAGGGCGCCCACCATGCGCTCGCTCACCTTCTCACCACTGAGGAACATATTAAAATTATCATATGGAATACGAAACTATAAGGAATAAAGAAATATAGGCGTCCGGCGTAACGTAACGGTAACAAGGCAAAGTCTTGCCATTCAACAATGCATAGTACGGAAAGTTGGGAATTTGCTACCTCAGGCTACCCTGCTTTATAAGAGATACAGTACGAAATTAAAAAAATATATAAAATATAGTAAGCAAATGTATTCATTAAGAGCTCTGTAATTTTAAGCATTTAAAGTGTGAATTTTATTAAGATATTTTCATTTTCATGTTTTATATATTATGAAATACACTTTTTACAATTTATAATTTAATATCAAATAATTCTATTTACCCGTGGTGTACAATATGTTTGCAGAGCAACGACAGCAGCGTAGCGTTATCGTTGGAGGAGCTCGACAGCAGCATGACCACGTCTGGGGCGGCGGCAGCTGTAACATTTTCTTTGCCATCGGACCAGCTACCACTTTCTGTGCATATTTTTAATATTCTAAAGTCTTAATATAATAGAAAACGTGGATTCGTGTCCATCTACATTATTTTTATATATTTTCTGAAAATATTTTACAAACATTAAATAACATTTCATAAATACATACATTACTTTGTGATGCCTATTAGCACTACAATTTCTAAGTTCTACTTAAATTATTAACTATAGGAATTTTACAAAGAGCCATACAAGATACAATTTATGAAAATTAAAAAAATATCTTGTAACATTGAATGAATTCTTTTTTAATGAAATATTTTATAACTTTAAATAATAAGATGGACCAATAACTATTCTAATCGTACGTCGTTAAGTAATTTTAATGAACATACCGGAATTAGCAGATTGTTGTGCTGTTTCACACTGAGCTCTGGGGGCTGGAGATCTATACAAATTAACAATAAATCACACATTAACTAATACATGTAAATTTATCAATATAAAATGAGTGTAATCCAGTTTCAGAAAATCGTAAATAAGTAGATAAATAATTCATTATAAAAACACATGAGTGCAAATTATTAACATTAAGTAGCCAGTTTAAACCAGGCAACCTTGGGCTTGCGGCACACTGAGGCTGGCAACCATTGATTTTCCATGTGATTTTTTTCAAACGCGCACGTAAAAAATATGAGTTCAATTTTCTCCAAAAACACATTACGATTTTTTTTTATTAAAGACGATTGCGGCAGGATTCTTCTAGGCAACCCTAGTGTAATCTATTCTACGAATCATGTATCATTCTTAAATATAAGTTTCACAAAAAAACAGATCTTTGCAGATTTTAGCAAAGGGATCTCAGCCCATAACTATTTATGTATGTTTCTGTTATAGGGATATTAAATTAATTCAATAGTATCTTTTAAAATATATATTTTTTATTTCTTTTAATCTTCAAGCCTATAGCATAGTAAGAAATGTTAAGAAACTCCAAGCTTTATGTTTTAAGAAATTATCAAGACATTGCATGTTGAATGGTTGTACTCAATGCTAGCTTTGTCTTCAATAGTGGAGGAATTAGAATAACTTCAATATAATTTTCCCGGGAGTGGGTATCAAACCCATAACCGTCATCAATCACTGTTCCACTGAGCCCTACAATATATAAATATACTTAATTATAAAATTAATTGTATTAAATATATTTACAACACTCACGGAGTATCAAACACAGGCAGATCCTGATCACTTCTATTGCCGTTGTCATTCCTTGCCGCATCGTCTGTACGGAAGACGGAACGCAGTGCGTTCCTTAGAGCCAACGAGGCGGGATTGCCTTCAGGAGCAGAGGAGGTGGGTGTTGGCAGTTCAGCCTCTGTTGGAGAACCGGCGGCTGAGGCTGGGTTACCGTTTGTTGGGGAGGCTGTAGAAATATTTTGTTGAATTCTATATTAATCTATATAAACTTTAGTTAAAACTTTAGTTTTCCATATAAAGATGTTGTCTTTAAAGTGATAGTCATTGAAACACGAAAGTAATTTACTAGAAATAAATCGGAAAGTCTCTCAAAAATAAGATGGTAATTACCTGGTGTAGATAGACAGATGTGAGAAAGAAGGTTGAGAAGATTCTGTTGGTCTGCTATTCCAATGAACTTACAAACTGATATACAAAGAGCACTATTCAGTTCTGAACTTTCACAACCATTAAATATTCTGATAAAAAGCCTGTAAGTAAAAAAATAGATTAATACAACAAATAATACGATTTAAATTTGAAATCAACAAACAAATGTAAGAAATCTATAAGAAAATAATTATTACTTTATAACTCCTTCGGTGTAAACACTACGGGCATGGGGCGCCGATAGTAAAATTTTGCCAAGCACATATTCTGAGTTGTCAGCGAATACATTTTCGTAGGCCACCCGACCCGCTGGTCTATTTAGTATTACTTCCCAATATATAACCTGCAAACATAACAATTAACCTGTTTTCATCATTGGTCTTAATAAAACGGCAAAATAGAAGTATAACTTCAGATAATTTACTACACTATGATGTCTTACTTATTTAAATACTGAGCCAGTCGTGGAGCCAGGGGCACAAAACGTGACTAAACGTTGACTAACGGTTGTGGGTTCGATCTACACTAGAGGAAATTAAATATTTATTTAAATTTATACTTCCATTTCTTCGGTCTGGTGTCGAAGCGAAGCGCGTCGTTGAGACTCAACGCACTCAACACGCAATGCCTTCAAAATTCGGCGGAAAGTGGGGAACAAAGGTTCTTAACACTAGGTTACCTATGCCTATCCTGCTGGGGGCGGGATACAGCGTGAAGCTGATCTATGATTTAAATATTTATAGTATTTTATATCTTACCATAAGTCCTAGAGTCTTTTCTGTAGACGGTTGCAAATTATCCACTAACACAGGGTAAGTTGTTTTCAATATATGCTCTAATAACAATTGTTCTGCTCTATTAGTTTGCGGAACAAGTGCATTCAAAGTCGCCGCCAACGGCTCCAATAGAAATTGTAGTCGGGCATCCGTCTGCACAATGACAATTTAATGAATAAATGTTTATTTTCTAAGAACTATTGAAATAATTTACATTCCAGAAATAAAGCATATAAAGACCAAAATTTCATAATTCAACTAATCCAAGCTGAATTATCAAGAATAAACGAAAATTAAAGATAAAAAATACACAAGTACAAGTTACAAATACTTACCAAAGCTGGCACAATAAGGTCCAAAGTTTTCTTAGTCAACGCTGCATTATCAGCAAGTTTGCCAGAACCAATTTCTAGGAGTTGCGCCGCCGAGTACGCTAGAGCAGTAAGAGACGCTCTGATGGAGTATTTTTCTCTGTCGTTATAATCCTTGTCGCTCATTAGCGTAGTGTGGTAGGACACCAATTTGAGAACCGCTGTCTCGGATGGAATCACATGGGACTCGTAAGCAGACTGTACGATAAAATAATTTATGTTTAGCGTTTTAATATTTTTTAAGCACTGGACTAATATATGCGCATTTAAAAAGGAATATTATTAACAACGGTTTCGTAGCTTTTAATAATAAAAACTTATCAAATTATTAATATTTATTACACAATAGTTTACTAGCGGACGCGCGCAACTTCACTTGCTTATTTAGATGTGAATTCTAATAAACCGTGAAACACGTGTTCAATGAAATCTATTTAAGTGTCTGAATTTACAACTTTATAATAATCGGTGCCGATTTAAATTTTTTCCATATAAACTTTCAACCCTTATTTCACCCCTTTAGGGTTAAAATTTTTCAAAATCCCTTCTTAGTGGATGTCGATTACGAAAGTAAACATCTGTCCAAATTTCACGTTTCTGCGCACAGCGGTTACGGCTGTGCGTGCGTCTTACCTCAGTCAGTGAGGACAAGTCCTTTTATATATATAGATTACAAAAGACCTTTTTAGTGTACTTTGTCAAAATAATCAATATAAAAAATAAAGTTAGCAATAATCTGATCGTAGCTTTAGACAGGACATTGTTCAGCAAAGTACTGAAAAATGTCTACTTCCACCAACTAGAACTACTCATTTCGTTAATAAATTTGACATATTAATTTACTTCAAAACAAAACCACCGTACCGTATCAACAATCACCGACGGTGCCACACCACAGGCGTCCAGCGCTGCCGCCACATTGTGTGTCAGCTGCACCTTCAGCCAGGTGCCGAGCGCGGGCGCGCTGACGCCGGCCACGCGCTCCACGCCCGCGACTCCGCTGACGCGCATGCGCGCCGCCCATACTGCGTCATCGTCGGCGCCGCGAGACGCGTTGGTTGTGTCGGTTTCGGTTTCTCGTAGTGCGTCTATTTCCATGCTGGCGCTTAGCCTGTTTCAGTTTGAATTCGTATTGAAATAATTAAATTATAGGTTCCTTTAACTGTTAATTATATTAAATTTGACATTTTTTTTTTTTATTATTATAATTAGAAAAATAAGCTACTTTTTCGAGTTTTAACAAATCAACATTAAACATATTTTTAAGAAATTGATTATAAGTAAGTATATACTAAATTAATTATTATTGACCTTTTGTTACAAAAACTAACAACATATTATAAAATATTTTGAATATAATAATTAATAAATAATTTACTTACCGGCAACATTCTAATATAGTTTCTAAGAGATCCAGTAAATCAGGCATGAACTGATGTGCTTCAGATGTTGAAGCAGAGTCTACAAGACAAACTTTCAATCTCATTAGAGCTGCGTCGCACGATATAACATCGAGAAGGCTTGGTAGACCGTTTGCTAAAAACAAAAAATATATAAAACTTGAAATCATAAAGCTATTTAAAAAAAAAATTGCATTGCAAAATTGCATATGCAGCAATGCCTTGCTGTTTGCGATCATTAAGCATAAGAAAAACATTTTTTACAATTGATTGAATTGAAGGTTCAATTCCCTCTCTAAGAAATAAAATATTTAATATTTTCATAGCTTCGCTCTGGTGACGTGACAAAGCGCGGCGTTAAGATCCGCCACTCTGTTGAGTGGCCACGCGACGCCTCCAGAATCAGTGATTACTGGGAACCGGAGTGTCTTAACACTAGGCTTCCTTTGCCTACCATGATGTGTACGGGATACACAGTGATACTAATATATACAACGAACAACATTATTCGCACATTTAATACCTATAGTAAACTTTTAAATCAACTTACATCCCATATTCTGTTTAAGATGTTTAATAGTTTCAGATGCAAGCCAAGCTGTGTACTTGATATTGTCACAGGACGCACTCACGCCCGCCAGCAAGTTTTCGGCATACTGCAAATAAAAATCGTCAAGATATCTGGTAATAATTAGTATTGTTATATAGATAAATTTTTGTGACATTTATTTATTTTACAAAAAATACATTGTACATTTTTTTATTGTAATGTGGTTATATAACACATATATAAAATGATAAATTAAAAAAACGGTAAAATCATATTTGAATTATTATCATTCCCTCCGCAGTGCTAATACAAAGCATGACCTGCAGAAAGTGAAATGAAAAGTGTCCCGACCCTGAGTTCTCTATTCTTCGAGAAGAAGTGTCACTAGCTAAGCTCGATCCTATCCTATCAATAGAATATAAATAGAAATAAAACCTAAAAGGTACAATATTAGAAATAAATCACAAACCAACCTGAGTATACATTCCTTGTTTTACAAGAGCGTCTTTAAGCCAGGAATTAAAAAGCTTTTTGCCGTCGGCTCTCGGCGCCCACACGATGGCGTGCAGAGGCAGCGGGGACGGCAGGTCAGCCGCTGTGCCTGCTTGCAACTTGTCCATGTGCGGTGTTGCTGGTGGCATGCTTACTACCAGCCTGACAATGAAGATACAATTGAATTATATTAAATATCGTGTACTATTATTTTATTTTAGTTTCATACTATCTAACATCTGGCAAAGGGAACATATTATTAGGATACTTTAGAAGGGAGCCTAAAGTTCCGCCAATTTTTCTAGACATTGCGTGTTAAGTGGCAGGATTCAATTATTTTAACGGTTTGTATAGGAAGAACAAATTATCTAGTTATCTAGTAATCAGTCTAAGTGTTTTCATTTAACGACAATTTCAAACACAAGTCAAATACAAATCAAAAAATCCACTTAATTTTTATAATTTTTAGAGCGTGAAGCTAATTAAAAATATTTACATAGAAATTAAAAAGAAATCATACCTCCAAGCAGTCTGGAAACAATAATTGGCCGCAGCCAACGCTGGCAAAGAATTGTGATACTGAGAATTGTCGCACAAGCACGCTGAATTCAATAGTGAGAGCAATGCATCTAACAGTAGTGGATATTTCAGTTTGTGTGGTGTTCCTAGTACAAAATTGCATGCTAGGCCATCCAGTTTGGGATTTTCCTGTAGATTACAAATGTATTAGCAAATAATTTTAATAAAATAATATGGAATCTGGAAATCTAATGTTAAGACATTTTCCGTTTCACACTTTCCGCCGAATTCTGAAGGCTTTCCGTGTTGTGTGGCGGATCCTAACGCCGCGTTGGTCGCTTTACCAGATCGAGGCTATGACTGATCTTAATTTTTCTTATTATTTATCCATACCTATATTATAAATTCGAAAGTAACTCTGTCTGTCTGTCTGTCTTTTACGCAATCAGGGCCGAACCGCTAATTCTATTGTGATAAAATACACATATAGAGATACTTGAGGGTCTCGGGATGAACATAGGATACTTTTTTTTCTTACATTTGTAATATTTTCGATATATATCAATATATTAAAATACTTATTAATTTGACATGCAATTTATTCCGCCATGTTTATAACAACCGCCGTTGCTAAGCAACGATTTGCAAAGTTTGTTGTTTTAAGAAAACGTCACCCAAAATGCGTTTGCTTAATGGATACATGGCGCGCGCCGATATAGATTTGTGTACATTAACAAAAATTAGATGATTTCTATAATTTGATATTCATCCTTATGAAAATAAATATAAGAGTCACTTTTAGCATTTCATCTAGATGGAAATTATAGTTTACTGTATAACATTATATTAAATAATTAAGGAGATGTCACTGATTCCAAATGATCTAGCCTACGAGTGGTATAGTATGACCGACGCGAACGGGCAGATGACTTTGATGGTTTAGTAAATTTTTATATATTTTCGAATTACTGTTAATTTTTATGTAATTATTTGCTGCTTATAATTAATTTATCTCAGTTCGGTTATCTATACCGATGTTATACACTTAAAATATCGTAATTTTAATCATTTGAGATTTTATTTAATATTGTTCGCAAAAATTACTAATTATTTAATATAGAAAAATGTTTAGTACGCGCGCACGGCAAACTTTAGGTACTTTTTTAATATTAAGAATTTCCTTTAGTTACTTTTACTTCTTTTGATTGTTCATTTCGGTTACTCAGATATTTTTTCTAATAATAAATCTCCACTTATTATTATTTTTTAACTTATTTTAATTATTTAGGCTTATATTTTCGCGGGCGTAGCCGCGTCCGGGCCCACTAGTATTATTATAAATATAAAAATTTTTCACTATTCAATAAATTTTGCATACTTGATTATTTATTTCAGCATTAGTGAGTGCATAGAACTTCGGTCGCATCGACGAGTCATCCTGTAACGATCTCTGCGATGGTTTGTAAGACGTTTCTATGAGTGGCACTTGGCAGTAAATACGGGATTTTAGTAGACCGTCGTCCGTTGTCGTCTTCATGCCAGAATTATTTGCTTCTGATGACGGTTGGGCTAATCCAGGTGAAATTACCAGGTTCCATTCAATCTAAAAAAAAAAAAAGAAATATATACTGCTTAACCTCCGTAATGAAAATATTTCTTAAAATCTTTAAATAATAAGAAAATAATAAAACAAACAATAATACTGTGTTTCTGTAAATATTATTTACCTGTTGTAATAAACATTGTGGAGCATCGTACAAGTGTTTCATGAGATATTCCAGCAGCAACATAAGTCTGGTAATCAACATAAGCTGATGTGGTGCTAAGTTCATAGCGCGCTTCCTATCGCTTATTCCAAGTGTTTCAACTACCTGCAAGTAAAGATAAAAAAATATTGTGCTATTATTTTGTAACAAAATAATATTAAAGACAAAAGAACAATGGACGTATATAATTATACTTGAAATTTTTGTAAATTCCATTACAAATATTAATATATTCGATACTTACTTTAATTATTGCATTAGATGTTGTAAGAAGCACAGACTTCTTTTGCATTAATGTCAAGGAATGGAATAGATAAACCAAAAGTTGTGCATGTTCAACATTCAAATCTGTAATAAAAAATCCTTATAATCAATTCTATTTAGATATCATTTAATCATTTGAGAATAAAACAATAGGATTATGAAATTAAATTGTCAAACTAAGTTGTAGCAGCACATATAGGGTTTTACGGGAACATCATATAGGGTAAAGTATTTCAAACCCATATCTAAAGAAATTAATCAAGATACCTTACATACAGTTTAGACATAGGATTTTTTAAATTTCACGATGTTTATCCATATCTGTATTTCGTGTGACGCAGTTACGCATAGATATAACGGTATAACGTAAACACTTACTACTACAAAAATGCTACTAAAGGTTAAACAAATTTGAACTTTATCGCCAATACATGCGACTCGATTTCGGAATGAGGCGTGTGCGGCGGTTTTACATTCATTCCTTTACTCTACATAAAAAAACAAGTACTTCATCATATATGTAATTTAATAATAAATTATAATTTTACAAAGATGAACGAAATATTACTCTACCTTCATAATCATGGTCCTGACTAGATACACTCTGGAGTGCGCACTCCTGTAGTGTATTGACAATTTTGTGCCACATAACGAGTATGCTGTTTTCGCGGTCCGCTGCCGCCTTGCTGAGGACCATACCGCCTAGCAGTTTAGCTACACGAGGACCAACCTGTAAGATAAGAAGGTATTAATTTTTTCTAGGTTATTGGTGTATGTATATAGTAGGGTTTGCAGGGGAAACCTAGTGTTACGACACTCCACTCACCACGCATCGCCCTATCCCAATAGGCACGAAGTGTCTCGAATATTTTCAAGACATTCCGTGTCAATTCGCGGAACTCAACGCAACGTTACCCGAGTGTGAAAAAAAATATATCCCCAAGTAATAATCGAACCCAAAACTGATGCGTTTACAAGCAGATAAATATTGTAATCCTGTCAATCAAATAAAATTTTGCTTTGTGTGACAAAAGATTTTTGCTTTAGGCGACAGTAATTCTAACAAACTTAAGTTACGTCAATATTTTGGTTGTTTTAATATTTTAGAACAGGAAATTTCGAAACATTTTATTAATTCGATTAAAAAAAACTTACGTGTAACGGTGTCATATTATTTCTCTCGGATCCAGTGCTCACAAGTTGTTGTTGCAACACAGGCTGTAAGTTGTGTAAGTAACGCACCAGCGCTGAACTGAACGCTGCATATAAGGAACCAAGACGGGTTCCAAAACATGGTGATATTGTACCTGAAGTAAATTTCATTATAATTTTCTTAATTTTTTTAGCATAAGAATTGATGATATTTAATTTATTTAGTAGACATATTTTATTTATCGACTAAATTATAATGATAATTTAAAATCTCATAATAATATCCAAATTAATATAATCATGGCATAGTTAGAGGACAGTATGTGATTGTGTAGATTCAATTCCTATTTTGGGGAAACAATTAAATTTTAATTAAAATGCCTAGTCTTTTTTTTTACTTAGTCTAATCTCATAATAAATATAGTTAAACCAACAAATATGTTTTGAATGATGTATATAGCAATGGCTTTAATATTAGTTTAATTTTCTTTGTTTGCACATTGCATGCCATATAAAGCAGGGTAGGCAGAGAGAACCTAGTGTTCTGCACCTCACTTTCCGGTCAATTTTCAAGACACCTCAACGCGTATTAAAAAGAGGAAC
This sequence comes from Heliconius numata, assembly GCA_016802625.1. NCBI lineage: Eukaryota > Metazoa > Arthropoda > Insecta > Lepidoptera > Nymphalidae > Heliconius > Heliconius numata. The sequence goes on along the minus strand of JAEBDU010013430.1, from coordinate 1,548,712 downwards.
TCGTCGTTGCATTTCTTACACGCTTCTCCTTAAAGTGAGAAAATGAAAATTATTCAGTCCCCAGAGTGAGAATCGAATCCACAACCGTCGCATTCACAGTCAGACTCTGTACCGCACTACCACAATGACCTCTTTGACATTTATAGTACATAAAAAACTTTAGGCATACCAGTATCAGTTCTAGCAGTCTCTCTATCAAGATCCTTAGCAAGGGCTACCAGCAATGCCTGGTGTGCTTCGTGTAGTTGAAGCGCATTGGGTCCCAGCCTCTCTACACCTTCGCCGAGGATTTCTTCCGTCAACAGGCTAAAGACTTCCGTTGCTAATGTTATGTACTGAAAATGAAATAAATAAAAATTAAAGATATTATTCAAGTAATATCCCCTGCACTCCAAATTTTCTAGTCAATTGAACTTTATATTTACGTTTCACAATGTATATTGTTTATTTACACCTATTTTTTACTTTACTACTAAGATTGTTTAGTAGAATAAACAATTAACGAGAAAGGACGTTGTTTAAATATAGCGGCACTAAAACTCATGCTTGTAATATAGTTTTTATCATTAATATAAGCCATTTTCTAATTATTTGTTTTAACACAAAACAAATGCTTACCGAATATGGTTCAGCTTTATCGGGCACAAAGGCTTGTTGCGGACGCGTATTAGTTTCGTTGGAGTTGTCGTTGTCGTTAGCGCCGGCGCGGGTGAGGCCGCTGTCCAACGCGTCGGGAGCTACGAGCGTCGATTCGAACCAGAGTCCGAAGAGAGGTTCGCTGTCTTCTATGTAACCAATCAAATGTTAAAACAATATAGAAATAATTTCCTGTTATTATAGAGAATGTGATACAAATTGAAAGGCCTCTCGTAGAATTTAAAATATTTTTTCTTCCCAATGCCATTTATTTGTACAGTAGAAACTCGATTATCCGCACTATCAACCGCGATAATTATTTTATACAAGCTACTACAGTGAAACTTAAGAAACTTTATATGTACGTAAATATGTCTATAAATCGTATGTTGGAAAATGTTAACACATTGTTGACCGGCAATTTTACGTTGAAGCTATCTCATATCACCGGCTATTATTTCGTAATTCAATGTCAAACTGAAACAATTTAAATAACCTTCAATAAACTTTATTTATACATATTGAATTGAAATGAAATTTTGTACATATCTTTTAAATAACATTTAATATTTTTTTTTAGTATGATATGCTGTATAGCAATCACCTACGTGTAATGGTACGCGAAGAAGTGCCAGGTACAAAGCTGCATTCATTTGAATCTAAAGTTATCCATTTCCTAGCTACTTCTAATAGATTTTTTTTGAATCTACATTTATTTTGTAAGTTAGAGTTACTGTAAATTTTAAATGCATTGAACAAAGTACAATTAATGAGAAAGAATGCAACTTTTTTAGACCATTTTATACTTTTTCTAAAGATGGAACTGTTTGCCAAATATTTTTTAATTCCTAATGCAAATGAAATCACGTGTTAGCTCGTAATCGGTCAACAACGTTCGGGCATGAAAACACGAGCTAACTCGTGACCGGTCAACAACGTTTGGGCATGAAAACACGAGCTAACTCGTAACCGGTCAACAACGTTTGGGCATGAAAACACGAGTTAACTCGTGACCGGTCCACAACGTTTGGGCATGAAAACACGAGTTAACTCGTGACCGGTCGACAATGTGTTAATAATTTATTTTTATGTATATTTTAATGAACGTTGATTTTCGTCTGCCTTTAATAGACACAACAAATTTATGCTATGTAATTGCTAGCAAAGATACGGGATCCGGAAGAATCTAGAGTGCAGGATAAATTTGCTTTAATGATATTAAAGTGTTTGCGTAAATATGAAAAATTTTAAGTAAATTTAAAACATTTTATAAAGAAACTTAAAAAAGGCATCTTTCTTTTTCAAACAATGATCTTAATAAAACACATTAGAGAATTAGAAGTGTAACTAAAAAATTTTATGAAATATAACAATTTTTATCATTACCATCATCAGTCTCAGAATCCTCCGAGCACAGTATCATGTCCTGGAAGTAAACAGTCGAGTCGGATCTATCAACGTCGGCGTCCTGGTGCTGCTTCTGTACTACTGCACGCTTCAAGTTGGTCGCTTTACGGTAGCATACCACTCCGAGTGATACAAATAGCTGATGATGAAAGAAATCAAAACGGAGAATAAATTAAAAAAAAAGAATAAAAATATATCATTTATACATTGAATTTTTTTTCAGCTTCACGCTGTATCCCGCGTATAAAATTGGAGGTAGAGGGAACCTAGTGCTAAGAGGCGCCACGACGACTTCAGTTATTAATTTTTATATAATTTAATAATCATATAACGTGTACTCTCATAATCTCAAAAACACTATAATATTAATATATTATAACTTACTCATACAATAAAACTCAAAAATACCTGATGCAACGGCGCAGCGGACACAAGCCTCAGCTCCCTCTGGTGGGCGGTATGGTGCGCCAGTATGTGCAGCGGCGCCGGCGTCTCGGACCCTGTGGACGAGCTCGCCACGCTCAGCGCCTCGAGGCGCGCATCCGAGAGCAGCGCGCCCGTCCACGCCAGGCAGCGGCCGCCAAGTGCCACCCACACTGCCGTAAGACCTTGTTGCCTAGAAATTTGTTATGATTGTAGATGTATGAATGAATTGCGCGCGAAAGGCATTGCGCGTTGAGTGCAGAACTCAACGCCGTGCTTTGCCTCGACACCAGAGCGAAAAAATAAAAATATAAATCATACTATAATTATTTATGTACATAATTTAAAAAACAACGAAACATATTATTTTAAATATATTTTAAAATTTTTTTTTTTGCTCGTAGCATCTTTAAAACACTTTTCCCAATTTTCCACCTAAGTTTACAGATATTGCTTATTGAGATGCGGAACACAACACCAGGCCTTTGTAGATGGAGCATTTTGTTATCAGAGCGAACTTACATCTTAGTAAGGTTGTATGGACGCGAGGGTACTTTAGCGGGGCTCTTAGAAGCTGTGGGTCCAGGAGCGCCGGCGAGCGCGTGGTGCAAGCCGCAGAGCAGCACCCAAGCACCAATCATGAGGTGGTTTTGATACACCTGTCAAAACATGCATTTACAATATTTAATAAAAATTTTAAAAATTAAATCAACCGCCGATATTTTTAGAGGCCGTAATGCCTTTGATTGGCGGATCTCAACGCCGCGCTTTGCCTGGACACCAGAGCGAAGAAATGAAAATATAAATTTGAATAAATATTTCATTTCATCGAATGGGATCGAGCCCACAACCAGTCGCGTTTACAGTCATCATTTTTACAAATATAATGTTTATAAAGAGAAACAAAGTCAAGAAATTAAAAATTATTTTAGATATTTTTTATGACGAAAGAATATTTAGTGTTATAAATAAAGAAAAAAAATAACTTACATAACCACCAGCGCGCGTCGATTGTTTGAATGTTTCTCCAACAGTGTTGTATAGACTGAGCGCACTTTCCACTAGTGTCGCAGTCTGTTGTTCACTCTCTTCATCTTTTGGGTGGAGTGAAGCCTGAAATAGTAATTACATAATTAACAGCCTTGCTAGCATTCAATAATTATATACACTCATATACTTATATATATTTTGGGTTCCATTCTTGTAGGAATAAATAATTGTATTAGATTAAAATTTTAATATTACCCACATGGACACCTAATGTATATATCACTAAAATTAAATAATAATGTTATTTGAGGCACCATTAATATAACATTTCATTTAAGCAAATAAAATATACCTGAGCAGTGGCGCAGCACAGTAACCAAGATGTGGCTACGTCGCTGAGTGCCGCAATACGTTCCGGTGTGAATGGCTCCAAACATGGCAAAGAGAGTGCTAGGCGACACACATGTACGTCATTTACTAAAAAATGGAGCCTAGAGAGGTAATAAAAATATTTGAATAAATAAATGAATCCCTTATTTTATAGTCATTTCATATAGTCACAAAGCCACTTTGGTGTGGCACCAATAAGATGATAAATTAAAATAAAAATCAGTTAAAATATACAGTAATATTATATGTTACCGTAAGATTACTCTTAAAAAAATAAAATAGCTATAATATAATAGTTAATTTCGATTTTTTTCCATGAGATGTTTGTCTGAAACCAAATACTCACAGTGAAACATCAGCATTAAACTGAGGTGCCAAGGCACTCTCTTTGGCATTGTCCCAGCGGTTTAGGTAGCGTTGCAGACATGGCAGTGAGGAGCACACCTTCAGTACCACTGAGCCTGCCCTTAGCTCCATCAATAGGGATGCACATGTTGATGCCACCCATTTCTATTAAAACAAATGCCACATTAAATATTTAAGAGATGTGGAAACTGTATAGATAATTCTTTTTTTTAAGTAAATCAAAAGTTAGTCGAACCACTTTAACTGTACTTAAGTTTTAAATTTCACAAATAAAAAATGATATTTAATCTTAAAAATAGGCAGTGAGAAGAAAGTGTGATAGAGACATTCTATTCTCTATTTTCTATCTAAATTGGGGACACTGCATATTGACTCGTAGAACTCAACACCACAATATTTTAGTAGCTATTAAAATATATCGGATAACAAAACAAGAAAAACCATAAGTAGGTTATTTTTAAATAAGAAGAACAACTGTTGAAATCATAAATATACATAGCAAGCACAGATTATAAAAATTATTCAACAAACCTTGACATCTACAGAGGGCTGTTGGGAAGCATTTCCATCTTTGGTATTGTCCAAACTCTCTTTGCTTCCGGGTGACATGACCACAGCTGGCTGACTCTGAGTTACAGTAGTTCCGGTATTCTTTAGAGGCATAGTAAGTTGTTCCAATAAAACATCTGATCTCCTTTGAGCTTGAGATGGAGGCTGTTTTTCTGTACTTGAAGTTTGAGATGCAAGAGAAGTTATTGGACTTGGAATAACTGAAGATTTGGTATTTTGTTGGTCTGAAAATATAATTAGTATAATACAATATCAATCTACATAAAAAAAGATAAATTAGTCTTAATGTCTTTTAGTTTCCGGTTGTGGCGCAGGGGTACAAGGTGTGACTGTAAAATCGACTGGTTGTGGATTCCATCCCCACTTGAAGAAATTAAATATTTATTTAAATTTATATTTTAATTTCTTCCCTCTGGTATCGAGGCAAAGCGCAGCGTTGAATTCCACCACTCAACACGCAATACCTCCAGAATTCACTGAAAAGTGGGGAACGGAGTATCTTAACACTGTGCCTACCCTGCTCTATGCGGGATAGTATGAAGCTGCTGAACTGTGTCACACGAAATACAGCTATGGATTAACATTGTGAAATGAAAACAAAATCCTATGTGTATATGAGGTATCTCAATTAATCTCTTTAGGTATGGGTTTGAAATATTTTACTCTATATGCTGTTCCCCCAAAAAAGGAGCACTGATGCTTCCACTCTGTGTATCAATTCGTTCAATCATTTTTTTTTTATAATTGTTCCATTATATCATCAAAAACAGCATTGTGAACATGAAACTTCATTCCTTTACTATTTGGTCACATACATTATTTGTTTCTTAGGGATATTGCCAATTGATCTTCTCTTTAATTTTTCATAACACAAACACAAAAATAATAAATAAATAAGGAATCAAATATATAATGTATAAAAATAGTTTATGCCTTGCAGACTGTATTTATATTTCAGTTAACTTATTTGAAAGCTTACCTGGTACATTTACATGAGCAGGAAGCTTAGCACTTTTTAATAGTGAAGTCAATATAACAAGATCAGACTGTGGAAGGCCTCCTCCTTCAATGCCACATAATCCAACAATAGGCAACAGAAGCTGCAAAAATTCAATTTAAAATCATTAAGTCCTTTGTAAAAAAGAATATGAGAAATCAATATTCTAAAGAAACTTATGTTGTAATTTTCACTATTCAAGTGTAAATTTTTTCCTATTTATAGGTATTTGTAAAGTACTATTGACATCAACATTGTTTTTGATAAGGTGTTAACTATTGAAATAAGTTCACAAAATATGAATCCAAAAAATATACCTGCTTCACTGATATATTAGGGGCAGAAGCATTTGTGTTTTCATCATAGCTCAATCCGGCTTCAGAGAGCTTTTTAAGTATTTGTCGTAGGATAATCCTGAATGCATCTCGAGCAGTGTTCAGCTGGTCAACTGGTACTATAAAAATTATAGATATAATACAAATTGTTTTAAGCAGAAACAGAATTATATCTTATTTACATATTATTAGTAACTTGTCTTATTCATATTAAGAAAAATACATTTTTTATATGAACATAATTATTTATACATAGGTATTAAACCCGGCTATTGCCAGACACACATCACAAGATAATTTAAAATTTCACAATATTTATATTTTAGATGAAATGTAGGTAGTTTGAAAAATTGTTTATTAAGTATCTACTTACGATTATTTGCATTTACGCTGATAAAGTGTGCTGAAAGACAGGCAAAGCACGAGTAGAATAAGTCATATGCATGGTCATGATTCTGGAACTCACTTTCACTGGGAAAAAGATTATAAATAAATAAAGGATGATTAATCAAAGGCTGACTTATAGTAGTGTAGGCATGGAATTACGCATTGTCAGGGCTACGAACCTTTTTATGATGGCTTGTATAATTTCTACGGCATCGTTTTTGTCAAAAAATGGGCCGTAAAGTGCAGTTAAAATTGGTTTAACAGTCGTAGACCATTCAATATTACTTCCCGAAGCGGCCATTTTCGAGAATGGCCTTTCGTGAATTGCAGGTTGTCAAAATTTTATAAGTATAGAGTATAGACAATATTTTTTTTGTAAACATTGATTTATAGAATTGTTTTTTTTTAAATCAGCTTCACGTTGTCTCACGCACACAGCAGGGTAGGCACAGGGAACTTAGTGTTAAGACACTCCGTTCCCCACTTTCTGCCGAATTCTGGACTCTGCAGGCATTGCGTGTTGAGTGGCAAAACTCAACGCTGCGCTTTGCCTCGACACCAGAGGGAAGAAATGGAAATATAAACGTAAATAAATATTTCACTTTCCACGACGGCATTGTTTTTTTTAATGATCTACTATTGTAGATCATTGTTATAATCATTTTTGTATGGATAGATATATATTATTGAATCTTTTTCCTTTTTAAGTACTCACAGTACTTATAATATAAATATTATTATTATTAAATATTATTTAACATATACTATCAATGCATGTCTTAAGAGAAATGATTTTGTAAGCTTTAAACATAGTTTCCCATAAAGATTAGAATATAATATGTAATAGAAATAAGTCCGCCGTTGTAAACATATCTTGTCAACTGTGTTTTTACTATTTAATCTGATATTTTTAAAATAAATTAAATTACTAATTATGTCTTAAAAGGTATTTTCTCGTGCTCGTCATTATTTTAATTATAACATCTGATTATAACCATGGACAATATCCTCCACAGACAATGTCAAAATTTATATTTTAGTTTTTCTCTATCTAGTCTCTAGTATATTTAAATTATCTATAGGTTTATTACAAATAAAAATCACAGAGTACATTGATACATTCTATAACTATATGTAAACGTAAACTACTTGTCACCGGTTTTGTTTATTAAACCATTTATTTAGGCTTTACTTTACAATATTATAAGTTAGGAAACTGTGATTTAGAATGAGTATTGAAGTGAACAGAAAACGTAAAATTAATGAAGAAAATGGAAATGAATCTTCGAGTAAGTGAAGTAACCTAAATCTGTTTATATTTTTCTTAATATTATTAATCTACATAAGAATATTTGTTTTTCTTTACAGAATCTGCAGCCAAAATTCTCATTCAGTGTCCGTACTTGGATACCATCAATCGTCATGTTTTAGATTTCGATTTTGAAAAACTATGTTCAATTTCTCTGACAAGAATCAATGTTTATGCATGTTTAGTGTGTGGCAAATACTTTCAGGTAAATAGTATGTTTTTTTGAGTTCTATACAAATTATATATTATATATAAAAGAAAATAATGGACATGGATATGTATACCTTTTTTGATTTAGGGTCGGGGCACTAATACACATGCTTACACACACTCAGTGGCTGATGGACATCATGTCTTTCTCAATTTACACACATTGAAATTTTACTGTTTACCAGACAACTATGAAGTTATTGGTATGTTAAACACGAATATTAACTAGTGTTTATTTTTTCATATTTGTAATAATATTCAGTAATATTAATTTCAGATTCCTCTTTAAATGACATAAAATATGTTTTGAACCCCATTTTTACTCCAGAACAAATAAAGCAATTAGATGAGAATACTAAAATGTCAAGAGCTATTGATGGTACAATGTACATGCCAGGTATTGTGGGACTTAACAACATTAAAGCTAATGACTACTGCAATGTTATATTACAGGTAAGCAAATTTACTGTTTTAATATATTTCAATAATATGAAGTTGATGAAATATTACTAAACTGATTTAGTATTTTCTTATTAGTGTTTGTCACAAGTGAGACCCCTTCGTAATTACTTTTTGAGGGAAGAAAATTATGCAGATGTTAAACGACCTCCAGGAGATTCATCATTCTTATTAGTTCAGAGATTTGGTGAGTTAATAAGGAAGCTGTGGAACCCAAGAGCTTTTAAAGCTCATGTTTCACCTCATGAAATGCTTCAAGCAGTTGTATTGTGGTCCAAGAAAAGATTTCAATTTATTAAACAAAGTAAGTTAAATCATTTATTCCATTTTTGTTATATGATTTAAGTACACTAGTTTTAAATTTCTTCATGGCTTAATTTAATTTCATTTCAGGTGACCCAATAGACTTTCTTTCATGGTTCTTAAATTCATTGCACTTAGCACTCAATGGCACTAAAAAGCCAAATAGTTCTATAATATACAAATCTTTCTTGGGCCATATGAGGATATATACTAGGTAAGTATAAATTATAAAAAAATAAATTCATTGTTTTGTTTTCTAGTGTAGTTTAAATTCTGAACTTTATATTTTATTTTGTAGAAAATTACCACCCCCAGATGCAGATGATGCAGCAAAAGTGGATTTAAGCAGTGAAGAATACAATGAAATGATTACTGAGTCTCCATTTCTCTATTTAACTTGTGATTTACCACCAACTCCACTATTTACAGATGAATTTCGAGAAAATATTATTCCACAGGTAACCTCAATTTCAGTATTACATATTCCCTTGACAAAGCATGTCATTGAGTTTGGCCACTCAACATTTCAATCATCATCAAGAATTTGACATAGTTTAATAAGAACATTATGGCTTAGTTGCACTAGAGCACTTCTCAGCATAAGAGTCAGATGAATGAACATTTTCTAAATTTTACAGGAGAGCAAAACTGTGAATAATAACCACCTCAAACTTTACCGACTTATTAATAGAGGTAGTATTTGATGGAGAAACAAAATTATATATTGATGTATTGCTTACTATTAGAGCTTTATTAACAATAATAATTATTTCTTTGCATAATCTCACAAAGACGTGTGGGTCCGCTCCCCACTTGAGGAAATGTAATATTTATTTACATTCATTCAATCTGGTGTCGAGGCAAAGCGCGGCATTGAGTTGCGCCACTGCCTCCAGAATTCGGCGAAGAGTGGGGAACGGAGTGTCTTAACACTAGGTTCCCTGCCTCCTGTGTACGAGAAACACTGTGATGAAAAAAAGAAAAAATATAAATTTCCAGTCATATACATATTTGCTCATTCTTGAACAGTGGGCTTAAAAATATTTTGTTTATGATTATTTTCAGGTTAACTTATATCAACTGTTATCAAAGTTTAACGGGCAAACTTCTAAAGAATACAAAACTTACAAAGAGAATTTTATGAAAAGATTTGAGATTACTCAGTTACCACCATATTTAATACTGTATATCAAACGGTTTACGAAAAACACTTTCTTTGTAGAAAAAAATCCCACTGTTGTCAATTTTCCAGTAAAGTAAGTATTAGGAACTTCTTATCATTAATTTTTTCTACAATTATAACATAAACATTAAACATTTTTGATTTGATATTCGATTCATTTATTTGATTATTTTGGATTCGATTTCAATATTGGATTATTTGATTAGATTTTTGTAATATGCGAACATTACAGTTATTTTACAAAGAATATTATAAATTCTTACCCCAATTAATAATTTAACATTTAAGAATGTTTCTGAACGTGTAAATTAAATTATTCATTGACATCAACACATTTGACTGTCAATTCTGTTTATTAAATGAATAAACATGTAGTTCAAGCGGGCGAAGCCGCGGGGGAAGGGGGGCCGCTAGTTTTTAAATAAAAATTGACCTTTTATGTATATCTATTGTATAAATTCATATTTATTTACAATTTTGTCAATTTGTAGAAATGTTGATTTTGGTGATATTCTTACACCAGAGGTGAAAGCAAAACATAATGGTAAAACAACATATGAGTTAGTAGGAAATATCGTTCATGATGGTACACCTGAGAAAGGGACATACAGAGCTCATGTGTTGCATACACCTACACAACAGTGGTAAGATAATTATTTTTATTTTGAGCTTCAAATTTTATCCTCCCTCTAATAGGATAAAATCCACAATCATCCCTTTTGATATTTATTGTATCAATCAATATCAATGATAATTATTATAACAAATTATAAACATGATTTATGAATTAATTTTGCCATATTTGATTTAATTATAGTGTAATTTTCAATATTTTATTAAAACTTTTATAGGTATGAAATGCAAGATCTTCATGTAACAAGCATCTTGCCTCAAATGATCACTCTTACAGAAGCTTATATACAAATATATGAATTGAAGCAGGACTGATGTTAATAAATAAATAAATAGTTTAAGAGACTACATATTTTATTTAATGAATATACAAATTTTTCAATCAGTTATGTATGTTTTATACTAAACACCGTTATTACGCAATTTTTTCAATACATACAGACACGTGTGACAATATATTAAGGATAGCTAGCTCTCACACAATAATATAAGTTATGTTATATTACAGAGTATGTTTAGATCTAAACATGAACTTAATTTCACTTAAACTACCACTTCTATAGTAGTCTTTCAATGTCTTTTGCAGTGAATTGACATCTTTGATTGTGAAGCAACTTTATTAAGAAAATAAAGAAATTTCATTTCTCTAAATAAAAATTATTTGCTTTGCTTCAAAATCAAGATTTTATTGACAACACTGCAAAAGTCTGGGCTAGTGACTTTCACCCTTTTTACCAGCAACCCTTTTGAATTCTCCCATATTGGTTGTAGAGATTGGTGAGCCATAGAAAGCGAGATGGTCAATCTGTGTCACTTCTCCACCGGATTGATTGTCCTTAATAAACAATTGAATGTTTTGAACACTCTGGAATTTTACGAATTTCAAAGGAATTGGATTTCCCTCTAGGTCACTAGGAGACAACCTGAAAATATTGATATATTACAAATTTAAGTAACACAACCATAGTAGGTACATGTAAAACAAAATAAATAAATCAGCTCCATGTGGTACCCTGCACACAGCAACCCTGCAGGCAGTGTTAAGATACTCCGTTTCCCAGTTTCTGCCGAATTCTGGAGGCATTGCGTGTTTAGGGGCAACTCCGTGCTTTGCCTCGATACCAGAGCGAAATCATGGAAATATAAACGTAAATAAATATGTCATTTTCTCGAGTGGGAATCGAACCCACAACCGTCGCATTACAGTCACACCCTTCTGCTGCTGCGCTACACCAGCCTCGACGGGTAAAATACATGTAAATTTATAAAAAATATTATGATTTTGCTTCATTACAAATATGAAAATATAATGTTAAGTAAGCAAAATTCTCCCATCATATATTTAAAAATGTAAATAAAATTAAACTTACTCCAACTCTTGCACTGAAGCATTACCAGCTGCTTGATCAAAGTCAAGTGTTCTTGGTTGATTGATAAAAATCTTTACTACTTTAGGACCCATGTCACTTGGTGCTTTCATTTTTAGAGAATGTAATTTTACAACCTGTAACATGTAAAATAAAATGTTTGATTTCCTATAACATTTATAATACCTATAATTGTTAGTGCAAAATCCTTGCACTAGTATATTGCATTGTCAGCATTATTGGAATGGCAGAATGTCAGTTTAGCTGCATTTCAGGTACATAGTGCTGTGCTGGTAGCAATATTACCCAGCAGCAGTGAATTATAGCTTAGAAAGGTCATTGAATGATGAGTGCAATAGACATGCAAGCTTTTTTTATTTTCACTTCCCTAATAGTGGAGTGCCAGAGAGAACAGAATGCCACACACTACAATCTCTGCATATTTCTTTCTCATTGACCACTGTCATCAACCATTTCATACATGTCCTTTAAGGGGTAATTATGTTTTTTATTGAGTAAGAATCTTGAGCACCCCTCTTCAATACTGTGTTCTCAGAGGACAACCAATATCTCCCTGTGCCGTTTTAAACACTTGACTCTTGCAAGTCAGGAATATGGACATATTACATTTTCATATAATATGAGGAGTCAGTTCAGCTAATCAAATCTGGACCAAGAGGATCTCTTTAAGGACATGTATGGGGAAATATTGATGAAAGTAGAGAAATCTAAAGATGTATCCAGGAAATGTCATATTTGCTTTTTTTGCTCTCTGACTAGCCCACTAGGGATAGAGTGTGAAAATTATGTATGTATGTATGATGTATGTTTAAGATAAAAAAGGCATTCTTACTTGATTAAAAGATATATTGATGATAAGCTGTTCATCACAGCCACTGGCAAGGTGACCTCCTCCACTTGTGAGAGCATGAGCAAGTGGATGATCATCTGCTTCATTAAGACATTCACATTCATTTTTTACAATAAATGTTGCTAAGTCCATCTAGAAGATAAAGAAAGATAATAGAAAATAAACCTTAAAAAAGAAACTATTTTATAACTATTACTTGATTATGTGAACATAGCAGAACTTACATGTCCAGCAACAGCATTGTCATCTTCACTTGATTCATCATTTCCATAATAATGCCTCACTTTATTTTCTAATGATGAAGGGTCTGCACCTTGAAGTCTGTCAATCCTAGTCTACAAATGTATGGAAATATTTTATATTTTTTTTAGCTTCACACTGTATACTGCACATAGTAGGGTAGGCAAAGGGAACCTGGGATCCCAGTGTTAAGACATTCCATTTTCATTAAAACACTTCCGTTACCCATTCTCTGCATTGAATGGTGGAACTCAATGTTGTGCTTTGACTTGTTATCAAATATTTTATTTCATCAAGTGGAAATTGAACGCATAATGTATAGTGGAAACAATAAAATATTTATATACATGTTAATATGTATGACTTGAAGTCTATCAGTTCTAGTCTAAATATATGGAATTATAAAATATTAAAACAAATCCTCGAAGTATGTCTAAAATATGTATATATAATATGTTGATATAGATATTACTTACTCGGTTCTTGTAGAATATAAACGTAGGCATTGCACTTATCCCTTGCGCGCTTGCTGTCTCTGCGCATCTGTCTACATCCACTTTCAGAAAAACTGCCCTAGGAAACTTAGCTGGCAGTTGCTCAAAGAATGGAGCTATTCTTTGGCATGGAGGACACCTAAAACATATAAAGTGTTTTATATTTTCTTGTACAGGTCTAATGATGACTATTGAATTTGAACCACGTCAGGTTATACTCACCAAGTAGCGGTGAAATCCACCACAACTAGTTTTGTACCTGCATTAGCCATTTCTGATTGGAAATGGGCTTCATTTTCTATTACCGTAGCCAAACCCATTATTATTTTCACAACTTAAAACACAAACTATAACGACAACAATCAGACAATCCACAATGATACTTCAAAATGGTTGTCACTGCGATTTATTACGATAGAGTTGCCAGTAAAAAAATAATAGTCGATGTATGTAAAAAATGACTAGTCATATTCATATGTGTAAGACACGATAAGATACCGTAGGCATCGTATTTATTGTTAAAATTTTAAAGTAATGTGATATATAAAATATTACTTAATTATCACATATTAGTCGTGACGCAGGGGACAAATTGTGACAGTAAATACTACAGGCTGTGAGTTCGATTCCCACTCGAGGAAATAAAATAATATAATAATAATAATAATAAAGCCTTTTATTTTCCTATAAACATAAAATTATACACATTTCACAAAAATAAATAAAGTTTACAGTAAAATTTACTACATACATATTAAATTAGAAATACAATTTTCACATTTATTATTATTTATTAGTTTCTTTTTTCTTTTTCTTTATATATATACATGTATTTCTTTTTTTTTAATATAAATATATTTTTATTTATTTATTTATTTATTTTTTATTTTTTTATTTTTTTTTAAATTTTTATTTATTTTAATTATATATAAGCTTAAATTATAGGAACCTCTTGGTGAGTATAGGCCTCCTCCATTTTTCTCCATGTTTTTCTATCCTGTGCTAGTCTTATCCAGTTTTTCCCTGCAATGGACACTATGTCATCTGCCCATCGTTTTTGTGGCCTGCCCACTTTTCTTTTTCCTTGTGGGTCGATCCATTTAGTGGTTTTGAGAGTCCATCGCTGGTCAGTGGATCTCGCGACATGGCCAGCCCAGCCCCATTTTAGTTTTAGTGTTTTGTACAGTGCATCGGTCACTTTTGTCTTTTTTCTTATTTCTTCGCTTTTGACCTTTTGGATTTTTCTTAGGTGTAACATGCTTCTTTCCATTGCTCGCTGGCAGGTTTTTATCTTATTCTTTATTGTGTTTGTTACTGTCCACGTTTGGGAGCCATAGGTCAAGCAGGGGAGAATACAAGTGTCCATGATGATTTTTTTCATATTTAATTCATAGTTGCCTTTTAGTATTTCCTTATGAGCCCAGTACTTGTTCCAGGTGCCCGTGATTCTTCTGTTGACCTCGTCTTCGTTATTTGTTTTAAGAAATGACACTTGCTTTCCTAAGTATAAATACCGCTCTACGTACTCCAGTTCGACCCCTTCTAGCGATATTTTACTTTTTGATCCATTAGCCATTATTTTTGTTTTGCTGAGGTTCATACTCAATCCCACTAGTTTGCTCTCTTTGTTTAGTTGTGATATCATATTTTCTAGTTTCCTGGGAGTCTCAGCGAAGATTGCGATGTCGTCAGCAAAACTCAAATGGGTGAGGCGTTCGTTACTGATAGGGATGCCGTCAGATGCGAGGAAATAAAATATTTAATATATATTTTTTTTAATTTTTTTGTCGAGGCATAGCATAGCGTCGAGTGCCGCCAATTAACAAGCAACGCCTTTAGAATTCGGCGAAAAGTGGGGAGTGTCCTAACAATAGTTTCCCTCTGCGTACCCTGCTGTGTGCGGGATACAGGTGACGCTAAAAAAAACACATATTTTGTATGAATCAATTTAAAACAATTATTTAAAGGTATAATATATATTCTAATAACAGAAAGTTCAAACTAAACATACTTTGCTTTGAATACTAAGTGTGGGCGTAAGTTGAGATATTTTCTAGGGGGCCTTGGCTTTAGTTTTGAAATAATCTTTTTTTATATATATTTATATTTTTTGTATATATTTGTTATTTATTATAAAATGTACCAAAAAAGAAAAATAAATTCAATTATAGGGGTAAAAAAATGTTTAAATTGATTTCATGACAAGGTTGCAATGATAAGCAAAAATAGTAAAGAGTAGGTATAGCGACAAGTTAAACGCCGTGTTTTTTTAAAATTATCAACAATTAAATCTTATTATCCTAATTTAATTAATTTTTTTGCTATTTCACTCGAAGTTTAGTTAATTCACTTTGAAAAAAGTATAAATTTAGAAACGACATTCAAGTATCTATCTTTTAAAATATTAATCTGGGAGTTATGTAGATACTATTTTAAGAGAAAGAATTCCAAGGATAGAAAATATAATAAAAATAAATGAATTAGATCACAACAACGATCGCTTGAGGCGTAGCTTAAGTACACCATTATTTACGGTAAGCTTTGCAAATTACGTATATTTTTTTCTATATAAGCTTTATCCGACACAACTTACTATTTTTATTCAACGCCTTAAATTTTTATTAGCAATATTGTTCTTAATTGGAATTTGCGGCATGTTTTCTTTTATATTAATATCTACCAATGTTTTTTTTGTATATAAATCAGCTTCACACTGTATATCGCACAGAGCAGTAGGCAGAGCACCTTTTGCTGGATTTTAGAGGTATTGCCTTTTGAATGGCGAAACTTAACGTCACGCTTTTGCGTTGGTACCAAAGCGAAGAAGGCCTAGGGGTTGCCAGGGTTTCATTGCACACGGGCGCTAAACGAGCTAGAGCCGCCACTGGAAATGAAAATATTAAATACTTCATTTTGCCGAGTGGGAATCAAAAAAGCGGTTCATTAGAAGAAGTAGTGTTGCCGAGCTTGAAGGATGCTTGGTCCTGTTATCCTGCTGTTGCGCTTTCAGCGTTTTACGCCGCGTAGTTTTGACTGGATGTTGTCTATTAGTCACTCAGTAATTCACTTTATATGCCTATAGATAAACACTTTTGAGGCTTGTAGGTTCAATTCCCACTCGTACATGTGATAGGTATTGGTGGTATAAATGTGAAATTTTTAATATTACTGGTATCGAGGCAAAGAGCGGCGTTGAGTTCCACCACTCAACACGCATCGCCTCCAGAATTCGGCGCAAATTAGGGAACTCCGTTTTATCACTAGGTTGCTCTGCCTACCCTGCTACATGCGGGGGGCAGAGAGAGACTAAAATTTAAACAGCCAATGTTAAATGTAATTCTTGATTTAGAGCCCTATTTAATCTTCATCTTCAGGAGCTTATCTATTGTACTATTTTCCCGCTTTGCGTTCTATAAAAACTGCCGTAGCTTGAAGAAATTTGCCAGTACCGACTTATAATTTGTCGCAAACGTTTGGTCCCATTTCTAATTATTATAAAAAAGTCAAATAATTATGACACGCTTAAATTACATAGTTTGTTTAATTTATTTTATTATATATGAACAAAATATTCTTCCCATAAGTGCAAGTTATTCTCCAGATCGCAAAGATCTTCCTATAAAAAGTGATTTAGAAAATTATTTAAAAATTATTGGAAGAGTGTCTCAGTACTCTTCTAAACATAATAATAATGATGATGTTCAGTTGGCTTTTGGGATATTCGTAACCGTTGGTGAGATAGTTTAAGTTAAAATACGTATTATTGAGGCCAGTGGTGGAGCAGAAGTGTGCGATTGTGGATGAGACAGGTTGTGGGTTCGAGTTCCACTTGAGGACTTGGAATATTTAATATTTTAATTTCCTTGCTTTGGTAACGAGTCAAAGCGCGGCGTTGAACTTCACCACTCAACACACAATACTGTTTTGTGTGGAAAGTGGGGAACGGAAGTGTCTTAGTCTTAAGACTAGATTCCTAGGTTTCCCTCTGCCTACCCTGCCAAGTGCGTAATACAGGGTAAAACTAAAAAAATCATATGCTTAATTTAACACAATTTTTTTTTTCAGTGAATATTAAATGTGCACTAAAAGGAAAGGAAAGAGATATTCCCGCTAATATAAGAACTAGAATGAAAAATATTATTACAGTAAATGAACAATTCTTACAGCGTTTTGCAGCACATAATAGGAATGACATAAATAGAGACTGGAGGATTCGCCAAAGTAAATATTTTGCATTTTAATTCCTTATTTTATTTTTTAAATATTCAAAATTAGGCTACAATTTTTGTAAAGGGTTTATATAATTTGACTATACCTAATAGTTATATTATAAGTATAATAAGTTTCAATGGGTGAAGCCACGTGCTTTTCTCTAGTATGTATATATGGAATGGAAAAACAATATTTATTGGATTAATTGTTATATTTTTAGTTACTTATCTCTTTACGAATCCTGCAATTTGGATGATGCGCTTAAAAAACTTCACTTATACGCATAGAAGGAAAACACCCCTGGATGTTTTGGAAAAATCATATATGCCCTGGAAACAATATATGTATTTTGTAAATAAAATTGAAGAATGGAAACCAAGCCCCAATGAATCTGGTACGTGTACCTTTGTCAACGTTTTAGTAACCTTATGTGTATATTACCGAAAGTAGCAATTGCGTTGACAGCGTGTAAGAAGTATGAGGAATAAATGCGATAATTAATTTTAGATTTTAAATTGAGTTTTTTTATGAGGCATATAAAATACCCAATATTACTTTTAAAGTACTTACAACTTATTAAACAACTGTTTTGCCTTGCGATAATAACACACATTTTAGACAAATAGAGCACTTATATAGATAAGTAGAGTTAATGAAGCCTTAAGTATGACTTTTCTCATATATTTATTTTTAAATATGATATTTCAATATTGTAGATATTTGTTTAGCTGCTCTGTCCGCAAAACCAGTAAACAAGAAGAAATCTCTAACTTCGTGCAGTCTTACCGTCGACTGTCAACATGCTTGGAAGAATAAACACCATTATTTTCAATATATCATATGGTGCCCATTGCTAAAACCGTGTTATACTATACTGATGGAAGGAAATAATTTTGGCTATGCATTGACTCATCGGTAAATATCTATATTAAATAATGTATGAAAAAAAAATAAAACAAAAAAAACAACTTAATTTAAATCATTATTACAGGTAAATGAATAAGAATGAGAAAAAAATACTTAAAATTGACAAGAGGTGTCGAGTTCCGCCACTCAACAGGCAATGCCTCCAGAATTCGGCGGAAAGTGGGGAACGGAGTGTCTTAACATTAGATTCCCTCTGCCTACCCTCCTTTGTGCAGGATACGGCGTGAAGCTAACTACAAGAAATAAAAATGTATTTTTTTATAAGTAATTCTGTTAATTTATTCTATTTTTTTTAATGTAGAAAATAAGTAAGTATATTTACAATTAATTAATTTAACGAAATCTTAAAACGTGATGTATTTTAGGTTACTATTATTGACAATGGCCCGCCATGCCCGCGGTTGTAGCCTTTTTTCTGAACAGAAGGATAAGGATTTGTCTAGGAAACTGTGTTCAATGGCTTACGATGAAGCACAGTATATTTCACTCAATAATTATGGACACCCTGACCTCATGCTTGAAATAAGTGAGTATGTTGGTAAAAAATAAAGTTAAAGTCAAATAGTTATTCAAAATAAGCAGTTACAAGCTTCTTTTTTTTAACGTCAATTAATTTACAAGCGATTCACTAAAGTTACTGCTTTAGACCTGAAATAGAGTCTCTCTCTCTTTCTTGGTAAGCTCTGCAACAAAAGTGGTCGCTACCACATCACATTAATTTGTGTAAAATAAACAATTCAATTAAAGTTGTCAGCATAATTTGCCTTAGTTTCACAAGTTTTTAGTTTTTTTATGCAAAATTTATGCATTATAATTATAATTAATTGATTAAAATTAATTATGCAGTAATTAGAATAATCTAAGAAAAAATTGTGTTTTATGTGATTTTATCTGATTTCTATGGTAGAAGAGCCGTCGTGGCGCAGGGGCACAAGCCTGTGATTATAAACGCGACGGTTGTGGGTTCGATTCCCACTTGGAGAATGAATTGTTTAATTTTTTATTTTCTCGCTCTGGGGACTACGCAAACGACTACGCGGCGTTGAGTTCAGCCACTCAACATGCAATGCCTCGATATTTCAGGGGAAAATGGGAAACGGAGTGTCTTAACATTAGGTTCCTTCAGCCTACCCTGCTACATACGGGATGCAGAGTGAAGCTGAAAAATAAATTAGAACCACATGCATAGGTTTAAAACGGACATCTCAATAAAAAACTAAATAACTTTTTACTTTTTAACAACATAAATAAGCGTATAAAAATTTCGACGTAGTTTGATGAGGAAATGAGAACGTATAACTTAGTGGTCGAGCGCTTGGACTGCTATCAAGGGGCGCGGCTTCAAATACCGCTAAGTTCAAATATTTTTGCGTTTCTAAAAAAGTATTTTTTCCTTAAGTGTGGAATAACACTTTAAAAATATTATGACATTTGATCAGTAAAAGGTACAAGAACTTACTCTGATAAATTTATTGTTTCCATTATAGTGTTGCTATGTTCCTTCGAGGGCCATTCTGAATTCCTACGTCGCAGCTGGCTTAAGGAACTGCAAAGATTCCAGCATGGAGGCTGCTTTTCTCTTGAAGCTTCTTCAAAGAAATCATCAAAAATATTTAATTATAGAAAAGAAAAAAAGATGGATAAAATATGTAACAACCATATAACAGCTTTGGCTACTGGAACTTATTCGTTGGCTGTCAGATATATTGTACAAAAGTATTATTAACATTTTTGTATCATTATTTCAAAAATACCTTATATTTAAAAAAGAACTTCAATAATATATAATTTAAGATCTTTTTAATAGTATATTATTGAAGATTTTCTTTGATTTGAAACTGATTTAATTTGATGTTAATTTCAAAATATATTAGGAAAGTGGTCTGAACGGTTTGATAATTGTATATTACGATTTTTTCCTGCGCCTTATATTTTATGAGGAGCAAACTGTTAAGTTAGCATTAACATGGAAAAAACTAAAAGGGTTTATTCCGATTATAAAGAAATTATCCAATTATAAAGTATAAATAGATTATGATATTTAGTTTTTTTCTTCAACTTAATATTGTAAAGTGATTCTAATCTCTTTCTCTTCTCCTCCTCTCATTCTCCTTCTCTAAAGTGATCTCCATGACAGTACATCACATAATAAACAGTTCTTCATTTATCTGGAGGAACACCAAATCAATGATCGTCTATGTGGCTTCGGACATGGTGGCTGAACCGGAGATCTTCTAATGTACCTAACCCACACCTGGGCTGCGGCTATTGAGAGCAAAGGGGACCTGGCAGTTAATATGGACATAGCGAAAAATTCCCTCTCTAAATCTCTATTAGTCATAAGTAAATAAGCTATTTCTTTCGAAACCTGCCTGCCTTTTAACGTGCCACATCAGGTTCCCAAAGATAAAATAATATGAAAAAAGTGAAAGAAAGCTTACGTAACAAGTTATTAATTGCAGTTGATTAGTTACAGTGCGCCACTTGCACGTTACAGACACAACCAGTCAACAAGTACAATTAAGAATTTGTATAATGGAGGGTACTAAATTTCCTAAATTACTTATTAATATTTTAAAATGTTATTATGCCTTGACATATTTCTAAATATGAATATATGCAAGATTTTTTTTATTTAAATAAGAATTCTTGGGCTGGCGTCTACACGAGTTGCTATATACGAACCCAGGTACAAATATTTATAAATTTCTAAAATAAAAATATAATATATCGTTTGACATATTCAAAGCATCTCCTTTAGCTTTTTATAATGTACTAGCGGCTCGCCCGCGGCTTCGCCTGCGTGAACTACGTTATTATTAATTTCTGTCTCTATGAGTACCTACGTCCTATAAGTGATTTGAGACTCCTAGCATCTGTAGTAACGAAGTTTCATATAAACTTTCAACCCCAAATCAATCCCCTGAAAGTCGAATATTACAAATTTCCGTCTTAGCGAGCACGTACGTCCTATAAGTAACTCCTATGCAAAATTTGAGATTCCTAACACATGTAGTTTCTGAGATTTCGTGATGAGTGAGTGACCTTTCGATTTTATATATATAGATAGACTAGTGGACCCGGACGCGGCTACGCCTGCTTGGACTATAAGAATATTTTCGCGTCGGTCATACTCATACTATGCCGCCCGAAGGCTAGGTCATTTCGAATCAGTGACATCTCCTTAATTATTTATCAAACTTCATAAGGATGAATATCAAAATGTCGCGGTAACGGTTGCGTAGCGACGCGACGGTTGTTATTTACATAGCAGAATAAATTGCATGTCAAATTAGAAAGTACTTTAAAATATATTAGTTTATATGTGTAATGTAATGTTATAGTTGTAATGTAGTGTTATAGCCTATAGCACTTCTGAAGAATGCAGCTTTCATACAAAACAAAAACAATGTAAATCAGACCAGTAGATCCAGAGATCTTAGCGTTCAAACAAACAAACAAACAAACAAACAAACAAACAAACAAACAAACAAACAAACAAACAAACAAACAAACAAACAAACAAACAAACTCTTCCGCTTTATTATATTAGTATAGATTAATTAATTAATGCTGAATTGAATCAGTAGGTAGCTACATCTGTTTAATTTACCTTCTATACTCGAAAAAACAGATCAGAGGTTATTAGGATAATTACATATGTACCTCAGTGACAAACATCATGTTAGTTCCTCATGCAAGACCTGCTTCAGGGTGAGTTGAAAGTGTCAACCCGTCTCGACGGCCTCGCTATAAATGAGTAAATTCAATGCCGAGCGGAAGTTTCTGCCTGCACTTCCGGTGCTTGAGGGTCTTTAAATCAACTTCTGAAGTGGTGATACCAGATTAATTATTTATGTTCTTGTAAATTTCCATTATTTATTATCTATTTTGGTCGTAAAGAGTTACATTGGTTTTTTTTTAATTTTTACAGTCTTACGAAAATATAGGTATACGCGGCGTTGGAATCAGCCACAGCCCGAACTATTGGAGAAATTATTTTTGGCAAGAAAAAAGCAAGTATTTTATCAAAGCAGTGTTGTATACAGATTTTGTTTACCTTCACGCTGTATCCCGCACATAGCAGAACATGCGAACCTAGAATTAAGACATTCCATTCCCACTAAGACACTTCTGTTCCCAACTTTACGCCGAACGAAACTTTACGGAACCCATTGCGAGTGGTGGAAGAGCAAAGCGAGGAAATGAAAATATTAAATATTTCTTTTCATCGAGTGGAAATCGAACCCACAACCAAGTCGCATGTACAGTCGCAAGCCAGTCAGCCAGCCCCTGCGACACGACTACTATACTGCCTTCTGCTAGTAAATAAATTTACAATATATATAAACTTAGTAAATAAATTCGTTTGGTTAACAAATTGACGAGTCTAAATAACGTCGCCCATTCACGTAGAACTTATGAAGTCATTTAAATCAAATTTTATTATGGAGTAGAATGATAGGCTTCCGCTCTAAGCGGGAACGGTTCGCCATATTTAACTGCTAATAACAAACACTTCGCGAAAGTTAAGTTGTGTAACGAATCTTAAATTCTATTAAATGAATAATATATGTATATTCTCAGTACAATGTATATTAAATTTATTATCAGTATCAAGCTACGTTTATATATAGATTATTTAATAGATATTATGATAGTAACATATTATAATTTTCTCGTTTAACGTGTCCAGCCAAATTAAAAAGCCAGAAACGCGTAAAGTGTGTATAGCTAAGTCAAATATTAAGTATTATATAAATATAATAATTAATATCTTCAATAAAAGACTGGGATATCTATAGGAGTGCTAAGTTCTGAGTTCACTTGGGATAAAATTCAAGCTCTAAATTGAACCTGGCAATTTTTTTGACTACCAGTCATCAAACAAAATTATCTTGGCTGTTTTGTAACATTTATATCTTACACACAAGAAATAATATAAACTGGATTCTTTAAAGGAATTAACAATTTTTATTATGTAACGGAAATGTAAATAAAGAAAACCCCTAATTAAAAAAACTGCAGACTATATAGCGGTTGTGTATTATACATTAATAATTATATATATAAAAAAATAATAAACAATCTATCATTAAATATTTCAATTCTTAATAATTAAGGGCTCTACGTGGCCTCCTGCTCGGTTTGATCATCAATTCATTAACCCCCGCTCGCTTTCCTAATCTTTATTAGGTTCCTATTTAAAACATTGTTTCTCCTAGTATATTACTATGGAATCAATAATATTAGTGTCTTCTAAAATTATTGATTTCATAGTACTAAATAAAGATCGTTCAGATTTTTTCTTATAATAGGAACATTACTTATTATCTTATGTCTACTTGAACTTGTTTTCCGTTTTCATTTACTAAGAGAATACGTAATTGAAAAACAATGGCTTTGTTTCGATTTCGATCGCAGAATTTTAAAATTATACCTTTTGTTAGAGTTTTGTTTAAGGCTCTTATCGCTTGTGTCTTTTCTCGCGTGAATTTCAATTCTAGTATAAAAGTTTTTTATTTACTATTTTTCGTACGTTTGAACGTACGCAAAAAGGTGAATAAAAAGCTTAAATTAGCCTTTAGTGTAAAATTAAAAGTTATCAAAGTTTTGGGTAAATTGTTGGCGAGTCAATTACTAAAAATTTTGTATTTAATGTATATAAATTCTTATATATAGATTATATAAAATATACATGTACGCTGTGCATTTACTAGTAATAAATACTGATATTAGTGGTACTTTAGTTGCAATAGTTTTAAATTTTATACTTTGTATTCGGCCAGTATTCGTGCTAAGTAAATGTTACAACAATTCACGTTGAGTGTGTGACCCATAGATATTATATGAATAATTTTAGTATTAATAAACTTACAAAATTTTTATCTTTAAAGCTATATAAATCCACATATTTTTCAGGTACGACGGCTATGATTTGGAATCCTGGCTCAGGGTGTTTATATTAAAGATACATCCACTTTTCTCATGTTCAATATAGTCAAAGTGCATTGTTGGATTCTGTTATTAAACAAACATAATTTCTGTGAACTAGTTCTATAAATATAATACGATATTTCAGAACAATTATAATATTGTCCAAAATGTAAACAAGTCGATTTTGTTTCTTTTTATTTTAATCTAAATAAAATATATATTTT
This sequence comes from Heliconius numata, assembly GCA_016802625.1. NCBI lineage: Eukaryota > Metazoa > Arthropoda > Insecta > Lepidoptera > Nymphalidae > Heliconius > Heliconius numata. Next base: position 1,523,842 of record JAEBDU010013430.1, on the reverse strand, counting down.
TTAATTTTTATTTTATGCACACATTGTATACATTTTATTCGTCTTGTATAATTATTTAACTAGATTAAACAAACAATTAACTTTATTATAGTAGTATACATTTGGTCCAACTTTCGATCACGTATAGTCTAATTTGTCAGTCGAATTAAAATTCGGGCTGAGTCCCGCGGGAACCTCATTGTCCTACAGCTAACGGTACAGAAGTCACTCACGACTATGCATTATAATATTCCCATTACAATGACGTGACCTGAACATTCCCAATTTCGTTGTATTACTTCCAATAGAATATGCTAATTAAGCTACAATTTACTTTGATATGTCTTTCTGTGTATTATTTATACTAGAAGTTGACGTTAGAACTCTATATTAGTCTAATTTCATATGTACATATATATATGGATACATGTAATGTTTCCAGAATTCGGCCGAAAATGGAGAGCGGTGTGTCTTAGGTCTGGGTACCCTCTGAAAAAGTGAAGCTGTTTCTTATAATAATTTAATATTTATTTATTTCTCGATTGATATTTGCATATAATGTACCCTTGTACGTAACACATCTTTTATTGTTTTCAGCAAAAATCTACTTCCTAATTTAACTAAAAATATACTTTGTCTATGTTATCTTTTGATTGATCTTCATATAATTACACTAATCTTAATGAATGAACAGAAAAAAAACAGCGGATGATCGTTAACGTAAATAATTATAGTAAATAAATTAATGTAAATTAATTATTTTAAGCATTTAAAACATGTTTAAATCTGTATATATAAAATCGAAAGATCACTCACTCATCATGAAATCTTAGAAACTACATGTGCTAGGAATCTCAAATTTTGCATAGGAGTTACTTATAGGACGTAGGTGCTCGCTAAGACGGGAATTTGTAATATTCGTTTTTGGAGTTGAAAGTGTGTATGAAACTTCGTTACTACAAATGCTAGGAGTCTCAAATTTTGCATGGACGTTACTTATAGGATGTAGGTACTCACGGAGACAGAAATTAATAATACCGTACTTCACGCGGGCGAAGCCGCAGGCGGGCCGCTAATAATATATATGAGTTTGTTAAATATTATACTAATAGCGAATATCCTTCTATAGTCACCACGATAGATCCTGGATGATTAAGAAATATGTATTGATAATGGTAAGTCACGACGGCGCACGCGCAGGCGCCTTTGACCGGGCGACCTTTTAATGGGAACCCGATGCGAAGTATTAAGTTGCAAGCTTGTATTTCATCGCACTAACGAGGGGGTCCTTTACAGGTTATTGTATTTTTGTCTCAAATGAGATTGGTTTGACCTTGGCTGCTGTGTATCTGATTAAATTTCATTTTAACGAAAAACAAGACAGAAAAAGAAGCGGTTGCTATATATATCTATATCTATATATATATAAAAACGAAAGGTCACTCACTCATCACGAAATCTCAGAAACTACAAGTGCTAGGAATCTGAAATTTTGCATAGGAGTTATTTATAGGACGTAGGTGCTCGCTAAGACGGGAATTTGCAATATTTAACTTCTAAGGGGTTGTTTTTGGGGTTGAAAGTTTGTATGAAACTTCGTTATTGCAAATGCTAGGAGTCTTAAATTTTGCATGGACGTCACTCATGGAGACAGAAATTAATAAGAACGTAGTTCACGCAGGCGAAGTCGCGGGCGGGCCGCTAGGTTCTATAAAAAACATAATTTTACACGGCCATAAATAATTGATTGAAATATAATAAATTTATTTATAAATACATACTATACATTCTCTTTATATGTATTCACATTCTTTAAACATGAAGTAGTCAACGAATCTAAGTTATTTATTGCTCTCTATACATTTTTTTATTATGAATAATATATAAAGAGAGGCAGGCCATCGAGGCGCAGTGGATTACACACGGAGGAATTATTTTTTTTCTCTGCACTGGCCACTTAAAATGTGGCAGAGTGAATTGCCACTTAACATACAGTGTTATAAATTCACGCGGTAAGCAGAGAACGGAGTGTCTTAACACTAGGCTCAGTCTGCTTTGTTATATGTGTGATAAAGCGTGAAGAAAAATATATATTTATTATTTAAAATAAATATTCGCTCTGAGATTGTTTACCTACATCCGTGACTGAATATTTTTTGCGATGAGTTCCAGGCAATGATGTTGCAGTAACACTCAGAACTTCCTTATTATTATTTTATGAGAGAAACTTTAGTTCTAAAGTGCAACTAAAATAATTATTTTTGCTAAACAAAAATTATTATTTCATGTACATATTTTTGTATGTAGATTAAATTTATGGTTAAAACACTAAAATAGAAAGAAATAAATTTACTTTTAAGTAATAGTTTGGTGGCGTTGAGGTCCAACATTCAACGGAGTGTTTTAACACTAGGTTCCCTCTGCCTATCCTGCTGTGTGCGGGATACAGCGTGAAGCTGAAATATATATCTTATAGGTTTATCATAAAAATATATATAATTAGATTAAAGCTGTAAACACAGATTTTATGTAAATATAAGCAATGATAATAGGCAACAGCCTTCGTCAGTATTCCAACAGTGTTCAGGTGCAATGACACCGCAATGACACAGATTTCAGTACGTCGTCTAGACGTGCCTGTTCGAGCCAAATTATTTACGACTCTCTTTGACGATAAAACATTTAGTGTCACTAATCGATAACTATCTTTTAAGTATACTTGTCGCGTGTATGTGTGTATAGATATTTATATATATTTAAAAATATTTTAGCTTTATGCTGTATTCCGCTATGGCAGAGTGAGTAGAGAGAACCTAGTGCGAAAACACGCTGTTCCCAATTTTACATCGAATTTTTGAGGCTTTGCGTATTGATTTTCGGAAGTCAACGCTGCGCTTTACCTCCTTACTAGAGCGAGGAAAATGAAATATTGAATATATCATTCCCTTGAATGGGAATCGAACCCACACTCATTCCGTTTCCAAATGCACGCTTGTGCCACTGCGCCAGAACGATTTCAAAACCTTAAAAAAACATAATAAACAGCAATTAAGGTAAACAAATATTGTATTACAACTTGTAATTAAAATATAGATAGACATTGATTATAAAAGCCTTGATAAAGAATGTTGGAAATGTTGATTAATTTCTAAGCTTGTACTGTTATAATGATATCTACCATAGATATTTATTATAGCAGTTTTTAATAGGTTGAACTCTAACTATGTAATGAAATTAAAGAGAATTACATAGACATCATGAAACTTGGAAAAATAATGTATTCGTATATATATTACTAGTAACATAAATTATATTAAATAAGATAGCTTAGTGCGATTGCCACGTCAATTTATTTATTTAAAACATAATAATGAATAAATAAATAAATAACCGATGTTGTATTACATGCATCTTATAATTTTTTGAAATTTGAAATTCATACGGAACCCTCGGTGGACGAAACTGACTCGAACTTAATTCTTCCAAGTCTTCTAAGACTGTAGGTATACTTGACTGCAACATTTCGTCCTTGTGAAGTTAGTATATACAATAATTACTATAAGATATTCAGTCACGTTGCACCAATAGCGACCCGACGTCAATAGTACCTACCTACCTACGTATATGTAATACAAGTGATGACTTAATAATGGAATTTGAATTATTTTAGTAATAATCATTGGATTGCAGGATGTACTAGTAAAGCGCGGTGTTGAATTCCGCCACTCAACACGCAATGCCTCCAGAATTTGGCAGATGAGAAGAGAGGAGAGTCTTAATACTACGGCATTCTCTGCCTACCCTGCTAAATACGGGATACAGCGAGAAGCTGAAAAAAAACCACAAATAAATGTAAATAATTAGAGATATTTAATAACTCTTATATACAGAGAAAAGAGAGACAAAAGAAAGAATAAAGAATAAAGTGAAAATAGTAAATAGAAACTAATCAGTCCCAACATCACGCAGGTTCACAAGGGCACAGCAATCACTTAACTTTCTGAGTTCGTCCGTGGGTGTCCAAATGCATTGTTTGAAACAACAATGGTGGCATCTATGCAATCTCATATTTGAACGCAAATAAAATAATAGTAGCATACAATACAGACCTTTACGCGTTTATTGATAAGATCTATTATTCTACTGTAAATAATTTTAGAACTAGATATTTTGGTGTCGATGTACGCGTCGGCTTGCATCCAATCCAAGGATTCTTAAGTCATCTGTTTAGGCGGTGACAGAATAACTATTAGGTTAGAGATTATCCCACATCGAATGTCAAAACATCAAAAGTGATGCAATTGTAATGAATTAAATATCAAAATAAGGACATTCAGTATATATATATTATACTAGCGGCCCGCTCGCGGCTTCGCCTGCGTCTCCACGAGTACCTACGTCCTATAAGTAACCATGCAAAATTTGAGACTCCTAGCATTTGTAGTAACGAAGTTTCATACAAACTTTCAACCCCAAAAACAACCCCTTAGAAGTCAAATATTGCAAATTCCCGTCTTAGCGAGCTTACGTCCCGAGCTACTTACGTGCTTTAAATAACTCCTATGCAAAATTTTAGATTCCTAGCATATGTAGTTTCTGAGATTTCGTGATTAGTGAGTGAGTGACCTTTCGATTTTATATATATATATATAGATTAATATAATTGTAAATTAGTATTTAAATATTTCGTGTATAGATATTGCGAAATTGAACTAGAAATTGATATAAGCAGATGGGATGTTTTACTTCATTTTATTAGTTTGAGTTTTATAAGCAATTTATATATATTTGTAAAAATGTTGTAAAACCTGATTTTGTTAGCAATATATATATATTTAATTATCATTATTAGCTACTCACAAACACAGAAAAACGTGGAAAGCGTGTCTTAGCACCAGATCCTCTCTGCCTATCCTGCTACATACAGGATACAATGTAAAGCTGCAAAACAATATTGTCGTATTATTCATATGTAGCGTAAATCTTGTGATACGTCACTCCGTTAATCCCTCTCATAAATTATTATTAATTAAGAAAAATATATAACTTTAACACTAAATTTACAATGACAACACTGAGTGATTGACGAAATGACAACTGAGTTGAGGAGTTCGTGTAAAATGGATTTATAATAGAATGCTGAGGTATAATTACATTCACCGCTTCATTTCAGATGTCATGATGCACCTAAATACCAGGAATCAGAGCTATCATCTGTTGCCAACTTGGGTAGAGTGATTGCCACACACTTGGTTAATAGAACTAAGAAATGCAAGATTCGTCAGACTTGTGAGATAGGAATTTAAATATATTATCTATATTAAGACTTTTAGTGTTGTTTTGTAAAATTTCTAGAAATAACTATTTTACACAGTACTTTATTTATGTACTGTGTACAATATTATTCAATATAAGGATTTTTTTTCTGCTTCAGCCGTATCCCGCATATAGCAGGGTAGGCAAAGGGAACCTAGTGTTAAGATATTCCGTTCTCCACTTAGAAAACAGAACAGAAAAGCTAGCTGCTAGAAACATATATGGGAGACCTTGGCTACAAAAATTAAATAGAAATAAAGAAGTGAAATAAAAGTTTGAGCAAAATTGTTTTCTTTGTTTACATTTTATCTCAAGCCCACAATATCTAGATCACATTAGTAAATAAATTATGTAAATATAAAGACATGACTACGTTAAAAGTAAAACTGGGCTTACGATTAGTAGTAAATGTTATATAATCAATCTTCTATATTCAATAACGCCTTGTGGAATTTATTTACGCAATGTCAATAACAGCTTCCGGACGAAAAGACAACTTAATAATACTTAAGTGTAATTTAAAATCTATATAATGAATAACATATTGACCTACATTCATCACATATATATATATATATTAGTAAACAATTTTATTACCTCAGTATGAATAAATAAAAAATAATATAAGTAACTGTAAGTTTTTAAATTGAAATAGTTTGAAATAAATCATTTATATATTTTTTTTATTTATTTATTTTTTGTGTATCTTCTTAGCTTTCTAAACTTTTTTTAATATCATAAGAAATTGTAATTACGTAGCTTTAAGGCAATGCAATAGTTTTAATATTATTATATTAATTACAAATTGAAATGTTAAAACAATCATATTCTATTAAACATACAAAAGATTTAGGTTGTAAAAAATATTAAAGTCTCTAAATTTTATAACAGTAAACTATTTAAATATATTTACAAAGAAAATTTCATTCTATTACAAGACCCAGTTAAGCTAAACATATCAACTATTATTTCATTTTATAACCATATATTTGAAAAAAACGAACGACTATTGTAAATAATATTAAAGCCTCTAAATTTTATAACAGTAAACTATTTAAATATATTTTCAAAGAAAATTTCATTCTATTACAAGACCCAGTTAAGCTAAACATATCAACTATTATTTCATATATTATATTTGAAGAAAAACCCGTTACAACTTGACGAAACAAGCTCATACGGTATCAGAACTCGGTTACGTCTCTCTCGATTCGTCACCCGCATTACGCGACTGTGACAAACAAACATTTCACGGCCCCTTCTTGCAAGACAAATGGCAGCGGGTGCTTTCCCGAATACGAGGAGCGAGAAAGCTTCGCCTGCATGCTAAAATATATTTACGCAATATGTGAGTGTTGCGTGAGCTCGAGCACACTGTTGAGATGCTAGCATTATGTCAGCTTCACGCTGTATCCCGCACACAGCAGGGTAGGCAGAGGGAACTTACTGTTAAGACACTCCGTTCCCCACTTTCAATTGCAATTTTTTTGTTAATAATAATTGGGAAGTCTTTTTTTAAACTTAAGTTTGAGATTTTATATAGAAAGTATATAAAATCTCAAACTTAGAAACATATAGTAATCTCTCCTCTCTCTATCATAAAAGATATAAAAACTAAAAAATGAGAATGTCTAATGTTTGGAATAAGTTGATTATTTATAAATTTCGCTAAAGTATATTTCTTTTTGTAACTTTGAATTAGATAAACAGTTTATTATAATTAAATGTAAAAATAAAAAAAAATACTTTTTTTAGGAAACGTATAAAAATTGGAACAGAATGAACCCATACGTTCTCGTCGAACTACACAGCAAAATTGGTACGTAAATTTTAGCACACATTTCATAATTATAATGTAATAACATAAATATTTTTTTAATTCTAGTTCATATTCTATAACATTTTTTACGATACAATTGTACTACTTCTTTTTATTAGTTCTTAAAGAAAATAAAACGTGTTTTTAGAAAGTTACTTACGTTTAAATAAATTCAATAGTTTTGCACATCCATACCTATATTATAAATTCGAAAGTAACTCTGTCTGTCTGTCTGTCTTTTACGCAATCAGGGCCAAACCGCTAATTTAATTGTGATAAAATACTCATATAGAGATACTTGAGGGTCTCGGGATGAACATAGGATACTTTATTTTCTCATATTTGTAATATTTTCGATATATACCAATATATTAGAATACTTATTAATTTGACATGCAATTTATTCCGGCATGTTAATAATAACCGTCGCTATGCGACCGTTGTTAAGCAACAACGAATTTGCAAAGTTTGTTGTTAGAAAACATCACCCAAAATGAGCTTGCTTAACGGATCTCTCTATTGAAAACTGAAAATAATTTCATAAATATATTTAATAAATATTCATATAGTTCAAGCGGGCGTAGCCGCGTCCGGGTCCACTAGTCAATACTTGACTTGTGAATTCTTAAAATATAACAATGTTATATTATAAGAGTTCACATCAACTCAGCTAATGACATGATATACGCCTAAGTATATTATATAAGTAGTAAGTTAATATGGTTATGGGGATAGTTTGAGCGGTCGATGAACTCTCTTTTTGGCAATTTCGTGCTCTCTTTAGTTTTTACGATATTTTTATAGATTTAAGTAAATATGTTAACTAATCTATGATATTCTTATTATTACACAGTTAATTATTGTATGTTAATTTGAATATTAAATTATTTATTAAAATTTAGTTACGAATTTTGTATTGTATTTTTATAGTATTTTTTTATTTGATGTCCGCATTCCGCTCTAATTGCGTGTACAGTGACGGATATTAACGCTGTACTTTATCTTATCAGACTGGGGAAATTATTCTTTGCTTGCGACCACTGGGGATCGAATCTAGGGACATCAGTTTTAAAGTTAAAAGGTTTTTCCACTGCGCCATAGTGGTAATACACGACACTTACTGACTTAACTTTGTACAGACGCAATGTAGTGATTTTATTGCTTTTATGTGCTGGTTTTACAATCATGGTAAATGATATAAGGTAAAATGGCGAACAAACTGTCTTGCGTATTTAAATACGCATATCTATTAATAGATAATAATTAAAAAATTAAATTCACGGTTATTAGCTAATTAGGTTCACGCTGTATCCTGCAGACACCATAGTAGGCAGCGGGAACCTAGTGTAAAGAATTCTGGAGGCATTGCGTGTTGAGTGGCTTCTGCCACTCAAGCTTTGCCTAGAAACCAGAACCAAGAAATGAAAATAAAACTAAAAATAAATATTTAATTTCCTCAAGTGAGGATCGAACCCACAACCAATCCCATTTACAGTCACACTTTAAGCCCCAGTGCCTACTAGCCTCAACTATAAGTCGTAAGCTTATACAATCGTATCGGATGGTCTTACAAGATTTTCTCAAACACTTTCGTACAATCCGTAGGCGAGATGCTATCGGTACACATTGGTTATGTTCGATACGTCGAGCGAGCCCCCCCTGAATCTCAATGCGACCCCTATTGCGTAACTGTGGCTCTTCGAATTGTGGAATCCGAGGTAAATGCTTATATAATTTTGCATGTGCCAATTGGTGCAACCGCTTATTGAATTATATATAAAAAAATGCTTTTAGGGTTCGTTGTTGTGAGGCGATAGGTTGTGGGTTCGATTCCAACTCGAAGAAATTAAATATTTAAGCAATATTTCCATATTCTTCGCTCTAATATCGTTGTCACTTAACACGCAATGCATCCAGAATTTCGCGGAAAATGGGAAACGGAGTGTCTTAACACTAGGTTCCCTTTGCCTACCCTGCTGTGTACAGGATTCAGGATCCTTTCTTATAGTTTTGACACAGTGTCAATACTTTCTTTGCATAATGAAATTACCAAGTATTCGTTCGTTCACGATATATCGTTAGTTATTATTCACGAAACGTCTTTAACATATTATGATACGAGAGAAGATAACGCTTCTCGGTAGAGTTGTATTGTAATGGATTAACAGTAACGATTTACTGGCTGACATGTGGAAAGTTTAAACGAATAATAATAGTACATATATTATAGAAGCCAGTTTTACTTGAGACGGCGCGTATTGTGCGGAGGTTCCTCTCTCTGGAGCCCTAGTCACCGATGGCTTGGACCCTTGTCCCGCCCTCGGAAGACTGTTTTTTTATATTTTTAAATGTATTTTTTTATAATAATTTATATTTAAAAATGTAAAATTTATTCTCTTATTTAATAAAAGTACATGTGTTTGTATTATATCGAAAATATTAAAATTAACTTCATCGTGTAAAATTTGTTATAAGAATCATTTTATTATAATAATAATTTCAATAAAGCAGCTATAATAAAAATATTATTTTAACACAAAAAGTTGAGAACTCCTTGATATGTCTTTAAATGTTTTTCACGGGTCACATAATTTGGTTAGGTGAACCAGGTACATTTTTTACAGGTATTGTATAAATATGTAAAAAGTATATTAATTTAATACGAACTGCAGCTCGTAACTTCGTATACATTGACTTAAAAACATCAAAACGTCCCTGCTGGAACTTTGAGGCCATAGTAGTGTTTTGAGTCATCGCCTGACTGTAAACTGAGAAAGACCGTAGTTGGTTTGATCCTCTCTCTCTCTTATCTTTTTTATTAGGTCCCTTATTGAATTGTGCTTGTAATAATAATTAACAGTTGAATTTATAGTTCTTCATTAGTTTAATGGATGATTAAATATAATTCAACTAAGGCGGCCAGCAAAATGGATACACTTTACGATTTTTTATTACTTTGGTCGGTACGATATGGGTACCTTCAAGAAGCGCGTCTATCTCCACCTCAAAGGCCGGCAACGCACCTGTAGCTCCTCTGGTGCTGCACGGGGTCGTGGGCGGCGGTGATCACCACCAGGTGACCCGAACGCTCGTTTGCCTTGTCCTTTTTCCATAAAAAAAAAAAAAAACTTTAATTAACATTAGCTCTTACTACATACCTATCTAAGTAAATTCTGTGATTCATCATTGACTGAATCAGGCACAGCTGCCTTATTGCTTAAGGCGTGTAAAATTTGAAATGTATTACAATGTTATAACTATATGTATATTAATTTATCACACACACACGGCGTTTGGTTCCACCGTTCAACACGCAATGCCTCCTGAATTCGGCGGAAAGTGATGAACCGAAATGTCTTAAATGTGGGTCCCTCTGCCTACCCTGCCTTATGGGGGATACAGAATAAAGCTAAAAAAAGATTTCTAGTGCTAAGATATTCTGTTTTCACAATAATTAGCTTCACTAAGGTTACCTTTTAATAACCGACGTTATTTTTAATCAGGTTAACAACGGCGCACGTGCCGACTTCCGTTATACTAGACTGACGGTATGACACTTTTACCCATAGGGATATTCAGTGGGACGATAATACGGTTAAAATAAGTATGGAAGGACAATAGGCGATATATTAATACTAATTTTAATATTATTAAATATTTGAAGGTCACTTTTTATACAGAAATGCATAAATCTGTATTTATCACCTTATTTGAGAAGATAGAGAGGGTCTATAGTAAAACTGTTTTTAAAATATAATATATTCTTTTCATTTGTTATACATATATCTTTTTATATATTTTGAGGCAACCCTGGCACATAGTGTTACTGTAAACACAACTGGTTCTGGGTTCCATCCCTACTCAAGGATATGAAATATTTATTTGAATTTATATTTTCGCGGCGCGGCGTTGATATCCGCCACTCAACACGTAATGCCTCTGGAATTCGCCGGAAAGTGGGGAACCGAGTGTCTTAATACTAGGTTCCCTCTGTCTACCCTGCTGTGTGCGGGATATAGCGTGAATATGTTTTTTTCATAATATATTTTATAGAATACATTAACATTTAAACACTGTTACTAATATTAAAAAGTAGTTCGTAACTAAATATTAAGTGTTTATAAGTCAGTAGGTCTGACCGTTAGTTCACCTGTTTTGAAAGGAGGTTAATAATAAGCTGAGTAGCACGAATATGTATTAGATAAGTGATATGATGTAAAGAAAAATAATTTAAAATTTAAAAGTATTTTTTTTACATAAACAATTAAAAAGAATATTTTGTAAAGTTCAGTTTCATTATGTATAATATGCGTTTTACCAAAAAAAATAGCCAAATTATGGTATTGAGTTCTGCCGCCTAAGAGGAGATGCCTTCACAAGTTGAGATGAGTGATTTAAAAGAAAAAAAAAATAGATTGAGGCGATATTTTACTGACAATTAATTATATAATATACAGACAAATACTGTTATTTTTGTAATATGTATATATCTGTATTTACTCTTCATATAATTTCTTCTTAAAAACTTACATCTTTTTCGTGTTTCAATTACATTTTACTTATAAGGCAGGTGCAGTATAATTAAAAAAAAAATGTCGGTATCATCAAAAATGTCCACTTCCATATAAAAATCTTCGATGTAGAACGAATATATGGGACCTTGGCTGGTACATAAATATTCAAAAACCCGTTCTGAATTTCACAAAGGTGCGACGGTAATTCGATTCAGTATGTGCCGCCAGACGCCGTTAGCTCATCGGAAATATTCTGATGGCATTTAATGAGTTGCGAAGTCGATTCTGGTTGGTATTATGAAATGAAACTTGTCTGCGTCTTCATGTCATAAATCAAAATAAAAATATATAAATAATGATTTTATAAATATATAATGATTTTATCATTACATTGATTTATTTTTTTGTTTCATATCTCATTAATATTAGTTTCACATTGTATCCCGTATGTAGAAGGTTAGGCAGAGGGAGAGTGTTAAGATACCTTTCCCTATTTTCCACCGAATTCTAGAGGCATTGCGGGTTCAGTGTCAGAATTCAATGCCATACAATGCCTCGACACCGGAGCGAAGAAAATATTAAATATTTCGAGAGGGAATCGAACCCACCACCAACGCTTAGTCACACTTTGTGCGACGACTGGCCTAAATGAAAATGTTATATGTGAATTATAATTTAATATAATCCACATATCCCTATGCCAATTAGGTAAGAAGTTAGTAAAAGATTACGTAATTTTTTTTATTAATTATTTCATTTAATATTGCAAATATTACGACAAAGATATAAAAACTATAATGTAACGTAGGTGTTTATATAACAACATAATCTATATATATAAAATCGAAAGGTCACTCACTCATCACGAAATCTCAGAAACTACAAGTGCTAGGAATCTCAAATTTTGCACTCACTCACTTAGACGTCACTAGGACGTAGTCATGGAGACAGAAATTAATAATAACATAGTTCACGCGGGTGCAACCGCGAGCGGGCCGCTAGTTATGTATATGTTCAAAAATGTAAGAATTTTAATTTTACTTACAAATATATAAAAATGTTATATTTACGTTGAACCTACAAATATATTTCACCTGAACCCATCTGCTTCGCAACACTGAATGTTGGTATTGACATAAGAAGTAAGTACTTAGTCATCGTTGGTCCCTACTGAGACAAATTATTATAGTATGAAAAAGAGCGGCGTTGGGTTCCGCAATATCTTGAAATTGGACGGAGAGTGAAGAATTAAATTGTACACTTAAAAAATTGTTTAATGCGTCTACTTTTAGACATTTTATTCAGTCATTATTACTTCCGCCATTTGATTTATTACCATATAAAAGCTTTACAGTGTGACCTATTTATTATAGGTCATATAGATTTGAAAAAAATATGTTAATAAACTAATTAGGTTAGACGACATTGGCCTTGATCTATAAAATTGTATATAAAATAAGCACAAAAACTTGATAAACTTCCGTAAAAAATATTTTAAACTTAATACAAACATATCAAAATAATATTTAAAAAATAAAATAAACTAAATTATAATATTAAAGTACTAAAGATACAATGCTACGAGCTTATCATTAATAAAGATTATTGTTCGTCCATTTTTAGTTAAATCTTTATCTCGGATTTCTGTAGATCCGATCGTGGCGGCGATTCTGATTCAAGGTAATGTTTATATTTAACAACAATGTTTATTCTTGTTATCTAAGAGAAATAGTATAATCAGCTTCACGCTGCATCCCACGCATAGCAGGGTAGGCAGAGGACACCTACTGATAAGACATTCTGTTTCCCATTTTCTGCCGAATTGCGATTGGCAGATCGAAATAAATATTTCACTTCCTCGAGTGGGCACCCCAAAAATATAACAAAATTAATTAAATCAGCATAACACTATGCCGCCCATAGCAGAGTAGGCAGTGAGAATTTAGTGCTTAGAACTGTTCATCATTTATGATTATGAGTTTGTTTTTTTCCTGGTGAGTCGACAGTGAAGAAATGAAAATATAAATTTAAACAAATAGGTCCAAGCAAGGTCTACGTTTTAAATGAAATAGAATGGTGAATGTTTGTATAAGAAAATTTAAAAAAATAACTAAATTTAGTAATGTATAGTACACCCAGGTGGAACGACGACCTTAAGAAGACAGCGGGAATCCGCTGGATTCAAAGGGCGCAGGACCGGACGGAGTGGCGAAAATTAGGGGAGGCCTATGTCCAGCAGTGGACGTTGAAAGGCTGATGGATGCATGGATAGGACATAACCTACAAATATATTGGATGCACTCTCTCTGATTTTACTTCTTCCCATTGGAAGTAATAATTTTCATGATGTAGATATGTAAGATTTAAATCATTTGAATCAATTAAATGCTTCCAATACTCATATAACATACAATACTATTCATTAATTGTATAAATTATTCCGGTGAAGGTCACGTCTCTGCAGATCTAATATTGTGGTTATTCCGGATCAACCACAACCTAGTGACCGATGTTATTCCTCTCAATTAAAGTAAAGTTTTTTTATTTTCATGCTGTATCCCTCATATAGCAGGGTAGGCAGAGGGAACTTGGGAAACTAGTGTTAAGACACTCCGCTCCTATTAAGATACTTCTATTCCCCACTTTCCGACGACTTCTGGTGGCATTGCTTTTCTTTTCCATAATAAAAAATTTCAAGACTGTAATTTATAAAAAAAATGTAATTTTAAATTACTCACGAGAGAACAACATATTAGTCATAATACTAGAACGTTAATAAATTCTATTAAAATATTTACTGTGACTAAGAACATTCGAAAAGAAAAAATAGTTATATCATGATCTATTCTAAATACAAATAAATGTACCCATATAAAACTAAAAATATGATTATATCTGAATTATAATCATGATATATTTAATGAATCACTGATAATCACACCTGGAAATCCTTTATTTATTTCCGTGTTATAATCATAACTTATAGTAAATTCATAGTAAAGGCAGGTTGAAGGCAAAGAGTATATACTATCTATCAATATTTTTTATTAATGGAATACTTAAGATGAATTAAAAATTAAAAAAAAACACAACAGTTTGTGGGTTTGATTTCCACTCGAGAAAAACATTATTATTTTTATTTTTTCTCCTACTTAACCCGCAGTGCCTCCAGAATTCGGCGACGTGAGGAGCGGAGTGTCTAACACTAGCCTCCCTCTGCTTATCTTGCTAAGCAGGAGCTGAAAAAAAAGGAACATTACCGTCCTTAGTTGTTTTCTTTCATTGTTAGATATCTGCAGGATATGTCACTGAGCCCAATAATCTTATTTTCCTACTTTTGTCTGACATGTTATATTGGAAGTATAACATAGTAACCCAAGTGAAGTAGCGAGTAACAAAAAGTCTTTAACATTTACGTTTTTAGGGTTCCTTACCTTTTATGGAAAAAAGGAACCCTTATATGATCACTTTGTTCTCCGTCTGTCTGTCTATCTGTCAAGGCGCTTTATCTCAGAAACGCTTGGAGATATCGGCTTGAAATTCAAGCCCATGAAATCTACGGCCACATGATTTTTTGAAAAAATCGTATTTCTAAATTTACTTGAAAAATAAAATGGCCGTTTACATCGCAAAAAACGCGTATTTCGACACTATAAAGGGATAATAAGCTAATAGGGTACTTCCAGTTGACCTAAAATTATGAAATTTGGCAGCTAGCATCTATAGGTAGTACTTGTTCAAAAAAAATCCGAAAGTATTTTACATTACACTACATTTGTGTTACAGTACATTTGTGGTTAAAGCCTAAAAAATAATACAAGTAAAATTGTTCAAGTGAGTGGTATCAGATGAAAGGAAAAGAATTGAGATAAAGCTCGAGACCTCCAATTTTTGAACGGAACCCGGTGGGCGAGCCCGACTTGCTTGCTTGCCCCGTTTTTGTAAAAATAAATATAAGTTAGACTAACTTTTATTTAAATAAATAAAAAACTATTTTTAACTTTTATTAATCTTTTTAGAAATGAATTAATATTGCTTATATTACAATGATTTATATTTTATTTAGTATTGTATAATTATTTATAATATTATAATACTTTATATTGGAGGTCAATTATCTTAAATATTACATTAAAATATTTACGTGTTTGTAAGCTAGATTTAATATATCCGTTTCATCTTATATTATAAATAAATGTAGAACTATAAATTTTAATGGGATAATTAATATTCATTACAGTTAGTCATATTTAAAGCATTATTTCATAATTAGGAAAGAGAGAGAGAGAGAGAGAGTGATTTGAGCCCGCGCTTTTTGGAAACCATCCAAGGGATGTATAATAACGGCTTAGTGGTCAAAGCGATGGACGGTTTTCAAGAGACGCGAATTCAAGTGAAGCTTATTGAAAATTTTCATAGATTTTCTTAAAAACGTACTCATTAAAGTTTTTTCTATCTATTATAAGTAACTCTTACGATGTTATATAAATTATAACATAAATATAATTAAATAATTTTGACTATTTATAGTATTTCTACGTATGTATGTAATATGTATATCCTGCCTGTTTTTTGTTCAACTGTTTTTATCAGTATCATCAATTTTATTTTTAAGTCTTTAAACAAGTAGGTAACTAGATAAATTTTATGTATATTTTAACTTCACTTTTATGATTCTATTCTTATTTTCCTAATATTCCAATTCTTACGTAAAATGGTGGATTTTGATTGTGAAATTGGACAAATGTGGATTTTAAAATAATTACTTGAAATATGGCACTTATTCTTGAGTAGGTAGGGCTGTAAATAAAATACACAGTATAAAATATATTTATTAGAAAAATACAAATTATATTTTAACATAATGACATAATTATATAACTTTGTTTCTGTTACCAAAGAAATTTTATTATCATTATGCGATTATACAGCCTACTTGTTTATATTTCCAAAAATATTAACAAATATTAAAAGTTTTTAAATAGTTTCAATTTATAAATATTAAAGTTTTTATTATAAATTACTATCTTATTATCTATATATCTTCTATAATATGTTAAATATTTTAAAGTAATCCAAAATATTGTTATACACATTATCTGTGACATTATTTCCCCACACATAGTTATTGTGACTCCATCTAGGATCTGGCACTATATATTCTTCGACTAAATTAGGGAGTTTTGAACTCAAAATTTTTGCATCTTCTAAAGTTGAAATCCAATCGTTTTTAGCACAAATTAGGACGACTGGGGATGTCACAAGAGAAACATTATATTTAGGTGGCCTAGGCTTGCCGTATCTTTTGATATTTCCCTCTCTATCTTCATCGTAACGTTGAAACTTTCCAGTCATCACTAACTGACCAAAATGTGATAAAGTTTTTACTGACAAACCTGCTAAAACATGCCCAAAAGCAACCGCTAGATTTCTAGACGTTATAGTATATGGTGAATAGCCTGTTGTCAAAGACAAGCCCACACCGCATACGGCATTTGGATCCAGCTGACATAAGAATTCTGTTATTACATGAAAAAAGTCATGTTTGCCAAAAATTTCAGCAAAACCAGCATCATCGAGAATCATTTTGATAATTCTTGTTGCTGCTGCTGTAATTTTTGTGATAGGGTTTCTTACATTCTTCAAGAATGTTACTGGAGCTAAATTAACTGCTAGTTGAATTTTCTTATTATATTCAGGTCTTAAAGATCCCATGATGAAGAAACCAGTCGTCCCTTGGGAGTGTCCAACATAATACACTTTGGTCTGACGGGTTATATTAATAACATAGTCAATAATGGCAGGCAGATCGTAAAATCCATTTTCATCAAAGCTAAATTCCCAATAATCTGGATCTCGGTTAGGATTTAGATGTTTATGCTTACGAGAATATGTGTTCCCCCTGAGATTTGGGGCCCATACGTCATAGCAATTGTTTGACAAAATGTAAGCTAAGCCACTTTTTGGACCAGTGAGTATCCATGTATCTGAGGTGTCAATTAACCCATGCATTAGTATCACTGGATATTGTTGCACTTGTTTACATTTTGAAAGCACCCTGAAAACTGTTAACAAATATTCATCTTCTGTTATTACGGTGTGTTGCTCGTTTGGGTATCCATATTTATTTGTTAATTCAGTAAAATTCAAATATGTATCCTCGATATATCCCAAAGCTTTTTTAAAAGATCGTTTATCTGGTAGCACATATGAAATAAGTCTATTCGGTTGCACTGCCGGTGTGGACACACTCAACTGTTGGACGCACAATATTGTTATGAAAAATTTAATCATTTTAGTTCAAATGCTCACTTATCACAATAAAGCTTAGGATATGTATGTTTCCTTTTGTAAATTGTTGCTTAGTTTTATAATATGAACATGACCTCAGTGTTAAGGTCTTAATGAATTCATGGTAGAATAAAAAATATGACATATTACTTAAATCGTTCGTAGCTAAATTTAAGTTTTTTAGATATTGTTTAAAAAAAGAACTTTAATTTTATATGCTGCAGTTTAAATAAATAAATAATAATAATAACTATTTTTTTATATTTAAAAATAAAAGATTTACTGGTTTACATTTACCTACGTAAATATATTTTACCTTTACCTTTACCTTTTTTTAAGAATCAACTTATATGTGTTGTGTAAATACTGTTTATTTATTATGAACCATAAAATACCCAAATATTATTTAATGGAAAGTATAAAATGGAGTTCACAAGACTAAATGTAATGAAAAAAAAGACATGAAATAGGTTTTTAATTTGTCTAGGTATATATTAAGCAAATAGGTAATTATTAAAAAAGTAAATATTTTTTTTGCTAGTAATATATATGAAAATATTTTTATATTATTTCAATGTCAAAATTAATTAATGAGCAATATAAGACCTTCATGTCTATGGAAAGATTAAACGTTTCATTATAAAAAAATATTAAATGGAAATTGAATTCCTCTATATTATAAAAATATGATTAGTAAAATTTTAAAAACAATTGTAGGAATTATGTGACGTCAAAAAATTAATTAATTCATATAAAACGTCTACTCTGGCTAGGTGTGTTATTTATTTTATTCTATTTTAATATTAGATTTTATATTACTTAGTATATAATATAACTTGAGGCCAGTTGTAGTGCAGGAGAACAAACGTATGACTGTGACTGCGACAGGTTGTGGGTTCAATTCCAACTCGATTATTTTTGATTATTATATTAGTCTATTTTCACTTAAAATTTTATAAAATTTAATAATATTATTATAAAATCTACGAAGGCAAATGTGATCTTTTTATTCCATAGATTATTATGGACAGAAAGTTCCTCCTGAAAATGGACAAAAAAATCCTCGTTTCAGAGATCTCAATATCTCAACTACCTATAATGGAGGTGACGCAATAACTTATAAGAATTTACTTGACGCACTCGACTACCTTCAAGTTACTTGATATATAACTAAATACAATTTCGACCACAACTTAAATCAAGTTCAATTATACTTATTTGGATGGATTGGCCGTCGTGGCGCAGCGGCACAAGGGGGTGACTGTAACGCGACGGTTGTGGGTTCAATTCTGACTCGAGTAAGTGAAATATTTATTTACGTTTATATTTCCATTTCTTCGCTCTGGTATCGAGGCAAAGCTAAGATGCTACAGCTAGCATTTATAAAATATAAATTTCATAATTCTGGGTCAACCGGAAGTTAACGCGTGTTTCCGCGTTTTTTTCTATATAAATACCCATATATATTTTAATGGTGTACATATTTTAGACATATTTGACAAAATACACACACAGTGTTGCTTGTATTAACAAATGGTTATTTTTACGACCAGAGCGACCATTGCACATGTGGCGTCGAATGACCTTTTGCTATCTTCAGAAAATGTCAGTTAGCTAATTAACTAATTACTCTTAAATAATTACGACTTTCTTATGCAATAATTGTTGCAAGACATTTTTTATGGTTTATAATGTGTTAAAAATTATACGTGCTATCTAATTTGGCTTGATTCTTGTCTTACTATAGCATTTTCATTATTAATGATTACTAATGTAATAAATCTAACAACAAAATACGCTTTTATAGTAATTATATTTAATATATTTCATACAATTAATTTCTAGAATATTAAACTTTAGACCAATTTTATTGTATCTACTTCCTATAGGCGATGCGATCCTAAGTAACAATTTGTGCGCGAGCGTCATGTCTTCATGCATACTAAACAAAAGTACCGTTTCATATTAGTTGATACTAAAACCTCATAATATTCATAGCCTTGGTCTCGAGTAGTACGTTCAAAACAAGTTAATTAATATTTCAGCTTTACGTTGCATCTGGCACACAGCAGGGCAGGCAGAGGGCACCTAGTGTTAAGACACTCCGTTCCCCATTTTCTTTCGGATTCTGAATTCACTTCATTCAATTTTCATTTCCTCGAGTGGGGATCGAACCCACAGCCTGCCGCGCTGACAGTCAGACACTTGTGGCTTAATTAATATTTCTAAGAACTATTACATATTGTGCACGTTTAAGCGCTTGAATAAATTTAAATCATTAACATTGATATAGCAAAAAGATTTTTGTATTTCCTCATGCAAAATGCCCAGTTTCTAAATTGAAAACACCCATATGACCTTAATATTTGAATTTATAATAATAATGATTCAAATAATCCTATCATTTAATATATAATAAGAATAAATGAAATAATTTAAATCTTTTAAATATATATTATACAATAATATATTTGTCTTTTAGATGTTATATTAATATATTAATATTTAATTCATAAAAGACAAATATGTGTTATTTCTTGTTTACGTGGACGTATTGAGGTGTATAGCACTTTACCTTAGATTTATTTATTATTAGATAAAAGCTAAACAAACCAAAAAAAAAGGTTATTTTATAGGTCACCGTTGATAAAATTATTGTATATTTTATAAGAATAACTATTAAAGTAATACGTTGATAGAACTTGTAAAGAGTTATCCTTTAAGACTTATAAGAAATCGAATATCATAAATGACCTACCTTATTTTCTTAATTTTATAATTTATTGTATTTTTTATTTTTACACATAGCTTTAACAAATATGGTAACAATTTACCCCGATTTGTTAACTTGCCCCAAGTCGGGATTGACGAGTTGTTACTTTTCGACTTTAGACATAAAAAATTGATAGTAAAAAAATCTTACAAAGAATGTCCCAAATTACTGTTTTAATTACAAGTCTAGATATATAAATTGATCATACTACTATATTAAATACTGAAATCATTTATTCATAACAATATTTGAGGTTAATCAATAATCGGAACTTGTAGCCCCGATCTTCTCTATTAATAAAATTCAACTAGTTAAAGTTGACATAAATATAATTTTATTATTTTTGTTGCATTTCTGTGAAACATTGCTAAAAAGCAGTAAAAAATGTTATATTAGAGTTATAAATAACTAATACTGGAAACATTTTAATCGATACATTTGGCAAGGTCTCGCGCCGGTGCTGTATAAAATTCCATTTCACATTCATCAGTCAGTCTAAAAGGATGCGCCTTTGGACCTTGAAATTGTTTCAAAATATATTTTTAACAATGCAAACTACTAATTAAGCATATATATAGACATAAATGAATTCATTTCATCATAAAAAACATAAGATTAGATTTATCCGCCGCACAGGCAGCACATACGAGTATAAGGAGAAGCAGAGGAAACCTGGGAACCTAGTGTTAAGTCACTCCGTTGCCATTAAGACACGTCCGTTCCCCACTGTCTGCCGAATTCTGGAGGCGTATTGAGTGGCGGAACACATAGTTATGAATGAATACTTTTGTAGTATCTATCAATAAGTCTTTTTTTATAGACGAAAGTGTGTTTTTTTTGTATTAGTAACCAATAAACTCTAATACAGGAAAGATAAAAAGAAAAAAAATATATATCAAGCTAATTTTCGTCGCCTCATATTTATAAAAGAGGGTAGATCAAAATAATTTCATAAATTAACTTTAGTTATAGGTTCAGCACATTAAAATATTATAAGTACTAGAATAACTATTATCCAGCTATCTTTTAAATTTATTTACCGATTCACGGATCGACAATGCATGCATTTAATACTAAATTTCATTAATCAATGAATAAGTGGTAAAAAAAATTATTTTATTTAGAAAAGTAAGCTTTTGAATAGCGAAGTAATAGATTTCACTTTAGTATCAACGAAGAATCTGCGGGTCAAGCCATAACTTGAGGTCGGTTGGTAAATATATTTAATGGTAAACATTGCGAGCTGCAGCCTTCCGCATAGTGTGAATACCAGCGCCGCCGCAGTGAGCTAACGCCCTGGTGACAGATAATAGCTTACAAAGAATATTTATAGTCTATATATATAAAATTAAATATTTTATATAAGTTTTATATATTTTTGTTTAATTTATGCAAATATTTATTAATTTAAATATTTAGATATATTTTATATAAGCAATGAAAAACTAAGCTTAAAAAATTCGATCACGGTTTTTGTAAATTACATATATAAATTTTATGACATATTTACAACAAAAAAATACTTCCTTATACGCCCTCAGATAAAAAAAAATTAATAATCAATAATAATCATTTGCTCTTGCCATTTTGCTGTTCCAGAGAAAATTGAGACAATTCTCAATTTTCTCTTCTTAAATTATCCCTAAAAAAAATCTTACTTATATTGCTACACGCTGTATACCTCTTCCCAACTTTCCCCTGTCATCAACCTCCTCGAACATGCCCTCTGGGGAGTCCTCACGCTTTCTACATAACCTTCTCTGATACAGTGTTTTCGAAGACCAGCCGAGATATTCTTATATTGTATTATTTAGAGGAAGGAGGTAACAATAGAGATATAAACTTAAGCTACTTCGCACTTAGCTTAGGTTTAAGAATATCAAATATAAATGTTTTTGAGCGTAGGAGAAAGGAGAGCCTATGAGTGATGCTCATATTACTTGGGCTGCAGAAGAGAGGATTGCGAAATGCACCAATGTGTTGATTCTGCCACAGTTCCTAATAGAAACTCAGAATAGGAATTCGGTGTTAATAATGTTTTTCTACGTACAAATATTAATAATAATAATAAATACAGAAACACGCTCAAAGAGTATCTGTGTGAAATAATCTTTGCCACCACCGTGAAACCTGCAGGCCTTCAGGCCGGGCGCGGACGTTTGACGATTCCGATTCATTCGGACCCTGTCCCAAATACCTGAGTAATATTATTCAAGTACTCGTTAAGTATGAACCACTATTCTCCTTATATTGACATCACAAATAAAATGTAGTGCAATTAATGTTGCTTTTACATCATTTTGTTTAATTATTAAGAAGACTTTTTCTTTTTTTTTATATTTCTTATACTTTAGTTTTAAAATAATGGAAAGAAATAAAAATATAGCCAATTTTACGAACTTTTTGTTCAATTCAATTCACGTTGAAGAAATTTTAATTTTCGTTTATTAAGTGTAAATATTTCTTAACCTTAAAATTATATTAGATATAGAATTAACAATAATTAACAAGATAACATTCCTGGTATTGATTTCGTTAAATGTAATGTATAAGTGGGTTTCCAAATCTTGTACCTACGACGGTAGATGTGTCCCCGAGATGAAAAGGCTGAACTAAAATGAAAATGGCGTGAAATTTAAAAAAAAGAAATCATTCTGTTTTCATTTACTTATGTGACGCCTTTTTGTTATAATTTTTTTGACATACCTACTGTTTGTATAATAATTTAATTACAAGTATTTCAAGGTTAATAATATGCAATATTTATCTTAAATTTATTGAATATTCAAAAATAAAATATATTTTGCGTATTTTATGAAATCAAAAGTGACTATTAGATTTGAAAAATTATTGATTAAAATTATTTAATTTAATTTTGAACCGGAAAAAACTACATATCTACTAAAGCACCTATATAAAATAAAATTTCCCTTTATCGATTCTAATAAAAAAGGGTTATTTATCTTCTTTTCTTACACCCACTGCATGAATTTAATTGAACTTCAAATATTGTTTTCAATTTGTATTCCGACGTTTCATTTCCCGTTTCGTTTTACTTAGAACGTACAGTACTGATCATTCATGTCAAATTATCGATTTAAAATATTATTTCTCAAATATGTAAAATAAGAATAATTCTAGTGTGCTTCCATACTATAGCAACTTAATGAATAAGCCTATGAAAAATATCATTGAGGCCGTGGTGGCGCAGGGGTTCACGGGTGTAACTGTAACGCGACGGTTATGGGTTCGATCCCCACTGGGGGGAATGAATTATTATTTATGAATATTTTAATTTCTTCGCTCTGGCACCAAGACAAAACCCGGCGTTGAGCTACGCCTCAACGTGTAACGCCTCGAAAAAAACAGCAGCAAATGTGGAACAGACTGTCGTAACACTAGGTTCCCTCTGCTTACCCCGCTATATGCGGGATACAGCGTGAACCATAAAAAAGACATAGTAAGCAAGTGTATAATATTATTATAACAAAAGAATTTCTAATAATCACTTACGGTGTTATTATGAAATTATCGCATTCTTCGTATCAATTGTCCAATGTCGTGATTACCCTAATTACATTGAGTCATTCACCAAGTGACAGATTTCTCCAAAACTGCACGTTATAGCTACAACGCTTATATAACGTTTACTAGTTCTATAGCTGATTAATTAATGAAATTATTGGAAATATCAATGGTTTCCAATAATTTCATTAATTAATTAGATAAGGAAGAAAAATTTTTTATTACAAAATAGTGTTTTTTATTACTATTTTTTTTTATATAATGCTTTTTTTTATTTAAAAATTAGTAGCACATGTAAGGCATATATCAATTTTTAACTAACCAAGTAAAATAATAATTTATTACCATCATACAAACTTACATTTGGATGATGGAAGACAATGACTGAAATATTTTCTATTCACATATTCACTTGTGGTATGAGAACTTCTTTTGCCTACTGTATACATAATACTACAATAATACAATATAATAATTTTTCCTGTTAATTAGTAATAACAGAGGTTGCAGATTTCTCCAAACGCAGTTAAGAATTATTCTTCAACAATTAAGAATTTTCTGAAATTTATTTTTATAGATTTACAGGAACTTACGTGTCATAGTTTAGTCTTTCTAGCGTTGTATCTATTTTGACAAAACAACCGCTATCCACCTAACATCTCCTTCCGTATTTTGTAAGGCTTTTGTTCCGATTGTGTAATTCGTGAGAATTTATTATTATTATAATAGGATATGAATAAAAACGTCTAGTTCTAAAGGTAAATATGGTTACATAATTGTTAGGCTGAATTTAAACATACGTTTGCATAACTACAATGTTTTTATGACACAGATTTCAAATTACATGACAACTTTTATGGATTTTTAACAGATTGTTAGCATATATAAATTTTTTTATAAGTCTATAATTTTTATAATATAAAATAGCAATCTTCTATTAAGTTTTATTTGCTGCTATGTATTATTATAGCTACCTATGACTTTTCAACTGATATTTAAAATAAATCAATGAAAAAATTACAATACCAGAAAAATGAAATATATAATAATATACCTACCCTCGCTCATCATAATAGCAAAACTACCTTTCTGTAGATAAAAAAATATTCTAATATTTGCAAAAATAATTATTCTTTATATATACAAAATAATATAATATCACTTAGCCAGCAAAAGTGATAATAGAATGTCATCGTTCGATACATTCTTAGTATCTGAGGTATCTCCATGGATGTATTTGCACTTTTTAATCGACGCGGCGTCTTTAATTGAGGTCGTGAACTTTGCGATTTGGGCGACCTAATAGACAAGCAATCTGAATACATTTCGTTCGTTTGAGTAACACATTGTCTAAAATTAAATATATAGCTAATTGGAAATTACCATATTTATTATAATTTTTTTTATATCTTCATTTAATTAAAGATTTCTTATTAAATTTGTAAAATATATAAATAATTTCAATATTTTATATTCATATCGTACTATAAATATAAAACAGATACGTAAAATGTACTACAGTACTATTCTGCAGGATTCAAATGAAGCTCGTTGAAGTCTTTTATATGAGAAATGTAAAATTAATTATTTTATTACCCTCTTTAATAAAATATACGTATTTACTATATACTTGTATATTATAATAAACATACATTATTCAATAAAAAAGTAGATTACATTCTTATTTAGATTTATTACTATAAACCACCTTCAGTGCTTCTTCCTTTAAGAACAAGTTGCCATAATATAATCAAGGTTCATTATCTGAGGGTCAATGATTGTACTTACCACATACATACATGATTTATCTCGCGTAAGAAAAATCTTTCGCCTTCACTGATCAACTAATGCATTCAATGAGTAGATACTTTAATGCATCTTGTTATTAATAACATTTTTGATATATAATATAAATTTTACATTATATTTATTCTAACAATCCTAAAACATACCTGAGTAATTATAAAATCTTTTCGATTTTAATTTTAGTTTAAATAGCGAGGTGAAATTATTGCTCATTGAGAGATTTCTGTTAAATTATAAAAGAAATAAAATTAAATTTATAATTATATGTGTAGGGTAGATGATGCCGATGCTACGGGAAGCGGGCGGCGCGGCACCGCGGGCGCCGGCGGCAGCTGGTGACGTAGCTTTTCTCCGGCGTACGCGGCGTTCGGCTTCCCGATATAAAAGCCTCCACCGCCCATTCACCCGCCCGCAGTGTGTGCTAGATCGTTACAGTGTCCACTACACCCGTGCAAGGACTATAGTTTAACCATGAATTCAAGGTGTTTATTAGTGCTAGCAGCCGCCCTCGGCGTGGGTACGTACTATTTGAAATATTTTAGGGTGCGGCCATTCGTGCTTTTGTGCTAAGTTGTATGCAATTGATAACTGTGTTTGTCTATGCATCTTTACGTTGCATTTGCAGTAGAAAGTGCTGAAATGAAATTGCAATTTGCTGGTTTTATTTATTTTTCAATTATTTTCTTTTAGAACGAGTTGATATAAAACTTTAAATAAACTATTTTGCAAATCGGGCGTTAATTTTAATTTGTAATTTGAGGGTAGAAAAAAAATATCTTGTAACGGCTTTTCGAATTTTCCAATTTCGAGATCTTTCTTATGTATGAAACAAATTACATGTTGCTTTAATTATATGATTTTTAGTTGATTTAAATTATATCTATACTAACATTTACAACAAAATATGTAATTTTTTAAAAATAATTAATTCTTTTTCGTTTGAATTGTTAAAAAAATATTGCTCTCGATATAGAAATAGATGTAAAATTAAAAATTATCTAATGAATGTGGCAATTAATACAAACGCCCCCAATAGCTTTCTAACTTACCCACATTGCATAACGCAGTGGGTGTGAGCACATTTTGATCTATGCAATTATGTATGTCCATATAAATATGAACTTTGATCTCGAAATTAAGTTTTTAATTTTATCTTGGCAGTTTATGGGTTTAGTAAAAAAATATATTATTATAGCACTTAGTTCAGCAGTTCAACTCTTTTTATTTCGAGACATGCTTATGCTTCTACTCTTATTCCATGAAAATTATATATATTTAATAATATATATTCAACGTATGTATCGACAATGTTACAAATATTTATACAATATTTATAATTTTTACGTAAAATAATTTTGAGGGTATTTTGAAAAAAAATCTTTATTCAACCTTTATTCGACCTTTAAAAATATCGACTTTACACTTTCATTTTCGTTTTTTATTTCGCAAAAAATTGGATACGATTATATTATATTTTGCAATATGCATGACGAGATGCACTTCGTGTAAATGTCATACAAATTGGTATAAGTTGCCTCATACGACAATTGTTATTACGAAACGGTAATAGAATTTGAATATTACTCGTCTTGACAGGACGTTGTTCCTTTCCTTTTGAGTGTTTATAGAATTTTTCTATACTTGTCATTTCTGGCACGTACACGGTTCTCACGAACTTGCTACGTGCGTTTTGCGTAACAGTTTTTATTAAGTTAAATAGTAATTCTAGTAAAAATTGCGTATGATGAATAATTAGATCGTGTCGAATTGGACTACCTACTCAGAATTTTCGTATATTATATTATTTCGTATATAAATATGCGTTATTTATTTTACACAAAAATAAGGCAACTCAGTCGCGATCGTGAAATTTTTATAGTTATTGCAATCAAATATTCATATAGTTATTATTGCGTGAAGGTATTCGGTTAGTCTCGGGGTGCGTGCGTGGATTTCTCAAGAAGAAAGAAAACTTGGTGAAAATCATCTGCTGGTTGACTGCGCAGGCGCACGACGCTGTTCTTTGAACGATATATTTAGATTAGTTATTTAGTCGGGTAAAACGCTTTCGCTTAAAATTAACTACTAATGATTTTTTTTAATTAAGATAATAATTTAAATTATAATTAATTCTTGTAAGAAATGATTGACAATTAAAACACCTCTTCGTGAAAACAATGGAACGGAAGTTTGATAATTTTACACATAAAAATTCTTTTTATTAGCATTCATGGCCGAAAACAATACTTAACGTATAGCCTATTCTTATATGAAGGTTGGGTATGAGAAATTTTTACTTATAAAACCGTACATAAACCCAGTTGCATATTATTCTTAGATCGATGCTTAACAGCATTTAGGTTAACTGTAAAATCGGTGCTAGTGTTTGGTCGACGTGCTAATAAATAAGGCTTGAGCATCCGGCATTTGCCTATAGATACAATATTGTATTGAATTTTAATTTAAACTAGTGGACCCGGACGCGGCTACGCCTGCTTGAACTATAAGAATATTTTCGCGTCGGTCATACTCATACTATGCCGCCCGAAGGCTAGGTCATTTCGAATCAGTGACATCTCCTTAATTATTTATAAGAATGTTTACTGTATAAACTATAATTTCAATCTAGATGAAATGCTAAAAGTGACTCTAATATTTATTTTCATAAGGGTGAATATCAAAATGTCGCGGTAACGGTTGCGTAGGGACACGACGGTTGTTATTAACATGGCAGAATAAATTGCATGTCAAATTAGAAAGTACTTTAAAATATATTAGTATATATGTGTAATGTAATGTTATATAGCCTATAGCACTTCTGAAAAATGCAGCTTTCATACAAAACAAAAACAAAGTAAATCGGACCAGTAGATCCAGAGATCTTAGCGTTCAAACAAACAAACAAACAAACAAACAAACTCTTCCGCTTTATTATATTAGTATAGATTATAATAACATAAAGAAACGATATATACGTATGAATATATATGTGAACTTAAGTAAAATATGAAATACTAGCAGCGTGACAAGTGAATTCCGTTCTTATGTCACGCTTTATAAATAGTATATTCAATCCTAAAGCATCTCCGTGTACGACTAGGAGATTGTCTGTCCTTCGATAGTTATTAATAGCCTCGCGCTGCCCTTATTGTATTGTTTTTATTCTTCAGATCCACCTTACGTGGTTTACGTATTAAATTATACAAACTTGATTTAGACAATATACATTAGTATTATTATTTTTAGCTTCACGCGGTATCCCGCACATAACAGGGTAGGCAGAGGGAACCTAGTGTTAAGACTCTCCGTTCCCCATTTTCCGCCGATATCTGGAGCCATTGTGTGCTTCGCTTTTCCGCAGTTTTTCTCGACACCAGAGCGAAGAAAATGGAGATATTAAATATTTCATTTTCTTATAACATGAAATCTAAATTATTTATTTAATAATATGTTCAAGAATACGAAATCTTGGGCGTGGTTCTTGTAATGTAGTCGTGCGAAAAATTAAATTTAAGGTGATGTAAGTGTTACGAGACAGCTTTCGTAGACGCGTTAAAAAGACTGCTATGAATAGTGATTACTAATTTAAAACAACTCTTGATTCTTAGAGAATTTTTAAGATAAATTTGAATATAAAGTGCTAATTTATTCGCTTATATTTAAATAATGGAATAATTTTTGTGGTGACATATATTAGGTATAATAAATATCGCATTATTTAATTGAAGAAAGTTTATCTTATGCATTCATTTAAACTGATTGAATTATATATATCAACTATAACTAAACTCGTAGATGACTGTTGTTCATAAAACGCTCTCGGCTTGCTTTCTCTGTATAATCACAGTTCTTGTTATTTAATGAGATTTAAGATGTTGCGTAAGGCGTGTTTACAAGCTCCATGGTTTCTCTAATAGATAAATTATATCTTTGGACATAGGGTATGAAAAAAAGCCTTACTAAGATCATACTGTTTAATAATATTTATTTATTATCAATTAAAATTAATTTAATAGCAAAAAGAAATGGAAATTATAACTTCTTCCAATAAAATTTACATTATATTTAAATTTCAAATAATCTTGATCTAATCTTTAATGTTATATAATACGACATTTTATAAAAAAGATGAAGATATTTTAAGCACGGTTAAAGGTTAATCGTGATGGTGTCGAGATGCGCGGGCGCATCGATGTTAACGAAATCGAAAGTTCCACCCACATCAAGCTGGTTTAGCGGTTCAATTTCGGGCTTTCACTTGTATTACTTAACATGTAAAGGTCATTTGAATTGTGTAATAATTGCGTAACTATTATACGTTTTACGTAATATTATTATTATTTATTTACTTTAGACAATGTCATCTTGAGTTTCTTTCCCATATTTATAATAACTATGAAATTTTTTATACTATTTAGTAATATTGATAAAAAAGATAGAAATAAAAAGAAAAAAATATAAACAAAAGATATTATATCTATGTATATTATATACTGAGTAGCATATTATCTACTGAGAAGTATTAGATAAATCAGGCCTCAATACAAGAATTTGTGTCACGGAAACATGCAAATAATACAAGTTGCCATATTATACAACGTTTTGTATAGATATGTAATTATGTCATACTGCGAACGTACGACCCACAGGGCCCGCGCAGGTTGCCGGCACTCTGCACCTCTTGCGCAAACCTCTAATGGGTGTACTCAATGCTGATTTACACATATAAGATTTAGCCTTGGCTATATAGGTCGTGATACGCTTTCACTACAATATAAACAATAAAAAATTAAGTTGTTTTCGATATTTTATGATAAGAATTATACTTTGATAATTTTAGAAACTGACCAATTATTTATCATTAAAACCAGCATAATCCAAATCCTTCGATGGAATTCAGTTATTAAAATCAATAACTGAATTTTAAATGACAGGAGACTTCAATTTATATGACAGGAGAAGCAAGACAATAATAATTTGTAATATATAGGTAATAGCTTAAAAATCTTGTCGAGATGTTGAATTACTAAAGTTGCGATACTTCCAGGATGTAATTACGCATAGTCAACTGCAAATGTCAACAAGTATCAAATCTATGACACACATGATATAACATTACATACAAATGTAGATATTTCTGCGCAATCCTAACGAGGTCGAAGAAACTCTTGACTTTTCTTGGAAGTCGATTTCAATACAACCTTTTCCTAATAAAATATTTTTATTCTTAATTTAATTTGAATATGGTTACATATTAAAAGTAGATTTGTTTTTTTTTATTGGAAACCACAAATAATATTCGATATTGGGCCACGTGTCCAATTTCAATAAGCATGAGTAACAAAGAGGCTGAACCAGTCATGCGTTGCTCAACACGGTTTGTCGCGTTGCATTCCATGGAGAAAGATCAGCTCTGTCAGGGACCGGTATATTGCAAAATTTACAGCCAGTTTTAATAGCTAGGCAAAATAGTGGTAAATTTATGTAAAATTTAATATGGCGCAAAATATTTTATTTATTAGCAAGACTTTAGATTTTTTTTTTGGGATATTAAAAAGCACTTTTATATGTATTGGTTTTACATTTGTTTCCATTTCCATTTAGACAAACTCTCAAAACGGATATCCGTTCTGGAAGGTTCTTTTTTCGACCACATCGGGAAAAAGTCAACTTAGTCAACCAAGCACTGTTTAGCCGACGATAGTATTTAATAATCTTTTGATAGTATTTAATAATTATTATGTGTTTACATATCGTTTATGATTTATTTCTTTTGTTTAGCGGTCGCCCAAGAAAGCTTCAAATGCCCAGATGACTTCGGCTTCTACCCTCACCACATCTCTTGTGACAAATATTGGAAGTGTGACAACGGAGTCGCTGAACTTAAGACTTGCGGTAACGGACTTGCCTTCGATGCTTCAGACTCAAAATACTTGACTGAAAACTGCGATTACCTCCACAACGTTGAGTGCGGCGAAAGGACCCAGCTTGGTGAGTACCATTAATTATTTAGAATATAATTTATAAATAACAAAAAAAACTAAAATGAAATCTGTCTTATGCTATTGTAAGCGTTGCAATAATTATATAATAAGATTACCGAGCACAGAAAATATGCGGAAATGCCTCGATTTGATGCTTTTCTTGCGATACAGGTATTTAATTATGCAAATAAACTTCATACTTAGAAGCTAGGCTAAAGACAAACCACAGAAATGTTAAATATATTGGATAACTAACGGTCAAGGTTAAAGGATTAATATGATAATTATACGTACACGTCCTACCAGGATGTAGACGAAGGTCACTCAGTCGCTGTGAATATCTGACGATATGGCAAGTCGACATTCATGTTATATTCCAATAAACGATGTAAACTAAAATCTCCTAGCCTTGAACCTGTTGTGAATACTCTTCTTTCCGTTTATCCGTTAATTTACCGTTCTAAATATATGACATATCTATTTTTTTGTTCCCTAGAACCCCCAATCTCCACTCCTCACTGCGCAAGATTGTACGGTATCTTCCCTGATAGCGCTAAATGCGACGTCTTCTGGAACTGCTGGAGCGGTGAAGCTTCCCGTTACCAATGCAGTCCCGGACTTGCCTACGATAGAGAAGCTCGCGTGTGCATGTGGGCTGACCAGGTTCCTGAGTGCAAAAATGAGGGTAAATAAATTTATTTATAACAATAATTAGATTTTAATACTTAATTTTATGTCAACAATCTATTTATATCAATAATCATTCTTTCTTATTCTCAGAAGTCGCCAACGGTTTCTCTTGTCCCGCCCCTGGTGAGGTTTCCAACGCTGGATCTTTCAGCCGTCACGCCCACCCTGAGGATTGCCGCAAATACTACATCTGTCTCGAGGGAGTAGCTCGTGAATACGGATGCCCAATTGGTACCGTTTTCAAAATTGGTGATGCTGACGGCACTGGCAACTGCGAAGACCCCGAAGATGTTCCCGGATGGTAAGCATACTTAAAATACTAACTATATAGTAATCTTCCCTTCTAGTTCAAGTAAAAAAATCTTGACTAAGTAACTTGAACTCTTCTTCTAAACTCACTAGTACTACTGGTGTTGTTTAATAACATCTTTTGTCCCTAACTTAAATGTCTTCCTTGTGACTAACAATATTGCACTTTTCGATTGTTTTTATTTTCCTTTGAAAAAAATTTAATAAGCATTTCTTGTAAGGATTCCCAAGTTCGCCTCCCTAAGTACCAAGTTAAAATTATGCAATTCGAAGCCTTTTACGCTTGTCACTAGAAATTTAGGTCATCTATGGAATTTACATGACTAAGGCAAATTCTACGTCCGACGAACCCATTTTGTATTAACCATAGTTTGGACAATGCCGTTCGTTGTAACGAATATGATAATCACCGTTAGTTAGTGCATCCATTCCTAGCATATTTAACTTTTTAATAAAATTATGATAAGCTATATATATAAATTAAATATTTTAAAATTTGCATTTCTACATTCAAATGTTAATTACTCGGACAGATAAGTAAAAACGAAGGTCGAATATTGGAATTTTTCCAAGCCAATTCTTTAATATAATAAAAAGAGTTTCTTAAGTAAAGCGAATGGTTAGGTTTTAGTATTCTTGTTGCCATTTCAAGGCAGTTCAGTTCATTCTCGATCTTTAATGTTGTGAACGAGTTCTGGTTACACAATTAATGATACCTACTTCGAAGTCACAACTTCTCAGTAGTAAAAGTTTCTAGGAATTTTAATATCTTTTTTTTTTTTATAAAATATTGTGTAAGAGTTAGGTATACTTAGTAATTTAGTTAGTAGAATCGGTAGTAAGGTTGGCGTACATTTTCAGCGAGGACTACTACGGTGATTTGGACCTGAAGGCCATCCGCAAGAGCGAGCTCCTCGCCGGTCTCCACAGCAGCTCGGCCCAATCCGTCCAGCCCAAGATCAAACCACGTCCCCAAAAAGAAAACTAAATACTCACTTCCCACCCTTACCTTTTAATACTCACTACTTAATCTAGTTTCCACACACCACAAGCAAATTTGACGAAAATTCTACAAGAATTTAAAATGAAATTTTCATATAAATAAACATACACTAACGTTGCTTTTGGTGTGAGAAACACGATTCCAGGTTCAAATTCGTATTTTAAGAAAGTGAAGCCAATTGATTTGTATTCATTTCCATTTGCCAAATACTTTTCTCGTTGTAGCCTTAAACAGTTTCAAAATGCAGATTAGAAAATTAGGAATATTTATATTATTTTATATTCTATTTAAATTGATAGCGTCATATAAATGTACGATTTTATGAAAATTAATTTTAAATGAATATCGGTATGCATTTATGTTTATAATTCTTGACGTAACGATGAAACAATTCAATTCCAACAGCCAACGACCTTGTAAATAAATATATAATATTTTATATGCTAAATTATCGCCGCGACTGAGTGTTGTAGAAACTGTATACTTAAGTTTTAATGTTTAGTGATAAAATAAACAAAATACAAAAATTAAATTGTTTTATAATTTTCGTTCTTATAGAATTTGCACAGTTTGCACGATACCTTCCAACTACTTTCACGTCCACTCTATTTCCTATTTTATTTTATTGCATACACTTTCTAATAACATTATAATACTGTCTTATCTTTCAGTTGTTTCTTGTTCTCTTAATCTATGTTTAGTACTAGTCACTAATAAAGCCAGCCTATCAAATGTCTCGCCAAAACAGAGAGATTGTTTTGGTACTTCGAGGTATGTTTTATATTTTACTTTTTTACTAAAATTATTAAGATTAATTGTTGTGGGTTCGATCCCGACTCGAGGAAGTGAAATATTTATTTACGTTTATATTTCCATTTCTTCGCTTTGGTGTCGAGGCAAAGCGCGGTGAGTTCTGCCATTTAACGCGCAATGCCTCCAGAATTTGGCAGAAAGTTGGGAACGGGAGTGTCTTAACACTAGGTTCCCTCTGCCTATCCTGCTATGTCCGGGATACAGTGTGAAGCTGATTAAATTAAATTTTATTTATTTTTTTTTATTTAAAAATTAAAATTCTAAAAATTAATGACAAAATAAATTATATTTGTGACATTATATAAATTGTTTCACAGCGAGGACTACTACGGTGATGTAGATTTGAAGGCGCTCAAGAAATTGGGATTCTGAATGTCAAGGAGCGGCTCCAAGGACAGACTAAGATTAAATCCTTTCGATTTGCTTAAAAAATAAAAGCCTCTTCAGATGTTAATATAAATTTAATATTTTTTAAAACTTTTAAAAGAAATTTGTACTTATTTAGCAGATTTTAGAATTTTCAGTCTGTCTGAAGAGGCGCTCGAGTTTAGTCATTGGCAATTTACAAGACAGATTAAAGTCTTAATTATATTATGAATTCTTTATAAAGTTTTTTGTCAAAAAATTAAAGTTCATGTCGATGATAATTTTAATTGTTGCCAAAAAATGATAGCTGTCGCTTCGGTTACTTTGACATGGTACCACTGGCGTGTCGGTGCTATGTCGAAATAAACATAGTCATAAAATAGTTTAAGGATATCCATATATTTAAGTTAATATTTTTTTTATAAATAAATGTAAATAAAGTCGTAATCGAATCTCGATTTTTATACAAAAAAGTTATTTTACTTTAATAACCTTTAGATATAATTAACCTTTTCAAAAACACTATAGATTGTCTTAGTGCATTTAAAATGTAGGATTTCATATCAACTTAAAAAGAAAATAGGGAAAAACTAAATATAAATAAATAAAAAAAAAGCTTTATTAAAATTTATTAAGATATACTAAGGCGAATATAAAACAATAATTTGTTTTTGTTTAAGAAACATAAATACTTCTTACTCGCACTTACATAGAATATTAAATATAATTCACTTAGAAGTAATATCATTAGATTTAAATTTAAGTTGTCGTATGGCATCTTGACGGGAAATGGCCACATGTGTAGATGACCAAGCTGTGGAAAATTTTACATAATAATTTTAAAAAGTTTGGTCATCCTTGCTTATGAAATAACTTTGTTTGCCTTGATTTGCACCCTAGCTTAAAAAAATATTAATACTAATATATGTAGCAGGTAGGCAGAGGAAATTCTTAGTGTTAAAAACTTTTTTCGCCGAATTCTGGAAGCATTGCTTGTTGAGTGGCGGAACTCATGAAATATTTCATTTCCTCAAGTGGGAATTGAACCCTCAACCTATCGCATTCACAATTACACGCCTGTGTGCCATAACAGGCCTCGAGTTTTTATTTATTAATTGATATAGTAAGAAAAGGACTCACTTTGAGTATTATACTCCATTTTATAATTCTTTTTATCTCCACTAGAAGTCGATGCTTGTAGATTAGCATCTGGTGTAACAGGAACGTTCACAGGACTGGCCGGTGTTGATAACTGCGTTACTGGAGAAGGTGAGGCTGGCATGTCAGCGGTGTTGTTGCATTCTACTCTGATTGGGAAGTCACATACGCCTAATCTCTGAAATAGATAAAAAAAATATGTAAAAAACATAATAAGAATATAGATTTATATAAATATCAATAGGCATTATAAGATTGCAATTTTCTGATTGTTTGACATTTCTCTTTACAATCTATATATATAAAAGGACTTGTCCTCACTGACTGAGGTAAGACGCACGCACAGCCGTAACCGCTGTGCGTAGAAATGTGGGATTTGGACAGATGTTTACTTTTGTAATCTGGACATCCACTAAGAAGGGATTTTGAAAAATTTTAATCCGAAAGGGGTGAAATAGGGGTTGAAAATTTGTATGGAAAAAAAATTAAATCGGCACCGATTCTTATAAAATTTGAAATTCAG
Organism: Heliconius numata; assembly: GCA_016802625.1. Lineage (NCBI taxonomy): Eukaryota > Metazoa > Arthropoda > Insecta > Lepidoptera > Nymphalidae > Heliconius > Heliconius numata. The sequence continues at coordinate 1,486,973 of JAEBDU010013430.1, read as the reverse complement.
ACTCTTAAAAGTATTTAATTGAACACATGTTTCATAGTTTTCTAGAATTCTTCCCCTAAGGGTGCAAATAAGGGGTTGAAAGTTTGTATAGAATTTTATTTAATTGGCACCAATTTTTATAAAATTCGAAATTCAGACTCTTAAAAGTATTTAATTGAACATGTGTTTCATGGTTTTCTAGAATTCACCCCCTATGAGTGCCAATAAGGGGTTGAAAGTTTGTATGGAAAAAACTATAAATCGCCACCAATTTTTATAAAATTTGAAATTTAGACTTTTAAAAATATTTAATTGAACATGTGTTTCATGGTTTTCTAGAATTCACCCCCTATGAGTGCCAATAAGGAGTTGAATGTTTGTATGGAAAAATCTATAAATCGCCACCGATTTTTATAAAATTTTAAATTTAGACTCTTAAAAATATTTCATTGAACACATGTTTCATGGTTTATTAGAATTCACCCCTAAATACGCAAGCGAAGCTGCGCGCGTCCGCTAGTATCTAATAAATTTATTCAAGATTATAGTGCAATTTGGCTTCCATATCTTAATTTCAAGTATTTGGACAAGAAACAAAAAGTAACTTTTGCCAAGCATTTAACTGGTACTGTTTCTTAGTTGGTTGCTAGCTTGCAACTTTGGCAACCATCTACGGCTCGCACAAAGGAGTATGGCTGTCAAATAAATTTATTCCCGTAAAGCGTAAAGTAACTATAAAAATAAATCGAATATAAGTTAACTAATCCGTGACTGATTTAGAAAGGCGAGTGACCTCGTCGTGTGATGGACAATGAAGCATCTCGACAAAGTACAGGCTGTCACGTTATTTGTAATGTATTATGAAGAGAACTTTTTTATGCACTGAGATGTTTACACGCTTGCATATGAATGTGATTTCTTTTTTAGGGTTCCGCACACTAAAAAAACCCTATAAGATCGTTTGTTGCCCGTCCGTTTGTTTGTCTATCAAAAGCCTTTATCTCAGGAATGCTTGCAGATATTGAGTTGAAATTCAAACCATATACTCAAATCTACATTTACTTAAAAATAAAATGTGGCCGTTTATATCGCAGGTGCACAAACGTGCGACTTAAAACACGACAGGTTGTGGGTTCATTTCCCACTCGAGGTAGTGAAATATTTAATAATTTCATTTTCATCGCTCTGGTAATGAGCAAAATGTGGCGTTGAGTTACACGCGGCAAGAGGACAACGGAAGTGTCTTAATAGGAAAGAGTGTCTTAACACTAGGTTCCCAGCTTTCTTGCCTGATATCTATGGGTTATAGCGTGATTTAAAGGAAATAAATAGGAAAATAATTACCTCGCTAAAAGCCAACTCCGCGGGGCACTTGAATCTGACAGGGATACTGTTGACGCATACGAAGAACTCGTTGCAATTTGCCGGGTTCATTGTAGCTTCCAAATCTTTATTGCACAAAGGATTTGGATCTGTTTTATAAAATATAAAATATTATTTATAAACTGTTTTAAAATCAAAGACATATAATTAACAATATATATAATGCAATTTGATATCCTCGTCATGATGACCTTAAACTGTCTTAAATTGGTAGACCATGGATTCACGTGGTCCTTAGTAAGATAAGTTCCAGAAGGTGAGTCGTTAAGAATTCTGCATATACACTATGTATTTTAAAATAACGTAAAAAAGAGAACGGAGGGTAAAGAAAGATATACATATGTATATCTATTTTCTTATATGAGCCAGAGACATCACTTGCATAGTAGTTTACGCTGAGCGAAATCTAGTGCCAAGACACTTCATCCTCCATTTTTCGTCGAACCGTACTACTCATTTTATACCAGAGGCAGTGAGGCGCAAACGTGTGACCGTAAACGCAACTGGTTGTAGGTTCGATCCCTACTCGAGGAAATAGAACATTTAAATTTATATTTTCATTCGTTCGCTATTCAACACATAATTTCTTCAGAAATCGGCGGAAAGTGGGGAACGGAGTGTCCTAACACTAGGTTCCCTCTGCGTACTCTGCTTTGTACTAGATAAAGCGTGAAGTTGATTTTTATACCAAAAAATATTTTTTCGTAAATTCCTTTTAACAAAAATAAATAAATGGCTGCAAGCGGTAGTTAACTCAAGTATAGACCTCGTCTCCATAGCAAGCTAAAGGCTATAAAACAAAAGTACTATATGATAATATCCATAAAATTACATATACGGTCTTGGTAATCCATTTACAGTGTAACGGCGTCATATCATCTTAATATAAGTACACATTTCCTATTTTGTAAATGTATGTGGAGAGTTAAAGTAGTGTTTATAGACACTATAATTTTATATTATTTAGTAAGAAAGTTAAACAAAATAAATATGATGATATAAAAGAGGAGAATAAGGAAAGATTAAAAACTAAACTAAAAGGACCTGTGTATTTGATATTAAATTTAGGCTTTATTGTCGTCTGGAGATCTTGACAGACGGAGAGGTCCTATAAAGGTGCCATTTTTACCATTTCAGGTACGGAACCCTGAAATGGTCTTGGAGAAAAAAACTGGTCATGTTTGATCAAATTTAAGATTGATGGTCAACCAGAACCACAACCTATAAAAATTTACAAACTTATGCTAGCGAGCGTATGCATTCATTTTTTATGAATATAACTAAAAATATATTAAGATTTTTACTATGATATAATAAATTTGTATTTTTCAGATTTTTGGTTTATTTTTATATTATACATTCTCATTTGCCAAGTTTTATAATTTTGGGTGCAAGGAATGTATCTAGTAGTTTTATAGGTTAGGTCCAGGTCCAGGGTACTTTCCCTGAAGGCATATTTTGATTACGCGTCAATTTTCGCGGATAGAAGGATCAAGAAATTGATTCTATAGGGCTTCCTTTTTACCTTTTTAGCTGCAGAACACTTATATTAAATAAGCTTGTTTTCCTGTTTGCTATCCTCCAAGTCAAGCTGAATCAAGCTATTGGATGATTCCGTATTTAGATTTAAGTAGCTTCAACCTGTTCCTGCTAAGTCCTATTTGTACGCTCCTTGTATATGCAATTAAATGGTGCTCTGGATGTAGGTAATTGTATCAATTATGTTTAATAATGTTATCAAGCTACCTTATTTCTTTCGCACACATCTATCACCTTTTATGTTTTGTAATGAAAAAATTACTTTTTTAAATTAAGTGCCTTTTTTATTTATAAAAAATGTATCCGTTACGTTATCCACTTAATAGAAAGTGCCTTTTAGCACTTTAAATTTAAAGAAAAAATGTTTTTGGCCTTATTTAAATGTTACGGTTTACTGAAAAATTAACTAATTTTGGCCAAAAGATTTAAACTTATATAATTTATAAAATTTATTTTAGATATCTTAACGTTTGTTAACTGCTCAAAAAATAAAGATAGACATATATACACCACCATTATTCTAACAAATGCTTAAAGATTAAGTTAGATAAGTTAATAGCATTTAAAAAGAACTTACTTTTCAATTTTCTACTCTTGCAGTCGACAGCATTAGGGTAATCACAGAAACCTTCATTTGAGAACAGGAGTCCAGCAGGGCACTCTTGTTCGAAGCCCCATCCATCCCAGCAGTTAAGGTAGTTGTTACATAAAGTAGGAGAGGGGATTTGAGTCCGTTTCCCATTGCAAAGTGGAGTTGCCTGTACTAAAGGGTCTAAGTGTGTTAGATATAGAATCTTATTCTGATATATGGGATCTCTATTTATTTCTTGGACTACAGCATCAGAGACTGGAATCATGTAGGCGATTGAAGTCTTTCCTAAAGTTGTTGGCTAGAATAAAATATTGTTTTCAAATATAATACTCAAATGATATTTTTAATAAAAACATATTTTAAATTCAAAACTTTTTTAATATAATTTTGCTCTAGTTTTTTTCATTATGTTAATTTATTTTAGCCTCATACTGTATTCTGCATATAGAAGGGAAGCGAAGCAGTAGGTTGGAAGGCGAATTCAACCCCTGCCGCTGCGTCGAGAAAGAAATTTATATTATTTTGAAAAATGTTGCTTGGAATTAAAACATTTAGGAAGATTTAAATTTATAAAAGAATATTTGTGTTTAAAATTATATAAATTGTACTTACGAAAATGGGGCTTAAAAACGTATTTAAAAAGCTCCATTGAAACAAATCGTCTTGTACTTTTGGTCCAATGTTGTAAAGTATATTTCCATAGCTTTTCATCAATTGCCCTTGATTGTCATATACTAAAATAACATTAAATGTTTGATTATACCATGCCTCTAAAATTCGACAGAAAGTGGGGAACGGAGTGTCTTAACCTTAGGTTTCCTCTGGCTAACCTACTGTGTACGGATACAGCGTACAACGTACAGCGTGAAGCTGATTATAATATTTCTGGAGTTTCCGTTTTGGAATTCCAGAGGCTTTGCGCATTGAGTGGCGCGCCGCGGCAGTTTACTCAACGCAGCGCTTTGCCTCGATACCTAAGCGGAGAGATGTAAGTATTAAATATTTCATTTCTTCAAGTAGCAATCAAACCCACAACCCGCCGCGTTTACAGTCACACACTTGTGCCTCTGCGCCAGGACAGGCCTCTAATTTTAATTTTGGTAAAAAAAATTCAAGAAAGATATTTGTATGAATTATAGCATGATATTTTCTTACAGCATACAAAAGCATAAGTCTCTAAATTACAGTCACAACACCAAGATTACATTTAATTCATGAAAATTTGATTGACATTGACAGGGGGAAATATGGACATTACTAAAACATTATGTTATTGTATATTTATACTACACACATATATTTTACCGTGTTAAGAAATATTCTTCTTAATATTGTCATAAAAAATATATTAAGTAAAATTATTCAATTATTTAAGAAAACCGCACAAGCATTGAAAATAAACTACCTAACCGTAAAGCAGTACTCTATTCATTACGATGCTATATATGTTTGTTAGCACAAGACGCATTGCGGTCAGCGCACAGGAGGCTGTACCATAAATACTAAAACTTTGTGAATGATCAAATTACATGAGCTACGAGTATAAGCTTCGTGTGGCCTGCGGTGAGAAATATTATTAATATGTTATTGTAAGCCCTAATATGATAACATGACATAGTGCCTGATTATAGCTTTTAAAAAACTATAATATATTTATTGAGGCCGTCATGGCGGAGGGACACAAGGGTGTAAGTGTAACGTGACGGTTGTGAGTTCGATCCTACTCGAGGGAATGAATTATTATTTATGGTTTTTTTGAATTCTTCGCTCTGGCACCAAGGCAAAAGCTAGGTGTCGAGTTCCGCCCTTCAGCACGCAATGCCTCAGCTAAAAACGGAGACCGACCGTGTCTTGGCACTCTTGACTAGGCCTTGGCGTGCGGGGCACAGAGTAAAGCTAATTTAATTTTAATGAATGTAATAATTTTTAAATATCATGATATCACAACAAAAACTAAAAAAAAAAAAAAATAGAATATTAAAGTATACTTACAAATAAGTCGCTTTTGCCTATTGTTTTTGTCGGATTTACTTGAAAATTGACTGACACCGTCTATACTGCATACTGCCGAAGCAAACGCAACTATGTATAGTATTTTCATAGTTCCAGTATCTAGTGAGACTACAAGGACAATGTCAGGGATACACGAACATCCTAGCTTTTATAGCGTCGCTTGTTCAAAACAAGTACTAAGTATAAGTACGTGGGATACGTCGTCGCCGTAGCACCTAAAAGGGTATATCTTATAAGGGTATGCTTGTTTCACTTTGCCTCCTAATATATTGTTGTGTTAAAATCTTTATTTGATATTACCTTTCTGGTTAATTTATTTGTATATTGTTTATTTTTTTCAAATAGTTGATTTTTATATAGATTGTGTAAATTTTGTACTAACTTAATGTATTGATGTTTAGGGAAATAATAAATTATAAGTTGACTGTAACTAAAAAAATATATGTCATTTAATAATGATATATTGATGAAATTACTGGAACTTTAATGATTTAATAAACGGTACTAGATTCGTCATACAGTTATTTACTATGTATGTAAAATGTATATAGATCAAGTGGTTTAACATTTTTACAATTATTTATTAGCACAGTGGAAGAAACTATTTAAAATAAACAATTTAATTGAAATATTACCTACTTAAATTATATATTTTTATCTTACGTTCAAAAATACACATTTTATATTATTTACAATAAAAACCTATGGACTAAAAGCAAGGATCCGATAAGAAAAATAATCCATCCATCCTACAGCACGAAACAAAAGCAAGATAGATTGCTGTGAAATAAAATTTTATTACTTTAAGACATGTACCTAGAACGCTGTAGCGGCATATTTGAATCGTGCAATCTAAATGCACCTATGCATCACAGACGGACAGACAGCGGAGATAGCATCTCTGGAGTCCCGTACATTATTCAATGGCTCTTGATCCCGGTGATGTGATGCTTCCCTACATACTGCGTGTAATGTCAATCAAATCCTTTGAAAGGAAATATTTCTTGTGGATCGTCGTTTATTTTGAATTTGTTCGTCTAGTTCAGTTCTGTACTGACAAATATTTAAAGCTTTTTAAATATAACATGGTATATAGAAATAGTTTTTAATTTTTTTTAAGTCATTTTTTTTAAGTTATTTTATTTTATCGCCATTACAGCGAGGAAATCGGCAAGAGTGAATCCCTATAGCATATTCTATACAATTGTATCAATACATATAATAAATTTGTAACTAATCGCTGTCTGTATATGGAAAATATATGAGAAAACCGTGCAAGCGCTCGTCACCAACTAAGTCAAACGTTCTCATCAAACTTTATCAAAGTTCTTATACAATTGTTACAACAATCCTCAATAGAATGAATCTTATATGATAGAATGAATCAATAGAATGAATCTTCGCAGCAAACTCAACGTTGAGTATTAAAAATTATTTAATTTATCAAAAGTATTAAAATAATTGAACCACCATTGCAGGAGATTCAAGAATCTCTTATAGCCTGAAGCATGCTCATATTTCTACATAATGGATCTATCCTGATGCTATTTTAATTTTAATAGTTTGAGTTTAATGAAAAACACATACCTTTCTAGTAATTTTATAATATGAAATATTATAGTATTTCATAATATAAATGTATTTAGTCATAAATATAGAAATTATTTCTAACTTAGAATATCACAATAGCATAGTTTCTACAACGTGTGTCTTAACACTGGGTTCCCTCTGCCTACCCTGCTATGTGCGGGATACAGCGTGAAGCTGATTTATTTATTTTATTCATAGTTTCTACACTTACATTAATTGTAAATGTAATTTTATCTTTATAATAAAAGCTTTCTAAGTCAAGCCCACAATAGATAATTATGCAGATAGGTATTGGTAGTGTGGGTCGACATGTTTACTTAATTACTTAGCATTCTGAACTTACTTCGACGCCTACGAAACTATTTTAATTAATCCTTTAATTTATTTACAATGTCTTGTTCAATTGTTTGTTTTATTTTTGGTTTAGATATATTGTTTACTGATTCGTGGCGCAGCGGTACAAGGGTGTAATTATAATGCGACGGTTATGGGTTCAATCGCCCCTCGAGGAAATGAATTTATTAATATTTTTATTCCTTTGCTCCATGGCTCTAAGGCTAAAGCTTGGTTTTGAGTTCAGCCACTCAATACACAATATCTCAGCGGAAAGTGGGGAATGGAGTGTTTCAACACTAAGTTCACTCTACCTACCCTGCTTAAATTTAAAACTAATAACAGTATCATATATGTACTTCATAATATATGAGGTAGGAGCCTGTACATGTGATCTTTATTCGATTTTGAATGTATAGAACAGTTTCAGAACAGGTTCCCAGGTTCCCTTTGCCTAACCAGCTATGTGTGGGATACAGCGTGAAGCTAAAAAAAAGATCCGATCTCAAACATCAACATGCATGATATGAATACCTAGTGAAATGAATGTTACGCGAGATTTACTTTCTAGCATAAGTGCATTAAGAAAGCGACATTTGCATATTTCACATGACTTTTTGTATGCTTAAGAGATAATTGTGATATTTATTTCATGTGAATATATTCGCGACACAATGATAGTAAATATTAAATTAGCATAGAAATACTTTGAAATGTTTTTTTCATAGCTAATTTGTCGCTTTCATCTTTTTCTTTACATAAAAAATAGATAGAAGAATTAAAAATATCAGAGGAAAGTTTTGGCGTAGAGGTATAAACGTGAGACTATGAACGCTATGGATTGTGAGATCGATTCCCACTTGTGGAAATGAAATATTTAAAAATTTCATGTCTCCGCTCTGGTAACGAGGCAAAAAGCGGCGTTAAGTTCCGCCACTCAACGCAAAGCCTTGAGAATTCAATGAAAAATGAAGAACGGAGTGAGGGATGCAGCGTTAAGATAAAAAAATCGAAGAATGTGTTTCTTGGTCGTGTACATTCAGCTACTATATCATATGTTACGCAAATATTAATAGTTTCTTATTTATTAATGCTAATAAAATTTATGAAATATTTATTTTTTTATAAAAAGAACCGTTCTTGAAAACTTTTCATTTTATTAATGAAAATTAAACAAACAAAGTTTCTGAGTAATGATATTCGGAATTCTGTAAAATATAATGTGGCCCACAACGTAGTTTTTAAGTATTAATTTTAAGCCTTGAGCGCGTTGATGTCTAAACTACGTCAATATAGTCATTTTTGTCCAAAAGAAAATAGGATTATTTTTTACGAATGTTATGCTGTGAAAAAAGTGTTCGGTACTTCTAAATCCTATTTTATGATAAGATTTTCTTGACATTATGAAATGAGAAAGTTAAATAATAATAAATTTAACACAATTGTCTTGCTTCTAAGCAGTGCAAAGAAAATAATTATTTCAAGTTTTTTACTTATTCACGAAATTTTTTACTTTTAAATATTGCGTTAAGTTGGTAAAAAAATAACATCAAAGCTTTTGAGTTTAAAACTCTGAAAATAATTGATACAAAAACAAATTTAGTTAAGAATTGTAAAATAAGCCAAACTAATATAAAGTTAGCCAATATTTCTTGTAATTATATTAATACTTCGTTAATGCGACCTACATTCCTATAGTTATGTAATCTTATAGTGCATTATTAGCTTTACTTCATAAATCAATGTTTTCATGAGAAAGGCATTTGCAAATTTCACAATATTAAAACTAAAATCAATTAAAAGTTGATTATAGTATCGATTAGCTAAATACAATTATAATTCTAATGATAATTGTCTTGCAGAACACGTAATGTAACAGGATCCAAATATTCTCAGAGCTCATGTGTGAGTAGTGCAGATATATATAAATATATATAAGCGGGAGTGAGACGGGTGGATAGCCTAACCTTTCGCTGAACGACCAGCAGGTAAGAACTGAGGACAAAAAGTGTTATTGTCAGTGCGCTAGAGAACGTAGTGAGAGCATCATCGACAACTTGACATATTGAGTGTTGGATAGGAGAATTAGACCTTTGAAGTCGTTCCAAGGGTCACAAGATGGCGTTCAGGTCTATAGGAGTGGTGTTCTTGGCGTGCCTTGTAGGTAAGTTCCGTGTCGGTATGTAAACACCGTTATGTTTAACTTATGGTTTGAATTTCAATTGTTTTGTTACTTATTGTACTGTTATTTTCTTTCTTTTATTTATTTTTTATTCTTTTATATGCTTGGGTTTACGCGTTTTCTTTTCTATATAAGTAAACTACTCTTGATATTAAGATTGGTCGATATATTATCAGTTGACCTTGGCATATTTATTGATAAGACTGGTTCGAGCTTAATTTTAATATTATAATAAAATATCGTTTAATATGCATATTTTGTGCAATAATGTAGCAATAAATTTAGTATTTTTTTATGTAAATGATTTTATGCTTAATGATCAATCTTTAATATAAATTTTGTTTTCAAATTGAACTTAAAAGTTATATTTGAATATTATATTACCTTCGTTTCAGTTTGATCATTAATTTGCTTACTAATGAAAGTAGGTATAATATAAAGGTGTGGTAATATCTTATCAAGGCTATATTGATATTAGGGTAGAGGCACACGAATGCCAGCAAACCAATAAAAACTTTACATTCCATAAAACCAAAACAATGTTTATTTTAATAATATAGCAATTATATACCCTATATTACCAAAATAAAATCGATTATGTCTATAATATAATATTAAATTATCGTAGATTTCTTTAATTTATGCTGTCATAATCAAATAATTGACTAAATGTTGACATTTAAAATAATTTAAATTAACTTGTGAGGTATTGCAAGATATCAATACGATAAACGATTTTCTGAGGAAAACTGTCACAAATATCTCAAGTATTTTCGTAATAATGTATACTTATGTTTATATAAATATTTAATGGATTTTTTTTCATAATTTTATTGAAAATATAGGCAAAGTGTCATTTCTTATCAGTATCTAAGCTATTAATTTACAAGAACTTAGATGACAAATAAGATATGTCTATCAGAACTAAGTCTTACTTACGTTGAAGTGGTCGAATTTTGGCACGGGCTCAACTTTCGTTATGTTAGGTAATGGAGAAACCGGCACGTAATGTTGCTTCATACGACTTTGTTTGTGTTTTGTCGACTGTTAGATTTTATCAAACCGGATGTTGGCGTTGACTTATCGTTAACAACTAAAGGTCATCGGGTTAACGTTATTTACGATATATGTATTGTTTCTTTTATCGACCAAAAAAACTCGAGAAGTTTTTGATAATTCTTGTTCATTACATAAAATCATTATATATAACGAATAAAACTCAAAATCATTGTACATTGTATCCCGCACATAGCAGGGTAGGCAGAAGGAATTTAGTGTTAAGACACTGCGTTTCCCCACTTTCTGCTGGATTCTGGAGGCATTGCGTGTTGAGTGGCAGAACTCAACACCAGAGCGAAGAAATAAAAGAATAAACGTAAATACTTTTCACTTCCTCGAGTGGGGATCGAACCCACAACCGTCGCGTTAGAGTCACACCCTTGTGCCGCTGCGATATGACTGCCTCAACTGTATATATAACGATAAATTTAAAATATTTTTTTTGCGATAACAGATATGAAAAATCACAATTTAAAGCCAAAGTTAATTATAATGTTAGCGTTGTTGTTGTTACTTTGCAATCCATGAAAGTATGTATTAAGAATTTCATATAATTATACACTTTTTCTTTTCTAAAGTGATGTAAAATGATTTTTTATGATGATAACTTTTACTTAAGAGTTAATGTGACGTAACGAAAAAAATGTTTACAGTATTATGAATGCTATTTTTGATTCACCTTTATATAAACTTCTTAATTCAAATATTTTAGTATGTACTAGCAAAAATGAATGCTTCACTAGTTTAAACAAGAACTTAAAGAGAATATATTTTTTTTACAAGATCATTAAAAATATATAGAAAACTTGTCATTAAATCTATATTTAAAAAGAGAGAAAATAACCTTGAATGACCTTCATTATCTTAAATAGGAAGTCTGGCTCGGTTTCAATGTAAACCACTGGAGCTTAAGCATATTTCATAGTAAATACAACCCAACTATGCATTTAGTTAATTTTTTCTTCACTCTTGCATTTTAATTCAATGTCAATATCGAACTCGTTGTAAGTGATTGTAATTTTAATTAAAATATTAAATATAATTTATACTGAACAGTGATTGATATGGAATTTGAAAGTAGTATTTAATTACTGTTACTTTGGCATTGAAAAATAAAATTCTAATAGTGCTATTAGTTAGTTGCAATTTTTGGTCATGGATGCCAATTAAATTATTTTTATTAAGGAATTTGCATAATTTTTACATTAATTCAAGAATTGACGAGTTTTTTGTAACTTTTAATCCTTCGGTTAAGTTACAACGCTCTATATTTAAAATACGATACTCAAATAGCATCTTTCTTATTGTTTCTTAATTCTGATAAGAATATGTCTTAATATCGAACTTCCGAAAATCTTAGAATATTTTGTTAATCATCTTTTTGCCCAAATTACGGAACCCATGTTAACATTTTAACTTATTAATTTGTTTAAAAACTGGAGAAATACAACATAAATATTTTGTCGATTCTTTCAGTATTAGCATCGTCAGCGGTGCCTAAGGGTGGTAAAAGGAAACCAGCTAACCCACCAGCACGCGTCGCTGCTGACGCAGAACGAGATGCAGAAATCACAAACTCCTGTCCAGATGATGGCTTCTTTGCGGATGCTGAACAGTGCGACAAATATTACGAATGCAGGTAATACTCTTATATATTTTTAAAATTTCCGAATATATATTTTTATATATATATAGCTTTTAATTAAAAAAATATATCTTATATCCTTTCTAATACCTCCAAGCATATGCTTACAAAATTTCATGATAATCGGTTGAGTAGTTTTGGCGTGAAAGCTTAACAGACAAACTTAAATTCACTTATAATATTAGTATAAGATATAGTATGGTTCCTTGATTATGGCATTCTGAGCCAGCAATAATTGTATAAAGTATTATTTAGAAAAATCATGAAATTGTCAATGTCATCGAATCAAGTTATCTTTTCAATTCTTAGTCCTAACAACAACAATTCAATTCAATTCAATTAAAAAGTACCAACGTTTTTTTCAAGTGATTTTAAATAACATTTTTTTTCTTTTTTTTATAATACAAAATGATATGCAAAAATGTCGGTCGATGTACCTAAGCGTTATTCACTTGTTGATTGACTAAAAAAACTTTGTATTTGCAACGTCTTGCGTTATTTAAACAGCATGTGTAAGTAAAATCTTGCTAAATAACTCGTGTTTATTGACCATAAATCATTTTGATGGATTGTTTATTACATTTTTGTATAAGAGTTTTTGTGGAATTTTGTATGATAAATATCTTAAGAGATTTTGTAAAAAATGACTTGCCAATTGTTAGAGTTTCGAAGTTCAATACGTATAATATGTAAAAATTATAACGAATTTTAGAGAAGAACTTATCATATTATATTTATACCTTGTGGTAATAAGCATAATATTACCGAAGATTAATAGTGCAATTATGTATAGTTTTTAATTCGTTAGCAAATTTGAAAAATCTCCAGAATTGTATCATAAATACTTAGACTTTAAAAATGAATTTCACCTGAGTTAATTATATTACAATAAACGAGAATGCTAGTTTCATAATTTTCTTCATAAATTTCAGAGCGGGTGAAATAATTGAAAAACTGTGTCCAGATGGTATGGTATTCAACGACTACAGTCCTCAAGAAGAAAAATGTGACTTGCCATTCAATATCGACTGCTCGCAAAGGCCCAAACTACGTAAGTTTACAAACAGCTTTAATTTTTCTAAAGATATATATATATATATATTATCCGTGTGAGAGTATAAAATATTTTTTAAGCTTCTAATAATTAAAAAAAAAAAGATTATATACAAAATATATAATATTTTGAGCTATATTGGGGGTGTAATTATTTGAGGAGAAGAAGGCAATACATGCATCTCCAACTAGCCTTACCTATCCTTTGACGCTGAAGCTGGCTGCAATAGACAGGTCTACCATTGATTCATAGGTTTCCGCTGGGTTTTAGTGGCTAGTTTCGTCTGCAGGGCACATCTGTTCTGCGCTGAGATGGTCGACGTAAAAGCATTTCCCAGCATCATAGAAAAAAGAAAACAGGGGGTGTTTATAATACGAGTATATTAGGGTATATGTTTAGTACTATAAACTACTAGATTATTAAAGTTATTCAATATTCTAACACTTACGAAATGGTTACTTAACTAAAATTTTCCTATAGAAAATTCATAGAATAACACTAAACTGAGTAAACATTGTTAAATAATCGTAAGTTATAAAGGTCAGGACACGTGAGTGGAAGCGGCACGTGTTTGCCATTTCGGGACTGGTTGGTGGCATCAGTGTATACGTGCTAAAGGTTAACTTTGCTGAACAACTTTCCAATCTCAAGGGAACTGTGGCCTTGGCGGAGGTGGAATTTATAGAATTATTGCTTTTGTTGTCGTATGTTTACTAATATAGGGAAAAATATATTGTTTTTATAGATTTATCGTTTGGAAAATGATAAATCTATATATATATAAAATCGAAACGTCACTCACTCATCACGAAATCTCAGAAACTACAAGTGCTAGAAATCTCAAATTTTGCATAGGAGTTACTTATAGGACGTGGTGCTCGCTAAGATGGGAATTTGCAATATTCGACTTCTAAGGACTTCTTGTTTTTGGGGTTGAAAGTTTGTATGAAACTTCGTTACTACAAATGCTAGGAGTCTCAAATTTTGCATGGACATCACTTATAGTACCTAACTAATGGAGACAGAAATTAATAATAAAGTAGTTCACGCAGGCGAAGCCGCGGGCGGGCCGCTAGTTATATATATATTTTACTTAAAATTTCTTAAAAATAGTACGAACGTACGATCATAACTTGTGATAATATAACTTACGACGTATATCTTAGTACGGAATCCATATATAAAAGAGCCAAAAAAAAATTAATATAAATAAGTTAAGTTATTATATCATATTCCAATTTACAGAGACACCTATCCCTGCCCAGCACTGTCCACGTCAAAACGGTTATTTCTCCCACGAAGATGAGAAGGAGTGCGGCAAGTTCTACTACTGTGTAGATGGTAAATTCAACATGATCACCTGCCCTGACGGCCTCGTGTACAACGACAAGAGCGGTATCTGTACTTGGCCTGATGAAGCTAAGAAGAAGGGATGTGGCGCTGCTGGTATGTAATATTACTTTAGTGCCACATATTTCAGGTATAGAGTAGAGAGCTGAGAGATTTTAGAATGAAAACTGTACGATATTCTTTTTCTGCACAATCTTTTTCGTACTTGATGCTTCTCATCTAAACTACGGGAACATGTTTAGCAAGAACTAATTTATGTAAAAAAATGTAGGTTCTAATTAGAATTAAAATGTAATTCAGAATTCAGTTTCACTTTCATTTAAACATGCTGAAAATATATTTTTATTTTTTTAAATAAATATTTTCAATATTATTTAGACACACAATTATTTTGTTTATATATTTATATCGAGGCCGAAATATTTATTTACATTTATATTTTCATTTCTTCGCTCTGGTGTCGAGGCAAAGTGCGGCGTTGAGTTCCACTTAACACGCAAAGCCTCCAGGATTTGGGGAACGGAGTGTCTTAACACTAGGTTCCCTCTGCCTACCCTGTTGTGTGCGGGATATAGCGTGAAGCTGATTTTTTTAATGTATAATATAGTTTACAATGAGGGCAGCTTTACATATCATACGATCTAGTATAATGATTTGTAACAATGTCAAGATGCTTAGGTTTCTAAGGACATCTACTGTTCTAGTTTATATGTAAGAGGAATAATTACTGTAATTACATGTAAAATGGACATGGCGGTTGAGTATTAAGTTACGTAATTAAGACATTGAACTGTTATAATATATTTTTAAAATAAAAAGAATAGAAATAAAAGCTTAACGTTAAATTAAGTAAGACTCGAATATATTTTTATAAATTATTTCTTACTAGAGAGAAACGATGTTGCTAGTCTGATTTTTCTATTTTTGCACTAACTACACGTATATAACTCCTAATTGACCTCTCTTGAGACCAGTCTTGATTCAGGGACTCAAGTGTGTGACTGTAAGCGCCACAGGATGTGGGTTCGATTCCCATTATCGTAAGATTAACACTAGGTTCCCAAGTTCTATCGAAACTACAGTATTTTAAAATATTAATTTTTAATTTAATTTCAACAGAGGTATTCCAATTCGACTGCCCCGCTGTAAATGAAACATTCGGTCTGACCCACCCACGGTACGCCGACCCTGATGACTGCCAATTCTTCTATGTATGCATAAACGGAATCACTCCTCGCCGCTCTGGTTGCAAGCTTGGACAGGCCTTCGACGATGTCAGCAAGCGATGCGAATGGGCAAGGAAAGTGCCTGAATGGTATGTTCTTTAGTACCTATTACATTTTTCCATTATAAATTAAATTGCCATTAGTCTTAATCTTTGTTTATTAATAATTTAATATCAGCTTTAATTGAAACATAAATTTTTAAGTTGTCTTTAATGAAAATTATTTAATTTATACGTAAATCTAATACAAAGCTTAAAACCCTTTTTTCCTATTATTTTTTCCATTTCTGTTATATCTGGTAGAACAGATTGAATATATTTTTCTTTTTTTTTATAGTGCTGACTGGTACAAGGGACAGCTGACAGACGCAGAGTTAGAAGCTCTAGAAAACCCACCTACCCCTAAACCTAAGCCTTCCGGATCGCCATCACGCCGCAAGCCTCAACGTCCCAGCAAAGGAAAACAAATAGAGATCGAAGAATAGTTTTAAGTAGTTAGTATAGGTATAATAAAGGATAATTTTATAGAGTAATTGTATTTTTATTTAAAAAATAATTTATCAATTTTATTTGAACAAAAGGGAGGGTGAAAAAAAAAACAGAATGAAGAGAGAAAATTAGAGTAAATAGCGTATACTACTATATTCTTTCTTTATTCTTCACAATAGTTTAATTTGTATTAAGTTAGAACAATATTTGTTTATTAATCGTCTAATTCATATACACAAGATGAAAGACAACTAACCACTTATGTGGCTGTATGTTTTAAAAAGGCCTAGATCGATTAAAGTACATTACAACATAAAACCTTAAATCTGTTATTTAAAATTTGAAGTGAAAATGGAAACATTCTATATATTTATTCTATCTATATAATTTGCGAAATATAATTGTTGAGGAATCACTGAACAGAGAAAAAGTCACCAACGTCACTCATTTTGTGACTAACATTTACAATTGTGAAATATTTTCACGGTACAGGTACGGTGTTAATACATTACTTAGTACAAAGGTAGTATGCATTATTAATTACATTTTTATAACTTTACTCTGTATTTCGCATTTAGCAACGTCAACAGAGAGAATCTAGTAGACATAATATCAATCTTTCCGCCCAATTTTCGAGACAATGTTCTTTTTTAATTAAGTCAAGTCCAATAGCTTCAATGATCCAATCCAATAGCTGATGGTCATCAGCTGCCTCCCTGAAAGGTCTACAAGATTTTCGTACAGGCCAGATTGGCCTCTAGGGTTACCTAAATGATGGCCAAAACTGCTTTGAACAAACAAATTTTATTCGGCTCCTTCAAAAGAATATATGTTCCGACTGTCAATACTAATGAACTATTTTGAACTTTTTTTTATTTTATGCAGTCGGAATTTTGTATTTTAGAATATTGTCAGTCTTAGACAATAGTTATCCCGTCAAAAACATAAATGTAAAATGAAAGCCAAGTTCAGTAAT
>JAEBDU010013430.1:1424004-1469164 GCA_016802625.1 Heliconius numata | reverse complement strand
ATTACTGAACTTGGCTTTCATTTTACATTTATGTTTTTGACGGGATATCATTACTTTTCGTACAGAAATCATAAGTAGAAAGGTTTATAATGTAATCAAAATCAAAATATTCTTTATTCAATTTGGCCATTACAAGTACTTTTCCTATAGGAAGCTACTACGGCAAGAAACTCAAGAGTTGCTCTTTTTAAAACATAGTTTAGAGTAAGGGCTTCATAGGACATTTCTGTTCGCCGAATAAACCAAGTAGGACACCATTGTGATAATACACTTCTATCTTAATCTATATATATAAAAGGACTTGTCCTCACTGACTGACGTAAGACGCACGCACAGCCGTAACCGCAGTGCGTAGAAACGTGAAATTTGGACAGATGTTTACTTTTGTAATCTGGACATCCACTAAGAAGGGATTTTGAAAAATTTTAACCCTAAAGGGGTAAAATAGGGGTTGTAAGTTTGTATGGGAAAATTTTTAAATCGGCACCGATTTTAATAAAATTTGAAATTTAGATTTTTAAAAGTATTTAATTGAACACGTATTTCATCATTTTCTGGAATTCTCCCCCTAAGGGTGCAAATAAGGGGTTGAAAGTTTGTATAGATTTTTTTAAAAATCGGCATCAATTTTTATAAAATTTGTAATTCAGACTCTTAAAAGTATTTAATTGAACACATGTTTCATGGTTTTCTAGAATTCTTCCCCTAAGGGTGCAAATATGGGGATGAAAGTTTATATGGAAAATCTTTAAATCGCCACCGATTTTTATAAAATTGGAAATTTAGACTCTTACAAATATTTAATTGAACACGTGTTTTATGGTTTATTATAATTCACCCCTAAGGGTACAAATAAGGAGGCGAAGCTGCGCGCGTCCGCTAGTCTATATATATAAAAGGACTTGTCCTCACTGACTGAGGTAAGACGCACGCACAGCCGTAACCGCTGTGCGTAGGAACGTGAAATTTGGACAGATATTTACTTTCGTAATCTGGACATCCACTAAGAAGGGATTTTGAAAAATTTTTACCCTAAAGGGGCGAAATAGGGGTTCAAAGTTTGTATGGATAAAAAATTAAATCGGCACCGATTTTTATGAAATTTGAAATTTAGATTTTTAAAAGTATTTAATTGAACATATGTTTCATCGTTTTCCAGAATTATCCCTCTAAGGGTGCAAATAAGGGGTTGAAAGTTTGTATAGATTTTTTTTTAAATCGGCACCAATTTTTATAAAATTTGAAATTCAGACTCTTAAAAGTATTTAATTGAACACATGTTTCATGGTTTTCTAGAATTCTTCCCCTAAGGGTGCCAATAAGAGGTTGGAAGTTTGTATGGAAAAATCTTTTAAACGCCACCGATTATTATATTTTTTTTAATTTAGACTCTTAAAAATATTTAATTGAACATGTGTTTCATGGTTTTCTAGAATTCACCCCCTAAGGGTGCAAATAAGGGGTTGAAAGTTTGTATGGAAAAATCTTTAAATCGCCACCGATTTTTATAAAATTTGAAATTTAGACTCTTAAAAATATTTCATTGAACATAAGTTTCGTGGTTTATTTTAATTCATCCCTAAGCAATAAGCAAGCGAAGCTGCGCGCGTCCGCTAGTACTGTACAAATCTACTGCAGCCTTTATTTCGCAAGTAGCTCCGTACGTAGTTAAGCAAAGCATGTCTTCTTTAGAAGAGTAAGGATTCCCGTTTCGAGCGCTAGTGTAGATACTTAAATCATTCCAGTTACGACGTACGTACTCTACTATAGTCTCGCGCAATTTATTAGTTTGTTGTATATCAATACGCTCAAACAAAGAATATGCAATAGCATGGAAGAGACAGCTCCCATCGGGAGGCATTGGAACAATTCGGTGTAAGTTCTTGTTTCACCCACAAGCAATTCTATTGAAGGACTCATTGTTCAACATGTCTTGGAAAAAATATAAACAATAAATTTATTAAGTGCTGACGGTACAAATCTGAATTGATATGATCCCAAGGTCGACTTCGTTCTCTGCCGTTTTCACAAGTGTTCCTAAAATCATGAAACCCTGGCCAAAAAAACCATTAAAAAATTTTTGCGCCTTCGTACAATAAAATATATCTAATATAATTAGGTATTTACTTTTTTATTATGGTCAATAATATTATGTTTTATTACTCTTAAGATGATATTTAATTATATATGAAAATAGATTATATTTATCTGTGAATCTCGACTATAGTTATTATTTTGTTGATTAAATGACAGTTGTCAGATTAGAAAGTAATTAATGTATGCTGCGTTTAGAAATCTGATATATTTATTATTAATTTTATTATTTTGTTGGAATAACTCAACATGCAATGCCTCCAGAGTTCGATGGAAAGAGGGGAACTGAGTGTCTTAACACTAGGTTCCCTCTGTCTACCCCGCTATGTGTGGGATACATCGTAAAGCGGATTTATTTATTTTTTATTATTTTGTTTAAGTAATTTTTAATTTTCTCTTTTTTTCTCTTATTTTTTTATTAACAATTACTTAAATTTTTACTGTTAATAATTACTTTACAATTACTCCTGTTAAGATAGCTAGTAGGCTGACAATATATCAAATTAAAAATAAAATCAGCTTCACGCTGTATCCCGCACACAGCAGAGTAGACAGAGGGAACCTAGTGTTAATACACTCAGTAACCCCACTTTCCATCGAATTCTGGAGGCATTGCGTGTTGAGTCGCGGAACTCTCCGCCGCGCCTTGCCTCGACACCATAGCGAAGAAATGGAAATATAAGTTTAAATAAATATTTAATTTCCTCGAGTGGGAATCGAACTCACTACCAGTCGGTTTAACAGTCACACTTTGTGCCCCTGTGCCACGACTGACCTTACAGATAGTATATTATTATTAAATTTTATATATATTTCTATCAATATAATTATTTTTTTTACATTTATTTTTTAGTGTATTTTTTTTCTGTTTTAGGGTTCTGTACCTCGAAAGCAATAAAACAGAACCCTTATAGGATCTTATATAGGACTTAGTACTTAAATATTGTAATAATAATTTAATATCAAATACGTTAATCGACTATGCAAATACTCTTAGTATAATAAGTACTAAAACATATGTTTAAATTATAATGAATAATAATGAAGGATGTTAATCCATTTATTATATTTTTATATTTTTACGTGAAGCCCTTGAAGTCCACATGATGGCAGGCTTTGTCAGGACATAAATTAGAGGCATTTTCAGCTACAAATGGAGACATATCTTATCTTAGAATATACTTGAAAGCATCGTGTTGTTTTAGATGGCTTACGTAAGTAATAGTGAAGTTAGTCTCCATAACAAATAAAATATTTACTAACGCGTGACATAAATTAAAGCATAAGCAAGCAAGCAAGCATATATAAATAATGCATTGCTCTTATTTTGTTGGCAGGCGCTAAGCCTAAAAATCAATTATCATTAACTTTGATTGCTATGCTTTCATTACAGGTGCTATAAGTAAATGTTCCTAATTGAATCTATTTATTGAAAAATTATAAGAAAATATTTAAAAAAATACTAGTTTCGGATTTTTCCCTTGACATACACCCAATTACTTAACCGGATGCTAAATTTCACCATTCTAGGTCATCTGGAACTTGGTTAACATTAAGGTCTATAGGTCAGTCACCCCCCTAAAAATTTACGATTTTTGGACGTCATTATCTAAATAACTGTTTGAGCTGTGTTTATGAAATTTAATGCACGTATACAGGTAGGGGGTCTAAATATTTGAGCCAAATATGACAGCTTTAGGTGGAATAGTTTTTGAGTTACGAATAGGTAAAAAGTGGCTTCAAATGGTTCGTGTAAAATAACACACGGTGCTGCTCGCCAGTTTTGTTTGTAAAAACACTTGGCTACGCGCTCCGCGCGTTTTAAATTAAAGTTTTATAGCTTAAATTTTAGGCTGCTACTAGTTTGGCTTTTAAGCCGTATCCATACCTATATTATAAATTCCAAAGTCACTCTGTTTGTCTGTCTGTCTTTTACACAATCAGGGCCAAACCGCTAATTGAATTGTGATAAAATACTCATATATACTCTTGAGGGTCTCGGGATGAACATAGGATTTTGAACTTTTTTCTCAATTTTGTAATATTATCGATATATACCAATATATTAAAATACTTATTTTTATATTTATACTTAATATTTATTCCGCCACGTTAATAGCAACCGTCGCTATGCGATCGTTGCTAAGCAACGATTTGCAAAGTTTGTTGTTAGAAATCGTCACCCAAAATGAGCTTGCTTATCGCATCTCTCTATTGAAAACTGAAAATAATTTCATAAATATATTTAATAAATATTCGTATAGTTCAAGCGGGCGTAGCCGCTTCGGGTCCACTAGTATTTTTATAAAAAAAAATTGATAACTAAAAAACCTTCCAACCTATACTAAAGTTAAAAAAAGGATAAATAAATATAATTAATATTTTTTAACATTTTATTATTTAACATATATAGTACTTTCTCTATTTACATTAATTTTAAGTTCATTATTTACATATGTTTATTTTAATATATATATATTACAATGGGATTTTGTTGTGCTGTAACTCTATGGTAACTAATATCACGCAATTCTATTCTGTAACCTAATAGTGTTTTACAATTTGTTGGAAGTTAATTGTCTAAATACATAAGATTTTCTTTAATAAATTAGATGTTGTACGGAAAAAAATATTGATTATGACAAAACGAAAACGAAACTTTTTTCGAAGTGGCTTTATTGCTGTTGACCTGGACTGGTCTTGACAGCGTCACCGGGAAAGACCGGGAAAGTTAAGGTAAGAACATCCATAATATGAAAATTAAATGATGATAAATCTTCGACATTCTCCAATTTAAATCGAATTTCAAACAAAGTTCACTATATTTTTAGTAAGTATAGTAAATTTTAGTTGAAATTTGATGATTTAATGAAAATTATTTATTAAAAATATATTTTTCTATGTATGTATTTAGAATGATAGAATATTCGTTTTCGTTTTGTTATAATATCGAAAGACTTAAAAATTACGCGTGTCCGCAATGTGGCACCAGTTCAGGGTCTTCACAAGTCAGGTTTTGGTCATCGAAGACTTTGCCTTCACCGCAGGCGATGAGACGAGGGTTGCCTTCCACACAGGTGATCAGGTGGTGGCAGTCACCGGGCACGGGGAAACGGGGGTAAGGCCAGAATTTGGCTGATTGAGTGTGGGCTGGTACTTTTGTTGGGCATTTGAAACCGACGACGGCTGATGAATAAAAAAAAATAATGAAAATAATACAATTATATAGATATGTATATTGTGTCTTTATATTAGTAAACGGAATTGTGGCGATATTAGGCATAGTCTGTTTGTAAATAAAAACAGGCTTTTCACACGCTTTTGCCTTTGCACCACGAATGGTCTCTCGTACAACAACTATAGCAAATTATAATAATTCTACTATAATGTAATCAAGACAATTATTTCACATACCTTCAGGATTACAGAAAGGTTGTAATAAATCAGGCCAGTTGCATCCGTGGATACGCTCGTCGTACACGAGGCCGGGCGTGCAGGGCTCCTGGTGTGGGACTCCAAACGCGCACTTGATGTAGCTGGTTGAGCACTCAGCGCTGTCAGGGTAGATACCGAACTGATATTCACATCCAGGTGTAGAGTATGGTGTCACTGTAAGTTTGAAATTTAAGAATAATATTAATAATATAATAATTGGTTTTGTTTAGTTGATATTACTGCCGTGTAGGTATCATATCTTGTTTGTTATTGTTTCAGTTAACATTTTAATAGGAATTAGAATAAACTTTACCGTAAGACCTTAACTAAGAGTTCCATATTTTGGAACCTCCAGCTATTTCGGAACAACACATTTCACGTTGAGACGTTTCATTTTTTTATAAGTAAAACATTTTGTATATAATAAAAACATAAGATGATGATTATAGTTGAATTCTGCTGTAATAGAACGTCTCTAAATTAGTAAGAAGTAGAAAATGGAGTACATATCACTTCTTTTTCTCACCTTATCAAAAATCTAAGATTTGTGTAGCAAGTACCCTTACAAAATAAATTTATAACTTTAATACTTATTACTTTGCAAAAAATATAATGTAAATAGAATTTTTCATGATTTATTAATAAGAGATTCAAAAACTTTTCTTACAATCAGCTTTCCTCTCTCCGCAGTCTACAGCCCAGTTGTAGTTGCAGTGGTTGTGCACGGCGCCCTTGCCGTCGAATAGAAGACCATTTTCACATGTTTCTACGGTGAGCGTGCCGTTTGTGCACAGGAAGAACTGGTCACAGAGTTCGGGATGCGCGTATGCCTAGAATAGGAAAAAAGTGTTATTAAACAACTTTATTAAACTTTAAATTGTTAGTAATGGTTATAGTTATGTTACTTCTATTAGTAAAATGTTTATTATATTTTTTTATAGTTTTTATTGTCTTATCAATGTATACTATATATAACTGGAAAGGCAATGGAAATAAAAAATGATGTTCAGACACTTCGTTCCCTACTTTCCGCCTAGTTTTTGAGACATTGCGTTCTGAGGGGTAGAATCAATGCTATGATTTTTTTTAAAAAATAATTAAAATTACCTGAACTCCATATTGTTCTGGGCACGCTGGTGCGTTTCGAAGCAGAAGGCCTGCCTGCGCTGGAAAAAACAAAGTATAAAAATCTTAATTGTTATTAATGCAATAAGTTAATAAGCAATATTTTATAATAACTTCACTGTTAAGATATTTTATGAAGTATCTCCTTGGACATCTGTCCAATTTTAAAGAGTTTTAGTTAATAGTTTTTTTCAAAAGACAGATGGTTATTTTTCAATTTATTCAAATTTGAAGTTTTATTAATTTATGTTTCTGTATATTCAAAAATAGATTTTAAAATATGTTAGAGAATTAGATAAGAAACGTGAAGGGCTATCATTATATTGGAGGTTAGACTTTCATTGTGAGTTATAACTACTAGCAAAGCAAGCGTGGAGCGTGACGATTGCGCAACCCTGATGTGAGGTCGATTGTTGTTAATTATATTTGCCAATTAACTACGCTTGATTTCTTCGATGTGAGGTCAGGTGTGATTGACTAGCAATAAACTTATGTTTCTATATTTAAATATTTTAAAAAATATGGGACCAGTTGTGGGGCTGGGGCATAAGCGTGCAACTGGGGTATAAATGCGACACGTTGTAGATTCGATTCCCACTCTAGAAAATGAAATATTTTATATTTTCATTTCTTTGGTCTGGTATCGAAGCAACGCACAGCGTTGAGTTCCGCCACTCAACACACGACCCTTCCAGAATTCGGCGGAAAGTGATACAGCGTAAATGATCACGCTGTATCACTTTCCGCCGAATTCTAGAATAAAAGAAGTTATTCACATGAGTGAATAACTTCTTTTATTCTTTTTCTTATGTGTCTGAAAACCTGAAGTTCTAAAATAGATTTGGTATCGTTTTAAATAGCCTACCACGAAGTAATGGCATAAATAAACATAACTCATTGTACACTTGCGTGGAGAAGTAAGTTTAATTATTATTACTAATTGACGAAACTTCGACATAATAGAAAATGTAAAATTATTTATTCTTTGGTTTATATTATTAATATTAAATTAATAAATATAATATAAATATATATTTAAAAAAAAAACATATGAAATAATTCTTTAGGATGAATAACAGTATAAGAAAAGTAAGTTATTTCGTTGTTCATAAACCTCATCACCGTTCTATATTAAAGAGAAAACTTTGAAAATAGGACTCTTTTATTATTGGAAAATTATTTTTTGTCAGTTTTGGCAAAACAAGATTTCAAAAATGTTCTAACGAGTGATGTTGATATTAATATAATAAAAATATTTTATTAAAAAAAAACACTTGTGTACCAGGCTGTCCAGTTCGTGTTTGTTCTTGTGAGCGTAAGAACTCCGTCACGATATCGTGTATATCAGCCGACACATCATTCACTTTTACTTTCATTCTTATTAAGATAAACACATTTCAAGTATTATGTAACATAATTATAATTAAAGTGCGTAATGTATATTTAATTTTAATTATTATTAAATAAATTCACGCAGTTTTTATTAAATTACTTTCGATCTTGACTCTTTTTCTTATAGGCGTATAAAATAGTAAATTAAACGGACTTAATCGATCTTCGCCACGGTAAATGAATAGCATTCACAAATAAACCAATTCTTAATAATAATTTAATAATTTGTTGTAAAAAAATGGTTGTGCAAGTTGAAATAAAAGCATAAGGAAATGCTTTTGTTGTTGTTATATTATTTGTATATTTACAGTTATTTGCTTTATAAATACTACTAGTGGACCTGAACGCGGCAACGCCCGCTTGAACTATACGAATATTTATTAAATATATTTATGAAATTATTTACAATTTTCAATAGAGAGATGCGTTAAGCAAGCTCATTTTGGGTGACGTTTTCTAATAACAAACTTTGCAAATCGTTGCTTAGCAACGGTCGCATAGCGACGGTTGTTATTAACATGGCAGAAAAAATTGCATGTCACATTAATAAGTATTTTAATATATTGGCATACATCGAAAATATTACAAATATGAGAAAAAAAAGTATCCTATGTTCATCCCGAGGCCCTCAAGTATCTCTATATGAGTATTTTATCACAATTAAATAAGCGGTTTCGCCCTTATTGCGTAAAAGACAGACAGATAGACAGACAGAGTTACTTTCGAATTTATAATATAGGTATGGATAGAATTGACTAATAATGTCTTAATAATAAATTGTATCAAGTAGTAGAATTGTGACAACGATTTATTTCCGCGACCTTGTATATCTTAGTAATATTCACTTGTCACTCATTTGATATATAAAATGCTGCTTTAATGAAACATGAAAATATTATCTACATTTTTATTATTTTGCTTATTAATCATTATATTTTTCAATAAATTTGAATATTATATTTAATATTTATGAAAAAATATTTTATGAACACAGTTGTTATAGGTTATTTTTAATATTAAGCTATTTATGTAAACCACACCGAAAAAAACAAAAATTTCTTTTAACAACCAAAATCTATAGATTTATTTAGTAATAGATTTATTATATAGATTTACTTAGCAAAATTTATAGATATATTTAGTATTTCTTAAGTATTTTCATAGTTTTTAATTATTTTAATAATTTTCTAATTTGTTCATTAATATATAATATCATAATACGTAAATAATATTTAGGCTAAGAATACGTTAGATATTAAATTACAGCGTTATTTTAGAGCTCAACGCATGTAGAGCGGACTAGCGAGCGAAAGTAGTATCGCGGTGGTCAGCCTTGGCTTGTAAGAAACTGTAGTGTTGTCAGATTAGAGCACTCTATTAGATCTTTTATATCAATTAAAAGTTTATATAATATAATGAAATTGTCTTTCTGTCTTTTGAAAATAATGGCGTATAATGTCTCTATTATATATATTTCAAATAGTTTTTTTTAGTGATGTTGCTCTTAATATAATTTCAATTGTTAGTATTCTTTTTATCACACTTTCATACAGTAGATGCTGAGGGGACCTATTGTCTTTAACAAAAAATAGGAAATTTTTCATTTCCTCGAGTGGGAATCGAACCCATAGCCGTCAGGTTGTATCATTGCTCTCGTAAATTTTAGTTATGTACGTTTTAATTTTTAACGCTTGTCAATGTTAATTGATATTTGTTATGAAGTAATATTACAATATTAAAGAAAGAATTGTAGATTATTACGTAAATAATCACTAATAATATTAAGATTCATAAAAATATAATGAAATTGAGTATAACATAGTTATTAATATTAAAATTATTATTAAATTATACTTAAAAATATAAATTTATCATCACATATTATGAAGAATGATATAATTCGTACAAAACTAACACGATTCGATAAGAGATTGCACAAGAACGGAAGACGGTGAAACCTGTTTACATCTTGCGGCTTATGTAACGCAGAGATGCTGTGCACATCCTTACTTATTCATTCACTCGCTCTGCTATTTCTATTGTGATTACTATATTACGGGTAGTTAACTATAGTAACTAACGTTTGTGCAGTTATGTTTATACAGTCTATTGTAGTTAAGTATTTAAATATAAAGTTACATTGGTGTTTTTCTTATTTAAGTGTTATTTACCTAGATTTACAAATATTTTTTAATATTTCATCGATTCTTGTGTATGTATATAGATATACATAATTGATAAATATTTTCAATTGATTGATTGATTCGCCACCCAACACGCAGTGCCTCCAGAATTCGACGGAAAGTGGGGAGCGAAGTGTCTTAACACTACCTTAACCTTCCGCCGTCTTAACCTCTGCCTATCTTACTACATGCGGGATACGGCGTGAAGCTGATTTTATTAAACAAAAAAATTAAAAATATCGTTATACCAAAAGCATAGTACCTTATATAATCATACTAGATATATATTATATGATAAGCTTCATATTACGTCTACAAAACTGTCCATATACTCAATGTATGAATGACAATTGGTTACATTATTTGAATGTTTCATTGTTGTAACTTAACATGTATATACGTTTTATTTAAATGTATGTGAATTGTGTTTATCTTTAGAGTAAAAGTTTTCTCTTCAGACACTTTTAGAATAATGCATTCTAACCATTTAAATAAATAAGTAGTTTCTTGTTCAATATCTCCTCAGAATACTGTACTTGTACGTATCGAAAAAATATAGTGATAAATACTAAAAATATATAAAATGTATATTGTAATCAAATTTAAAAATAAATATTCATATATTTCATTCGTGTAATGACAATAAAAATATCATTATACTAAAGATATATAATCAAATATTTTTTAATTATCTAAGACAAACGTAATTAAGACAAGTATTAGGAAGCGTAGTAGACAGCTGTAATGAAAATGATTAATGTGGAACGAATGCACGCGTTGAACTCTTTTGTATGGACAATGATGAAATTCCAACATCGGTAAAACAACCGACCGTTTTAACTGCGCCTATTAGATATTGTGTAATTAAATATAAAATAATACTTTATTTTAAAAAAATATATATTAGTATATATATGGCATCTCAATTATAATAAAATGTAAAGGAATTATATAAAAATACAATAAATAAGTCAAACTATAAAAAAATCTCATTAAATCTGGCAAATTGTCTTCACTATTTCAGTACAATTTTTGTAATAAATTTTATTACAAAAAATATTTCGAAATACGCAAAACTTTTATCGGAGTAAACTAGGTTACGATATAATTCACGTAATTCGGCTTAAGGCAATTGCAAAGTGAATGGCAAAAACTAAGCCCTTAAACTTTACTGTGAAAGTGTGATATTATTTAAAATTTGTTAATATAAATATATGTATAAAATGTAATAGATAGCCTATTTAATATTATTTCACTAAAAAACACTTGCTAGAATGTAAACTAAAAAAAATCATCTTCCCTGAATGAAGAACTGAATGTCTCAGAAATGAATAGTTCTCATTTTTCTTTTTTTCTTAAATGATTTCGAATGTTTGTAGATTTAATAATTTCATTTATTAAATAAAAATATTTTATTTAAAAATAAAAAAAATATATTTAAACTAGCGACCCCCTTGCGGCTTCGCCCGCTTTTACTACTGGATTATTCATATAATGTATGTTTGCAAAGCACTTAAGATCATGTGAAAATTAATTAAACTCTAATGCAACCCGCATTTTCGTAGTTTCAATAAGTATTTTCCAATTGTTTTACTCGGCAAGGATTTTTTAGTAGGTACCGTAATTTTAAATCTGTGCTACTAATCTTTTCAAGTACTTATTAAAATATATTTAAACGACTATTTTTAGATAGTTAAATGACTATTTTTAAACGGAAGAAATTATAAACAAAAGCCTACCTACTAATACCTACTACAAAAAATATGAAACCAAATACATCGCGCTGAAATAATGCATTCAACTCCAATTATCCAATACGTGCAAACGCATCTAAATCTTCGTTGCAATGCCTCTATAGCGGGCGGGTTTTTTTTTCGAGCTTGTGGTTAATGCTGAAGAGGGTATTCTGTCCCTGATGAAAAGCAAGCACTACTTGGCTGCCTGTGAGAAAATTAAATAGAATTCATTGGCCGGGAATCGAACCCGGGCCGCCCGCGTGGCAGGCGAGCATTCTACCACTGAACCACCGATGACTGCTCATGACGCGCTTGTATAAGCAAAACGTCGCGGGGCGCGTTTCGCAGCAAGGATGTTTTGATATTATAACAACTTCTAGAGTACTTATTAAAATGAAAAACAGTAAAAGACAGTTTTGATCTACATTAAATGGCCAACGTAACTAATATACTTATTTATATGCTGAGAGTAAGTGATAAGTAAAACTTGAGTAGGCACAGCTGATGAGTCAACGGCGGGATGTGTCAACAATTAAATCCGTTTTTCTCTAAAACTATTCGCAATTTCGAAATAATTTAAAAAGCAAATTTTATCTTCGTTTAACGTAGAAAATTAATAAAGTATTTTAAACGATAAGGATTAATACCATTATGGAAAAATATCCCTCACAATAAAAAATATATTGAAATTACTATTTTTAGACAGAAATATGATCACTACACGTTATCCTTAAAAGATAAAAATATGCTCTCGCGGACTTTTTTGTAGATCTTATTAAGAGGAACAATACTCCAGTACATTATTTTCATGTAGTACTTACCATTAAAGCAGCGCATGCGCGAAAGTGTCTCAACGGGTAGGACTTTAGACACATTTATCGTATTTATGTTAATTTACATAAGAATGTACAAATAATAAACTATATATAAACCTTACCTGAGAAATACTCGACCTAATGGTGAAAACCGCATAAAAATCCGTTGGGTGGTTTAGAAGAAGAAGAGTTAGAAAGTTCAGACAGACACAAAAAGCGACTTTGTTTTATAAGATATAGGATGATTTAACAAAAAATATTTAGCATGATATTGTTAAATAGGGGGGTGGGGGGGAGTTTGTTTCGTTAGTTTTCACTCAAGATATTGTATTATACGATATTAATCTTAACGCAATTAAGCCAGAGGCAAAATCGAAACAGCTAAGTATAAAACTTATACCTCGTTTATTAAGAATCTAGTAAAAAAGATAATCGACCAGTAATCGTCATTAAGTAAAAACAGAATATAATTTAAGTTGAAATAAGAAACAAATGAGCGATTCGTATTGACATTTCGTTATTTTAGATGTTTAAGGTGTCAAGTGACCTTTAAAAAACTAGAATACGTCCTATTAATGTTTTTGTATAATCAAAATATGAAATGACGCCATGGCCGGCGTATTTAGGGTGTATCTAATATGGTTAGAATTATAGATTTAATATTTAGTTTTATGCCACGAACCGACCACGCATTGTAAACGCGTTGATTGCGGGTTCGATTCCCATTCGGGGGATTGGAACATTAAATATTTTTATTATCTAATGCAGGACACGCAGTGCCTCAAGAAATCGGCAGAAAGTAGGGAATCTAAGTTTCTTAATAGGAACAGAGTGTCTTAACACTAGGTTCCTAGGCACTTTTTAGAAACACTACCCTGCTATATGCGGGATACAGCAGTTTATTTACAGCACTGGACACAACATTTGTCCAAATATTCTTTTATGTTAACATGACTTACTGGCAGACCTAGATTTATATAATTTTATAATTGAAAGAGCCCAATATTTTATACCATTTGGAAGAATAGTTATATATATATACTTAAATATCATATCGAATATAGACTTTTCAGTGTTGGGTTTTGGTACTTTTCCTCAATACCGATAAGAAACTAAGAACAGAATGCCATATGCGGAAGACAAATTATGAAAAAGTTAAATTAATTGATTTTTGCTCTCAAATACTGTCTTAGTGTCTTATCACTAAGCAATATGCAATGATTTTATTATAGAACGCATAATTATACACGTAGTTATACATTCATCTACCAAAGTATTATCTTTAGATGTTTTAGATTTTTGTATAACGGAATTCTATATGATTAATAACATAAATCTGTGTTCGAATATTTTTTCCAATGTAGCAGGTGTGGACCTTGAGTTAAACAATTCCGGCCCCTTTCCATTCGTTGAGTAACGAAGGAAACCATTAGCCACCAGTTACATTTACAATAACTCAATTATATTTTAGATTTTTTTTAAAGTAATATAATAAAATTAATTTATATAATTAACAATAATTAACATTAGCACATTAAGTAATATTTGCCTGTTACAAAACAAAACTATTTTATTTTCATTTTTTTTTTCACTTTTCTGATATTTTAATA
The DNA here is from genome assembly GCA_016802625.1 of Heliconius numata. NCBI lineage: Eukaryota > Metazoa > Arthropoda > Insecta > Lepidoptera > Nymphalidae > Heliconius > Heliconius numata. The sequence goes on along the minus strand of JAEBDU010013430.1, from coordinate 1,454,774 downwards.
TAGACACGTGTTTCTTTTAATCTAAATGGAAAACCACACGAGCGAAAAACTAATATAGGCTTATTACAAACATAAGTCTTGCTGTCATTCATAATTAACGAACTTTTCGTAAATAAGAGTAAGAAGTATAAAGAAAATCATACAAAACAATTTCTTAATAAATTATTTCATTTAATATACAAAGTAATATTAACAATCGAAATTATTAGATTATTATAATTTGAAAATATAGCACTAATTATATACTTGTAAAATTTTAATTTTGAAAGACGGGTGCGGCGTACTCGTACACGCAATCAAACGTTTGTTGCGGCCCAGCACACCTCTCGTTATTAAATATTCTGAACCCTTTCCAATGTTGAGCAATCGACGGCGAAGGATAATATTAAATCTATTTGTAATGGCCAGATGTTGATCTAGTTAAGTATTTGGCACGTTAACACCAACTTTAGGTTAAAATTCTATTATAGGTTTCTTTGTTGGTTTATATGAAACTTAATACTAAAAGAGAAAAATGGAATCAAAAATGTAAACATCGTATAAAATCTTATTAACTAATATTTACTAAAATATTTTATTAATTATTAAACAAAAGAAAGCTTTCGTAAAACAATAGTGTGAAGCCAATTGATTAGAAACAGTATAACAGAATACAAATATTAACAAAGACGGCAAACAATCCAGACAAGGACGTTACGCATGAAAAATGTTGGTCGTGAAATAGCTAACTTGAATATTTCTTTGAAAAATATAATTTGTACTTAAAATTATGAAATTTTTGTAAGGATAATTGTAAATTTGTGCCAAGTTCCTATTCGCATTGATATTTTAACAATGCTTGTATGGAGTTCAAGACATAATGGTTTTTTTTTTCTCATTCCGTTATTAGTCTCGCCTACACTTCCTAACCTATATGTATGCCAAATTTTAATTTTCTAAATCTAGTCTTGTCTTTCTTGTTTCGTATATGTGTTACTTATCAGTCACTCAGTAACAAAAGACGCTTATATATCATGAATTATTCATATTAAAGATCTATATATCTATATCTAGATCTAGATCTATACTTATAGTATTATATTTCTAGGAATAAGTAAGTCTATTATCTCATATTTTTAATATCGATTAAAACAATATTTCTCTACAATGCATAAAATTACTAAGCAAAGCATCTCGATTAACTCACAATCGTTTATATAATGAATAGGTCGACGTCAAGATGGTATATTTAGATATTATAATAATATATAACTTCCGTTTTCGCTATTATTGAAAGTTATTCTATGTTAAAAAAAAATTGTATTATATAGTTTTAAAGATAATTTAGGAAAGAGAAAAGATCATAAAAAGAGATGGAATGAGCCAAAATAGATTGATATTTTCATCTAAAGCCACTACCTGAAGTAAAATATGCATTTAATACATTATTTCTTCAGCTTCACGTTTTACTCTGAGCGTGGTAGGTGGTGTCAAGACACTCGGTTCTCCATTTTCGGTTCAATTTGGAGACATTGAGTATTGATTGACGTGACAATGATTATTTATATAAATCAAGAATTACTCGTAAGTTACACCCATTATAATATTCAAATTTATTGAATTTTAAAAAAAAATCTCAATCAAATGAAACGTTTCTTAAATAGTAACAAGTATTACATGATTTCTTGTAATATGTCGATAATAATATAGTAACATTTTATTTACATATATAGAGCTGTGTTAATTAAACATTAATCTACACATATCAAGTTTTAATGCTGTTATACTAGTTTTATATTATTCATAATAATTAACAACTGCGAAACTATGCTAGAGATTTAGAAACATTATTTTAAAAAAAATCATCTTCACATTGCATCCTATACGTAGCAGGGTAAGCAGATGGAGCGTAGTGTTAAGACACTACGCTTCACACTTTCCGCCGATTTCTGGAGGCATTGCGTATTGAGTGGCGGAACTCAACGTCGCGTTTTGCTTCGACACCAGAACGAAGGAAGGGAACTATTAAATATTTAATTTCTTCGAGTGGAAATCGAACCCACAACTTGTCGTGCTTACAGTCACACGTTTTTACCCCTGCGACAAGACATACTGGTATGTATCACATTATATAATTAATATGGTTCTAAATTGGAAATAATGATAATTATAATCTAATAATAACACTGAAAGGTTAAATAGCTGTTATTATTTTTATCAATGCTTTTGAAAATAGTTAATAAATGATTTACAATTACATTATAAAACGCAAGTATGTCCGGTGAAGAAATCATATTCGATGAAGATAAGTAAATAAGCGGATATAAGTTGCAATTATCTATGAAATTGTACGAAATTAAGTTTTAATTTTGAATTAAATTGTTATTATATAAATAAGGTTATACATACATACGAGTACTTTAGTTAAATATCGTGCATTCGTATACGAAATTTAATTATAGTTAAGCCTTTCTAGAATGTAAAATAAATTCCGTTCAGGGTCAAACCATGTCCACTAAATGTTCAACTTATTATAAAATTAGGTTTTTTTAAGCATATATGTACTTAAACACGATGATAACTAAATAATAATATTTTCTAATTAATAATATTATATTTAATTCTAAAAAATAATTGTAGTAATAAATAAAATATCTTACCATAGGCAAGGCAAACGGTCAAAATAGCGAAATGTGCACTAATCCTCATGTTGTCAGTGTATAGTGACGTCCGCGCGTTGAACTCGGCCCGGCAGCACTGGCGCGTGCGCGTGCGCAGGCCGCTGCTACCACCGTCGACGTACTATCTATAGTATGGGTAATATTTTCTTTCCAAACTTCACTTGTAATGTCTGTATTATGAATTTTTATATAAAAAATAGTTAATAGATGCTGTTAAATAAATCTTAAATAAAATAAAAGAAAAAATTGTATTATGCAGTAACTTAAAAAAATGCAAATATAAAAAATGATTTTATAATCTTTATAAATTGTTAATTTGGATATTAATTACATGCGTTTTTTCATATATAAAATATCCATAGAAAATATTGATAGCCATACTATGAATTTAGTATTTAGTGACAATATTACACGGATATAAAGAACTGGATAAGTTTGCTAGTTTTTTAAACTGGTGGATGATTGACTAAAAGATTTTCATTGCTTATTGGTATTTGAAGATTCTTCCCTTATTGGAGGAGTGATTTTAATTACGTAATCTCAGTTTTAAATAATAAGTGTAAGTTTTAAATAATAAGCCTTCTTGTCAAAAAGTTTATGTCAAATTCGAGCAACAAAAACAACACTTCTATATGAATTGAAAATTTTACCTCTGTAAGGGCAGTGACGTTTTATATAAATCTTTAGCGTGGTAAATATATTTTATGGATTAATCGAGAGCCACGGAAGTAAAGCCGCGTGAGAAAAACTAGTATTTTATAAGTAAGTAACTTATATTTGTATATTGACTTGTAGTTTGTATATGTATTCAAAAAGTAATTTATGTGAATTCGAATCTTGATATCAAATTTCAAAAATAATTTTATAATATCCACATCAAAGATTTTAAGCTTAGATTTTAATATATATTTTCTATCACTTTTAAGTAATTTTGACAATAAGTGTTTTAATTGTAACATTAAGTATTACAATTTTAAAATAAAAATTAAAATAAGTTCACATTGACCTTTACCTAGTAATTATTTATTAAAACGGAAATATTTCGAGCAATAAAACTTGAATGAAAGTAAAAGTAAATTGCTCTTTCAAAGTTCATTTATTGCTAAATTTTAAGAACTAATTAAAAGTATCAACGATTTTTTATATTAAAAATAAAGAACATATTTTTCCCATTTTTATTTTTTTTGTTTAGCTTCACCTATACTCCTTACATAGCAGGCATAGGGAACCTGGCATTAAGAAACTCCCATTAAGACATTTCTGTTTTCCAATTTTCATAGAATTCTGGAGTCACTAATATTTCTTTTACCTAGACTGGGAATCGAACCTATAACATATCAAGGTGCATATTTGTACACTGTATTATATTTACTTTCTTGAGGTCCTCTAACATAAACATATAATCTAATTATAAATGCACATACCTACATAATAATGTACCTTATTTGTGTGCCATTAAAATTCTAGTCAGCATATAGTATTCTAGTCAGTCAAAAGTCAGTTAAGTCATTCGTTTATATAAACACCAGGAAAATAATTTATATTGGAGTTTATGGATATATTTTGTATTATAACTTTTTAAACAAAAATACAACGCTATTTTATCTATATATATAAAATCGAAAGGTCACTCATTCACTCATCACGAAATCTCAAAAACTACAAGAACTAGGAGTTTTAAATATTGCACGGAGGTTATTTATATGACGTAGGTGCTCGCTAAGACGGGAATTTGCAATATTCGACTTCTAAGGGGTTGTTTTTGGGGTTGAAAGTTTGTATGAAACTTCGTTACTACAAATGCTAGGAGTTTAAAATTTTGCATGGACGTCACTTGTAGTACGTAGGTACTCATGGAGACAGAAATTAATAATAACGTAGTTCACGCAGGCGAAGCCGCGAGCGGGCCGCTAGTAAAAAGTAAAATTTACAATTATTTAAGTTAACTTAAGACTTTGTATAACGTAATATTTAAATTATACATAATTAAAGATTTGTTATTTATTAATGGTCGATAAATATATTATTAAAATTGTATCAGTTACGCAAACATTGATGTAAGAATAAGCCGAATCGTGTTACTGAAGAAATGTCGACCAGCTTTACTTGTACGGCGACATAACATGCTGTCTGGTAGGTACTCGTATATATGAAAATATAATCAATCAAAATCCTGTCGTGTATTTGGTATATTCGTGACTGAATATGGTTTTTGTGAGTAGTAGATTCGAATCCAACTTGAGCTAAATTGATTTCAAATAAAATATAAATAAATCAGCTTGCTCATACAAAGCATAGTGTTAAGACACTCTCTTCTCTCTCTTCACTGATTTCTTCATTTTCGTCATTTTTCATCGGACAATAATCAGTACATATATTTAAAAAAGATGTTGTTTTATGTTAACAAAAGTAGATCAAATATCTTCGAATTTTAATTCAAATTTTAATTTTTATTGTGGTTAGGCATAATAATTATGATTAATATCGTAGCGCTTGTAATACGAAAATATTGAGCCCCGTCACTAAATACACAATATTTCAAAAACGATGAATGGAGTGTTATGGCACTAAGTGCTACTCAAGATAAAGTGAGAAGGTAAAAAAAATGTATCAAATTTTCATTTTTTGATATTTTTTTTCCACTTACAAATACAATAGCAAAGTATAGATATAATTATTGTTCCCAGTGGTAATCGAACCTTTAACCATTAAGTGTATAATCGGATACTGTTGCACTGCGTCACTGATTAATTTTTTATTTTAAATATATAAATAAACAGGAGTATAGAATGCAAATATTTAGTAATACCATTTAGTAGCGCCATCTAGTAAGATTATACAACATTTTTATGGCTTTATTGTGATTGATCAATCTTCGTATTTGAAACTCAATGCTAGCGTCCTCTATTATTAGATACGTACTATATGTAATTATTAAATTTATATAAAAGTTCGTATTTAACATCATTTAACAAGATCTGAATTCTTCACAATTCATAGTCGAGATACTTATGACTTTAAAATATTTTAATTAATTTTTCATTTTCTAGATTTAGCGTGCAAATCTTAATTTACTACTGTAGGTTTTTACTAGCCCCGTACTTTACTTACAAATTATTTTGATAGAATATATCTTAAGCTTTGAAACGGCAATTAATGTGTAAATATATTATTGAAAATTAGAAAATTGGGGAAAGGTTGGCACTACGGTTTCCCTTGAAAATTAAATGTATTTACGTCAGTTTTCTAAAGCTTAATATCTTAATTAACTATTAATTGATGATGTTTGTATTCGTATTCGTATGTTTTTTTAGGTAGGTAGTAGATCTATGGATTCTTTTTTAAAAGACTAATTTAAGCTTGAGTTTGCTACACGCAATGCCTCCAGAATTCAGTAATAATGGGGAACGGAAATGTCTTAATGGTAACGGAGTGTCCTAACACTACACGTACCCTGCGATGTGCTTGTATCAAGCGTGAAGCTAAAAAAACTAGTGTTATTATTCTGTATGTACGATTTGTAATATTCATGTCATTTCTTCTATCAATTATATCCACATTTAAGGGAATATTTATTAATATGTAAGGATATATACTAGACTAGCTGTTCTCCGCGACTTTGCTTATCGTGGGTCCTTTTTTTTAAAAATATGGTTTTACTTCTTTTTTATTAAAATTATACGAAATGAGGATAGTGCGACTGTTTTAAAATAATATAATTAAGTCAATAATCTAAGGAATCAATGAAAATTGGAAAAGATTGGAAAAATTGACTTACATAGATAATAGATAATTTTCTATAAATCAAAATTATTTACTTTCATGCTTCTTAATTTTTTTATTTAATGGTGATTATTTTGTAAACATATATCATTATTATTACATTTGTCTACAATATTTTTCTTACATTCTCGTATAAATAAAACAAAAGATAAGGCTATATCACTATTTATTTAAATTTTAAAACTAATAATTCTTATATATTCTAATTATTACGCCTTCTTCGGTAACTTGTTCTTCTCTAGTGGCTGGCCTTCATAGTAGTTTTCACTATAAAAAGAATATTTAATTGTATTTTTGTATATTTGCCAATACTTAAAAAAAACGTTATAAAATTAATAAAAGAAAGTATTGGAGTAAAATTTGAAAGTGAACATACCACCCAGGTACTTTTTCTGGTGCGTCGCACATGAAAGTGTCTTCATTATAGACCTTGCCGGAGGGACAGCTGCCTTTTTGGGGTTGGAAGCCATTACGGCAAATGTAGAACTTCTGGCAGTCCTCAGGGTGTGGGAAGGTTGGGTGAGGAAGAGCACGTCCATTAGGTCCCATCACTTCACCATCGGGGCACGAGAAACCATCGTCTAGTGTGTCTGTAATGTAGAATTAGGATAAATATAACAAAATATTATGCAGATTTCATAAAAGATGAAGAAAAACTTAATATTAATTAAAATAAGAAATATGAAGACTTACGAAATATTACTATTATTATAATTAACCCTTATTTTATTTTGTCAAAATTTTCTTGTAACAGTGCGTTTTTTTATATGTAACATACTGAAAATTGGAAAAATAAAAACAAATATTGTAAAAGTAATGGTATTTTTTAACCAAATTTACCTTTAGTAATCTGGTCACATTGTCTTTGTACTGATTCTTTCCAGTCACAGTTTGAGCTTTCTTCGTTAAAGTATAAACCAGGAGGGCAAGGCAATTCATTAGGAACGCCATCTGAGCAGTAGTAGAATTTGTCACATGCCTAGGAAAGAAAAATAAGTAATTTGTTACTTACAAGTTCATCATTGTATTATTTAGTATTATTTTTAATAGATTATATCAGCAATACGTTTGGCTAAAAAAGAAACTACTTTTTTTCTATTCTTAGAATTAATTTGTAGCTATGAAATGTAGTAGGTAGTATAATTTTACATATTCTATAATAGGTTATTTTTATTTACCTGAGGATCGGGGTGTTTGAAGTATCCATTCAGTCTTGGGCAGCCTTTAGTAGGCTTGGGTTCCTCTGAAAATTAAAGTATAAATAAAATAAAGGAAAATTGCCTGTAAATATATTTAGGAGTCGATAGGTACTTGTTTCTGGTATTTGCAATAATAAACTACATGCCAAACTACTCATCTAAAATCTTTCGTCGATTTTTTTATCTTATATAGAACTTAAATAATTATCAGTAAAATTGATTAATGTTTTTCATTATACATATTTAATACAAAAATACTTACGTAGCTCCTTTCTATCACCGCAGTCTACATTTGAGGGAATATCACAGAGCTCCTTGTGGGGGTTTTCGTCAGCGAATACAAGACCATCTGGGCAAAGTTTGGCTTCTGATTTACCTATAAACATAAAAAAAGAATAATGAATTAAAAAAAGAATATAAAATAAAAAAAAATATGCAACCTTAACATTTTTTTATAGAGGATTTTATATTAATATTAATTGATAGATTAATAGTTATTTTATTGACATAATCAATCATGTATTGTATATACGAACGAAATATATTTGAGTTCACAACCTAATTAATTTAAACTAAAATATAGCTATATATTTTTAAAGCACGCAAGAGAATCATGGTAAAAGAAGTACTATATATTCCCACAAGCTTTTAAAATATACAAATTAAGCTTGTAAATTCCAACTACTGTGACATATAGACGTGTTATGTTTAAATGTAACAAAGAAATAATTTGTATTCCATTCTTATACATTTTGAGCTTTCACTACAAATAAGTGGTTAAAATAACTATTCTAAAACGTGAGAATAACCATATTAGTATGCACTGCAGGATCTTGAGCGCGAACGATGTAACACCAACTACGTTTTTATTATTTAAAAGAAAGGATAACAATTTAAAAATTTCTCAATAAGAAATGAATTTAAAATGCAAGATTTTAATTGTTTGTTAAAATATTTCTTCTATCTACAATCTAACCTAGAACTAAGTTTCGAAATGCTACGATCCCAGTTTGTTTATTAAAACAATTATACTAGCATTAGTATTCAGTGAATTCAATTATAGTTGTATTACAAGAACTATTAATTAAAGATCCGGACGTACTAATGTTTTTAAGCAACTTGCATATATTAATACACGTTGCCAGTATGAGGCCAGTCATGGCCCAGGGGCACTGGTTGTGGGTTCGATCCCCACTCGAGGAGTTGAAATATTTATTTAAATTTAATTTTCCATTTCTATGCTCTGGTGTCGAAGCAAAGCGCGGCGTTAAGTTCCGCCTCGCAACACAATGCCTGCTATGCCTCCAGAGTTAGGCGGAATGTGGGGAATGGAGTGTCTTAACACTAGGTTCCCGCCGCCTACCCTGCTTTGTGCGGGTTACAGTGTAAATAGAAATGATTGTAGGCGTCATAATATAATTATGTTTTTAGAATGTATGTGGTACATATGTATAAAATATGTATGTGTATATAACCTCGCCAAGTAAGAGTGAATTAAATTACTGAAATGTCTGGTATTTGACCTTTTAGTATAAAATATACATATCATACTAATATTATAAATGTGAATGTAAGTTTGTGTGTTACGCTTTTACGCCAAAACTACACATTTACTACTACTTTGACCATATTTACTACTTCTACGCTTAATTTGAGTTTTTCTTTAATTATTATACTTATCTTATATATATAAAATCGAAAGGTCACTCACTCATCACGAAATCTCAGAAACTACATGTGCTAGGGATCTCAAATTTTGCATAGGAGTTATTTATAGGACGTAGGTGCTCGCTAAGACGGGAATTTACAATATTCGACTTCTAAGGGGTTGTTTTTGGGGTCGAAAGTTTGTATGAAACTTTGTTACTACAAATGCTAGGAGTCTCAAATTTTACATAGACGTCACTAGGACGTAGTCATGGAGACAGAAATTAATAATAACATAGTTCACGCGGGTGAAACCGCGAGCGGGCCGCTAGTATATTATATAATATAATTACGAAGATAAAATACAAATTATTTTATAATCTGTAAAAATTATTAAGAATCAAATACACTCTAGTGAAACCATAGTTTTTGTAACAATATAAAAAGATTATTTTAACAATGAGCGTTAAATCTCTAACTTCAATCAATTTTTTACACGTAAAGTACGGTCATCGAGTTGTGGCCGCCTGAAGTTAGGTTCTTTGGTAAGAAAATTATCAAAAGTAAAAGAAAAATCGTTAAATCAATTCTGCACATTCATTTACATCTGACTTCAGGGCGGCCATAACTCGTTAACCGTACTATATTTAAGTAACAGGGTACGTATGACATCGCGCCTGTGCAACCACGTGCATGAAGGTAAGTGACATTTAAACGACATATTACACGACGACCTTTGAACACACGATACTGACCTCTGCTGCATTTGTAATAGAGGTCACATTGGTACGGGTCTGCGTAGAAACCGCTCTTGTCTGGACAATCGAAGTCCTGTGCTGAAGCTGAAAGAGACGTTATTGATTATTAATAATTTAAATAATCGTTTTTTTCAATAAATATACTATTTTAATAACACTAAATATAGGTACTATGTTATAACGAGGTAGTAATCGATTTAAATAACTAAAAATCAATAAATTAGCTTGATATTTTAAGGCTTATATTCTATTTAAATTATAACTTGTTCTTGTAAGAAATAGTTTTCTGTTTGACTCTTTAGAGAAAGTACGACATCACACTAAGTAAGTTTGAGAAACACGTCGGGCGATTATTATCTCATTATAAGCTGCAAATGTATATTAAACAAATATTACAATTAATATACCATAACTTTTTATTGCTTAATGTGTGAATATTAAAAGTCGTGATAATAGTTTTTGCACGCGCTAAATTTAATTTTAAATTATCTGTACCATTTTAAATTAACTTTTATATTAACTTCTGTAATAAAAAAATTACTTACATAATTATCAAAACTAATTTTACAAATATTATATTATATTATTTTTTTATTGAAAATATTATCTTATTGTATACATAAATAAGAATAAAAAAAAACCAATCCACGATTGCCGAATCCGCTCCAATTTACGCTATTTACACACAGTTAATTCAACAATATTACAGCTAACTTATAAGTTTCGAAAATCCGATATGCCGTGACAGCGTTCATAGTAAAATTGCCCTTGCAAAACATGTATTAAGAAATTACTTTGTATCGAATATTTAAGGACGCGAGTGAAAGGCGATTGGTATTGTCTTAACGTTTAATGACTGTAGAATTTGTGGTAGATATTGTCGTTTAATATAGCTAAATTATTTTAATTTAATAAATAATAATATAAAATAATTAAAACACGCGTGAAAAAAAAAGAAAAAAATAACTAAAATAAATTTTGAAAAAAAAGTATTAATAATATCAAGGCTATTAATACTATGAACTCTAAACTTTTTTTTTCGTTATTCTTAATTTAAATTTTAAAAAAATATGTATATTTTCCTTGTTTTTTTTACTAAAGTATTTTATTTAGTTTTTTAACAATATTTCATATTCTCTGTGGGTTTGTCGAACTTGCACTTTTTTTTTCATATTATTTTTTTATTTTGAATTGTCATCGGCAATTCGACGTTTCAAAGTCGATCAAAATCACGTTCAAAGTGGTCGTTACGAACATACAAACATACGATCGAAGCAAACGTGTTAAAAATAACTAATACTGTTATTATTGTTTATAAACTTTAACACATTTTCTTAATAGAGAAAGGTGTCGAGGCGATCTTATTTCGAAGCCTATGGTATCATTTGGCTTGTGACCAGGAAGAAATCTACGGCTTTCTAAACATTTACATTAAATTAATTATACAGTTTAAAAAGAACAATCTTGATAGAAAAGCTCATTATCATTTTCTAAGAGTAAGCTTTGAGTCTAATGATATTTCATCATAGGTCTTAAACTGCTTCAGGCAGTTGTATAAAACGAGTTTTTGACTAACTTCGGTGACATTGATTGATAACCGTCATTATAGGAATTTGAAAGGAAGAAAGCAATCAATTTGCAATATAACACCCAATTTTACAATCTACCTACAATTTACCACTTTTTTATTATATTTCAATGCAATCTGCTTAATTTTGTGTGAAATAAGTAAATAAGTAACCACATTATTGTGGAATTGGCATCGCGTCCTTGGTACAATACTGTTACTTTCATAACCCTAGAAAAGGAATTCTAAATATAATATAATATTTATAGGGTAGGTACAGCAAAACTAACTTTATGTTCCTATACATTTGTAATCACAATTAAGCAATTCATGCCAGAGCTTTTACTTTACGTTCAATTTAAAAGCTGTTGGTAGTGAACGGTGTTTTTGCAACGTGTTAAAAATTATAAAATTTTAATATATAATATAAGGGTATACAGATATTAAATATTGCGGGTACTTTTTTTTCATCGTATAATTGAATTAATAATTATATTTAAATATTATAATATTAGGGTATACGAATGTGCTTCACTTTAGTAATACTATTCTATACATAATATTTTTCTTTTATATATAAATATATTTTTTTAAAATATTAATATTAAAATTTGGACTTACCTAACGCACAAAAAGCGAACGCGATGATTAAACTTCTCATGTTGGAAAGGAACTGATTTTAAAAATTAAATGATATATTTATTATAGTAACGAGGGCACGTGCGGTCCCCCTCGAAGGTTGATCTGTATTGACGTCGACTGCATTGTGACCGGCGCCTGCGCACACCTAGTATAGTACGTACGACGAAAGAGGTTGCTTTCCTCGAATACTGGTTTAATTTTTTTGTGATTATGACAATTGATAACGTAAGTGGAGCATTTGAATAGAAGTTTGTTCCGTGTGTCGCTTTCATGTTATATCTTTATTATAATAAATGTAAGTAAGAGGTCAGGTAAAATTAATTCGTAATAAATATTTTAGAAATCTTTATTTAATAAAAAAATTAAAAATTATTTAGAATATACTAGCACTATATGTATACCAACAGCCTTGATATGTTGTAATATTTAACTTTTTTTTATTTTTAAGCATTTTTTTTGTTTTGTGGAGTCAGCTACTTAAATCAAGTATTTCAGCGATGTAAGAGTTTTAACTCTTTCCTTTAGGAAAACGTCCTTTTAACGCTGTTGTAGAAGAAAGAAGAAAGTTTTCTGTATGTAGGAAAGAGAGAATCAGTGGTAAGTCACTCAGTTTTCCATTTTTGACGTGAGGGAGTAAAAAGTACATAAAAATATTTTCCTGAGTGGGATTTGAACCTCCAAATGTCATCACAATATAAGCTACTTACATTGCAATCGCGTAATTAATTAATATCATATTAGGTATTATATAAATTAATGTTTTTTATAAAAAAACTAAAAAGCTTACAAAATTATATATATATATATCGCACTATATTTTAAAGAATGGATTTTGCTGGATTATTGTATAGAATCAAGCTATATGTATAGAAGGAATAAGTCTCATATACTCGTACCTAAAGCGAGAGATCACGGATATATTCCAATAGTTTAAAAGGTAGACAAATTATACAATTGAAGGTCAATCCCATGGCGAAAGGAATCGTTGTATAACTTCAATATTCTGCTTCTCGAGCATATTAAATGCTTAATAAAATTATATTATTTGTATAAAAAAATTTAAACATGCAATTACTAGCGCTTATAAGACGATATTATCATAATGCTTCTTTGCTAGTAAATACTTGCTCCTTTTTTATTTCAAAAGTCTTTAACGCTGTCTTATCACTAGGCTCCCTTTGTCTACCTTATCACATACGGGATACAGCGTGAAGCTGAAAAAATATAAAATTTTTAATTAAAGTCTTCAAACTTTTTTCAAATAAAATGTAATAAAATCATAGAAAAAACCTTAATGAACCGATAACATATAAATATTTTGAATAAATTATTGTAATTAATAATTTTAAGCTAAGCTATTCAGGAAATTCCTGTTAAATAAATAATATTTTTAAGGCCGTTTTAAGATATTATTCAATGGTATGGCACCGACCCTCATATTTATTTATCTTAGGGGTTTTTAATATCAAGCAATACCTTCGTGCAAACAAATGCCAATGCAACTAATGATTCATAGTGAATGAAAAAACCTAAAAAAAAGTTATGGACTCAATTATACAAGTTTCAATATCTTAAACTACTCTTCCTATTAATTAGACTAGAAAAAATCTTAAATATATTCATGAATATACATTTTTATTATTTATTGATTTTAAATTATTGCAATTTTTTATTTATTTTTTTTTCATTCGAGGAAGAACCTTCCAATGTGTTCGATACGTTTCTAGTAACCTTCGTACAATCATCTTTTTGTGTACTACATGTACCTACACGAAAAAATATTTTTATAAGAACCAGTAGGAAAATTTTATAAAGGTCTCACTGCTTAACAACTACGATGATTTCTAATTAACTTTTCAAAAATGTCGTAATAAAATATGTCTATCGTTATATTTCTATTTTTTTTTATAATGTAATTAAAATGTCTTTAACTAATTATAATTTCATAATTAGATATTGTATAATTTATGATATTATATAAAAGTTCGTTACTTTCAATTAAATGGAAATTAAAGTCATAAATAATTTAATAAATTAAAAAAATATTTTACCAAGGTTGAAAAATATTTGAAGTAGAAAACAAAAAATTTCAAATATGTGTACTTACCTTAGATTTATATATTGGGTAACGAGAATACTGCATAAATTAAACATAATATATAATATTATAATAACAAATTTAATTACTGTAATTGTAGGTCACTTGACGTGAAATAAAAAATAAAAATATTATGTACTAACAGAAATTAGGTTAGGTTATTGCAATTTTGTTACATTATAATTAGTAATTTCGATCGATTTTATTGCATCAGCCGATTTTAAAATGCATTATATAAACCATTTATATTTGTAAATCCTACAAAATAAAAGTAAGCACTCATACCATAAAAATAAAAAACGCCTTCCGCAGTATTCTTATAATATGAACAATGAATGTAATAAGTAAGGGGCAATTTGTGGTTTAAAACTTTAATATTTTTTTCACTTCACACTAATCCGTACGTGGAAGGGAACCCTCGGGAACCCAAAAAAATGATTTCTGTAAATATATTTAGAGCCAAACATAATAGCTTCTCTTTTTAATATTTATCTCTGAATTATTATTACTTTTCACATTAGGAAAATGGATACATAAATCTTTTTGAGACACTACAGTGAAGTGGATGAAAAGTGTTCTATGACGTTAAGGGATTCATATTCCGTTTCTTTAATTTTTTTTTCATTTCATCAATTTATACTTTCACTCGATCAATAATTATACTAACAATAATTATAAAAATTATGTCAGCACATTTTTTTAAAGGAATGTGCGCTGACTAATGTATTGATAATAATGTCTGATATGAAATTAAGCGAGTTGCAACAATTAGGTTTGAGTAATCGAATGCCATTCGAAAACTAGTGTTAGGCTTAGTGTATATTGAGTATCCTTGAGAACTTGTTGTCTCGATACTCTTATATAAACTGGGTTACGATATGTGGGGTGTGGATATTGATAAGTATATTATAAATATATAAAGAAACGTTAAAACTATATTATTAGATATTTTAAATAAATATATAGATATGATGTTTTACAATATATAGAAAGGAGCAAAATGCATGATGCCTGGACTTCAGTTACGCAGCACTGGATATTGGATAATGGTGATAGGTTCAATTCCCACTCGATGGAATTAATTATTTTTATTTGGCAAGACAAAATGCTAGAATAAGCTACCCAATTCGGGCAAAGAATTGGAAATAGAATAGGTTCTACCCCTACCAACTACCTAAAATTAAAATGGTGTGTCATTTCACGAATATCAAATTCAAAATAACCTACCCAAGGATTTTTAAATACGAAATAAATGGACCTTCTATTTCCACGAAACTATTTATCACTCTTTTGGTAGAATAATTACGGAAATGTACTGGTTTTTAAAAAAGATAAATATGACAATGTATGCGTAATGACCTAAGATCCCAGTTTATAAATCTACAGGTATCTGTTTTTTTAATGAAACTTCTTTTTAAGAATGATATATGGAAGTAGAATAGATTACACTAGGGTTGCCTAGATGAATCGTCCCTTAATGGTAATGTGTTTTTGTTAAAAAATTGCACTCATATGTTTTTTATGTGAATCCCACACTATTTGAAAGAAAATTGCATAAGGAATTGGAAAAACAATGGTTGCCAACTCTCAGTCTGCCGCAACTTCAGTGTTACCTGGTTTAAATAGGTCACTTAATGTTAATAATTTGCACTGAGGCTTTTTTAATGAAATATATATCTAATTATTTATTTTTTTATCAATACTATAACCCATGGTTGCCTGGAAAATAGCTGCCGCAAACAGAGGTTGCCATCATTTGATATAAAGAGTACTTACAAACTTTGA
Source organism: Heliconius numata (assembly GCA_016802625.1). NCBI lineage: Eukaryota > Metazoa > Arthropoda > Insecta > Lepidoptera > Nymphalidae > Heliconius > Heliconius numata. The sequence goes on along the minus strand of JAEBDU010013430.1, from coordinate 1,438,635 downwards.
TTTCGTCTCCTGCAAAAAGAGGAGGAAATATATTAAAGAGTACTTAAAAAAGAGGAAATATATTAAAGTTTCATCAAATGAACGAAATGCAGATCTTACAATACTGATTAAATAAAAATTAAAATTAAACTTCACGCTGTATCCCGCACATAGCAAGGTAGGCATAGGGAACCTAATTTTAAAACACTCCATTCCCCAAGTCCGTGTTGAGTGGCGAAACTCAACGCCGCGCTTTGCCACGACACTAGAGCGAAAAAATGAAAATATAGATTTAAATAAATATTTCATTTCCTCGAGTGGGGATCGAACTCGCAACTAGTCGCGTTTACAGTCCCTTTGTGCCCTTACGCCACGACTGGCCTCTTTTTTATAATTTTTTTAAATTGTTTAGTAGGTACGATTGTTGTCAGCGTGATGTACAAACAGCTTAACTAATCGTGTATAGATACAGGGCCTGGCCTTGCGTGCTATAATCACGATATTACGGGAAACGTAAAATACATTAAGAGTTGAAGTAGTGTTTATGATTTCCCTTTGATTGTTTACATTTTAAGTTTATGCTAGTACATATATATACGAATAAAAAAATACAAATTAAAAAAAAAAAACATTTTTTTATTTTTATTCTGAATAATCAAAATTAAAACGTTAACCGTGACATTTATAAGGGCAGCGAATCAGAGGTCGTAGGTTTGATGTCTTTACAGGGTCAGTACTTATTACTTTATGTCGAATATTATTTTATATCAGTAGATACCTATATGTACATGTTTATCAAATATAAAGTATTTTAAATCTTTTAAATTGTTTCAATAATATTGTTATAATGTATGTCAATTATTTTTTTAAATGCTAATTTTATTTCACATTTGGTAGGGGAAGTAAGGAAGTAGTGAAAAGTCACTGAATCCTCTTCATACTTATTGATAACTATTTCTCCTCGAAGGATTTGAAGGCACGACTTATACTTTTAGTCGGGAATATTTCAATCTACTTACGTTTTAGCGTATAATCACGGTATAAAATGTATTCGAAAGTTTTATTATATCTCTTTTTGTTTATTCCTACAATTACATACAAACGTACGATGCGTAATAATGAAATTGGGAACAAAAAATATTATAATTGTAGCGTTTAAACTTGAATACATACCAGAAGTAACAATACATTACCCATATAACTAAGACAGTATATACATTTCAAAAAAAACAAAAGCCATTATACGATAGTTTTGAAAGTTTATTGTCTTTGACATACATACATAAAAATGACTGCATAATAGGCGTTATAAAGCTACGCCTCGTTTATACTATGACTGACTTATTTTGAAATTGCAATACACATATTGCACGTTTAGTTAAAAGAAATAGTTCAAAACTAACATTGTGATAATGACCGTTTAAAATTTAACAATAACTGGGCCAGGGTGTGCATTTTTAAACTTTTTGGTCTTTTTTGGCACTAAATCTTGCACATTGTTTAGTTGTAAACCATTGAAAAATATACCTTCTTCTTTTTCTCTTTTGAAGTTTTAATTTTAAAAAAAATTATATGAACTATTGAATCCTAGTATTTCTTTAGATACTTCAGTATTATCCAAGGAAATGGCCATTTGGTATTTTTGGTGATTGATTTTGGTGGCTGCTAGTTTTTATAAAGAAATTATCTGTAGCAGATATCTTCTATGAAATTCAACGTCATCTTTCTCATATATATGTGAACGTCACTATTTTAACGTCACATTGAATTTCACTATTACATTTACTTTATAATAGTGATTGGCAACCACTTCTTCTTCTTCAACGTGCGTAAAGCCGCGAGTACAACCTATTGTTATAATCTATATACCTATATAAAATCGAAAGGTTCTCTCACTCATCACGAAATCTCAGAAACTACATGTGCTAGGAATCTCAAATTTTGCATAGGAGTTACTTATAGGACGTAGGTGCTCGCTAAGACGGGAATTTGCAATATTCAACTTCTAAGGGGTTGTTTTTGGGGTCGAAAGTCTATATGAAACTTCGTTACTACAAATGCTAGGAGTCTCAAATTTTGCATAGACGTCACTAGGACGTAGCCATGGAGACAGAAATTAATAATAACATGGTTCACGCGGGTGAAACCGCGAGCGGGCCGCTAGTCTATATATATAAAAGGACTTGTCCTCACTGACTGAGGTAAGACGCACGCACAGCGTAATATAAAAGAACAGCTAAATACTAACAGTTTTTCTCAAAACTACATAAAATAGTCGTCAAGAGACAAAAATTTAAGTGGTCTTTTTTCTTATGTTTTTATAACAGGTATTCTTGGATAAAACTATAGAAGTACTTTCTAGCCTTAAACTGAACATGTATTCTTAAACATTAAGTTTTATTGCATCTAGTTTTTACTTTACCCATTTTACCTTCAATTGGTTCGGGTATCTCTATATTGATACTAGCATAATTATGGTAGCAAAATTATATGTTATTTATGAAGGTTATTTAAAAAAGTAAGAAAAAATGGCAATGAATTATCATTATTACTTGTTTTATTGACATATTCAGACTGTGGAAGATTTTTTTTCGGAAACGAACAGCATTCGTAAATAACGTGTATATAAATGTATATAAAAATTTATATGCTTAAAAATGTTTTTTTTTGTTTTATGTATTTAATTTTCTTTCTGCTTCACGCTATATCCCGCATGTAGCAGGGTTAACGGAGGGAGCCTAGTGTTAAGTCACACCCCTCTCATCTCGCTCTCCCCTTTCCGTCACAGAAATTAAAATATTAAATATTTTATTTACTCGAGTGGGAATCGAATCCAATCCAATCCAAACCAATCGAAACCTGTCACGTTTACACGCTTGTGCCACTGCTCCACGAATAGCTTCAAGGACGTCAGTTATATTTTGCCTTTAAATCTCCATAGATTTAGTGGCAAAGTAATTATTGTCTCCATTTACGCTAATAATTTATTTAAAATATTTTAAGTTAGTAATCATTCTAATTTCAACAGTAATAGAGATAATTACTTACATTACTATCAATAATTTATTTTATTATCGATTTAAAAAATAAAATTGGGATTAGGTATTTTCTCGAAGAATTATATTTCTAAGATTCTAACGAGCTTTTTAGAATTATATAGGGAAAAATACAAATAAAATACAAGAATATTGTTTATCTTATCATATATTAACTTATCAAGTCTTAGAAGTAACTATAATATTATTTAATCACTAGTTTAGGACCTCGCCTTGGGGGCTGGCGCGGCGTCTTCGGAGTCCTTGTACCAGTCCTCGCTGTAAACAAACAAATTATTAGCATTTCATACATATAATGGTTCTTTTTGAGCTTTGGTAAGGAATTTATAATAATACTAGTGGACCCGGACGCGGCTACGCCTGCTTCAACTATAAGAATATTTTCGCGTCGATCATACTGTGCCGCCCGTAGGCTAGGTCATTTCGCATCAGTGACATCTCCTTAATTTTTTATTAGTATGTTATACAGTAAACTATAATTTCAATCTAGATACAATGCTAAAAAGGACTATAATATTTTTTTTTATAAGGTTGAATATCAAAATGTCGCGGTAACGGTCGCGTAGCGACGCGACGGTTGTTATTAACATGGCAGAATAAATTGCATGTCAAATTAGAAAGTACTTTAAAATATATTAGTATATATGTGTAATGTAATGTTATACAGCCTATAGCACTTCTGAAGAATGCAGCTTTCATACAAAACAAAAACAAAGTAAATCGGACCAGTAGATCCAGAGATCTTAGCGTTCAAACAAACAAACAAACAAACTCTTCCGCTTTATTATATTAGTATAGATAACATTCTTAACTATGTTGAAACAGTATTATAGAACTAAGTAAAAATATCATGTTAAAATATTAAACTTACCATCCACGAACATTCTCGGGGGCGTCACATTTCTGGCTTTCTTCATTGTATACTTCGCCAACTTGGCAGCCAAGGTCACGGGGCTCTATACCGTTTAAGCAAACGTAGAAACGTTGGCAGTCATTGGGGTGGGGGAACTTGGGGTGAGCGACGATCTGGCCTTGGGCATCGACTTGTTGCTCCTTGGGGCACTCGAAGCCATCCTTTGTTTTCTCTGATGAAATTATATTTTTATTAATATACGATTTTAGACTTCAACAAAAAGGAGTATTTTAATCACTACATAAATAATATTATTGATTTTAATAAAAATACTTAAAAGACAATTATGATGCTAGAGGTACTGTTTAAGTGAGTTTACTTAATAATTCTTCTGTATAACGAAGGCAAATATTGTATTAACATTTCAAACAGTAATAAATAAAACGTTAACTTAAAGGTTAAATGTAAATGGAGGATCATCTACATTCTATACAAGCTTAGTCACGTAATCGAGTCTTAAATACATCAATGCAAGAATAAACACGATTTTAATTTATTTGAATCGTGAGTTTATGTATGTAATGTGTACACACTTATAGAAATAACTTCACGCTGTATACCACACACAGCAGGGAAGGCAGAGGGAACCTAGTGTTAAGACACTCCGCTCCCCACTTTCTGCTGAATTCTGGAGGTATTGCGTGTTGAGTGGCAGAACTCAACGACGCACTTTGCTCCAACACCAGAGTAAAAAATGTTAAGACTTTATAGAAATAGATAAATGAGATGTTATTGATATTAAAATAGAAGTTAAAGTAAATAGCATGATTCTTATAATTTTAACATTCTAATAGTTACTGTAAATTAGAAAATTAGGATGATCTTACTATCTTGAGCGGCGCATCCTTGTCTTCCAGCGGTATCGGGCCAGACGCAGGTACCAGAGTACTCGTCGAAGTGCAGACCAGCGGTACACTTAACTTCGATAGCTTCACCTTCGATGCAGTTCAAGAAGATGTTGCAGACGGAGGCGTCAGGGTGAGCGAAGAAACCGTTACGGCGGGGGCATTGGGCGCTCGGCTTGGGGGGTTCTGTTGAAGGAGAAATATATTTTGTGAATAATTCGCTTCACGATGTATTCTTTTCATATAGCAGGTTAAGGAAGGGAAATAAAGTAATGGCTATTAATTTGGGGGTGCCAAACGCAAAACAATCTGATAACTAGTGAATAGTAGAGAAAACAAAAAAGTTAAAATAATTTAGCATCAATTCGTCAAAAAACAAAATGTCAACGTTATTATTTAACACTAGTTTCACTTTTCAGGTGCGTTGTAAACTTGACTTGATAAAAAATAGCAAAAAATTAGTAAAATCTTAATTACCAAAAAAACTCTTTTAAATTAAATTTAACAATAATCCTTACATAAAATAATAAATATAGCCATTAAGAAATTACAGTCGAACAATTCCATTTTTATAATATTACCTACAGATTTCACAAAGACACGTATTTACGAAAAATATTATACATTCAAAAATATTACAAGAAATCACCAAGGCGAACTATCGAAACAACTTTTGAAATCGTATTATTAATAAAAACTTAAAAATTGCATCATCTTGGAGTCGGCATAACTTTCGAACTAGAAATGGTAGTAAATATTTAAAATGTATGTTGTAAACCTTGATATTGCACTGGTTGCCATGTTGAGGTCGAGTTGAGGCAACCAATTATATATAGGAAATAAGATAATAATATATGTAGACGAGGTATAATATATGGTACATTATGACTATTTTTTTTTATTCTGTTCCGCTCTCAACCAATTCGCCTTGGTCCAAGTTAATTTGTCTCGTATTAAATTCCTTTCACGACCCATTAAATGCCTACCAGACATACAATTTCAATAAGAACAAGACGAAGTATCTACTAAAATATAAGGTAAGGTAAGGTAATTGCATACTTAAGTCTCTAGTCACGCGTACTTGACAATAAATATATGTAAATGTCTGTAAAAGACTAAGGAATGTTGTGAGTCTTTAAATAGAATTATGAGCAATGTGAGTGAAAAAACTATAGGAATTCTTTTGGATTTAATCATGGTATTATTAAGTGTTGTAATAGTTGTATAATAATATATTTTCGTATCTAATCGGCCTAGAACAGCGCCAGGGTGTGACCTAGATGGTCAAAGGTGGACACTTTCATTTCTGACATGGTTGCGCTAAATGACCTTCAGCAGAAATGTTCCACGTAAAATGTATGTGTCATGTCATATTGAGGATAATAACAAATAGAAATAAAAATTATAAGATTTTATTTATACCCAACTATAAAAGAATCAAACTAAATCAGATGTAGTGATATTTTTCGCACGCTCTATCCCGCTCATAGCAGAGTTGGCAGAGGGAACCTAAGAATATAGCGTTAAGACGTTCCTATTGAGACACTACCGTTTCCCATTTTCTTTTTTATGATCTCGTTCAAGTTGTTTTAGTTGTATTTATGAATCTTCTACTAATAGTACATAAACGGACATATATTTTATATATTAAAAAACTTACGGAGCTCGACTCTGTTGCCGCAATCTACATTGAAGGGCTGGTCGCATTTGTTGATCTTTCTAATGGTGGGGTCGAACACAAGACCATCAGGACACAACTTGGTGACTGCAGCACCATCAGAACATTCATAGAATTTGTCGCACTGTCTGTCATCCTCGTATTGGCCGTCCTTGTTGGGACATTTGAATTGGGCGCCTGTAACAAAAAAGTTTATTCATTATATTTTCTAGAAATCAAAGTAATTCTATTTCTATAAGCCTATACATGTTTATATAAGAGTTAATTTAAACGGCTCATTACTAGGCGTTAGAAGTCATTCATCTACTATACAATATAGTGAAAGTGGAATCAATCAAATCAAGAATCAGAGCGGCCGTGCTCCGATATTCTAAAGACCAAACGGGTCAGTTTTTTTTCTTACGTAAGAAAATAACGCAACGTTATATAATCGTCAGCGAACGTCAACAATCGATATTGAGTTACATGCTCTTATGCGTAGTTGGATAATACGTAACAGATGGACAAACATGAGCGTAGGAATATGGCGAGATGGGTTGTCCGTGCCCACCTCAGAATAGTCTGGTTGCCACTTCAGGAATTTTATTAATAAATAAATTGCCTAAAATTAAAAAACAAAACAACTTTTTCACGAAAATATCCTTAGATACGCCCATATGGACAACACGTAGGTGACTTTACAATAGTAAACCCCGGTTGCAAGAAATTGCATGTCTGTAATACCACGCAAACTATTAAAACCTAATGTGTTTCGTAAAAAAGTTGGTAAACTGACTATGAAATTGGTCAGTCTAAATTTAATTGCAATTAAAATTTTATATCACGCTGAGTTGTAAATATAATTTTGTAATCAAAATACCTGAATCGCTACAAAAGTTTTTTTTTAATCTTAAGTGTTTTATAATCTGTGAGACGGATATTATAAAAGCAGCAAGTAGGTAACCATCTTAAGCTACGTAAGCATTCGACATTTAAAAGTAATAGCCGGTCTAGTGTTAATTTATGCATGTTAGACCACGGTCGGTCAAGGTTGAGTGAGCGAAGATTTAATTTATTATTAAATGATTTTTCCATGCAAATTAATGGAATAAATAATATATTATTTGTTTTTAGCTTTACTTTAGGTATTCATAAATATTTAAGTGTTCAACTTGTTATTCAAAGCAAACTTACTCATGCAAATAACTTAATAGATAACAATCTTTTTTTTCAGTAACCTTTTCTAAAACGTTAATTAAAATTCATCTAATTACCATTCAATTTTAATACACAATGTCAAATGTCACATATGAACATAAATTAATATTTTTAGAATCACAAACGTTAGTTTAATTATACATCAAAGAGCACACGTGGGATAAATATGCCAGGCTCTGCGCCCGCGCAAGCTATCGCAACTTGGCACGGTGACGCAACCCATCGAGAAGTGAAAGCGAGGTGTTGCGACACGGTGCATCGGTCGGATGCATCACGGGTCGCTCTGTGACCCGTATTGCTGGTGAACTATCAACTTTATATCCAGCGTGTGTGATTGTTAGTTAGGCAACCAAGGACGATCATGGTTGACGAAAAAAAATATTTTTTTAAAATTTTTTTCCTTGAACGTGTGGAAAATTTTCTGAAATTTGATATTGTTTTATGTTTTCAGCATAGTAACATATTCAAAGAGGTTCGTTCGATCTATTTTAATAGTGATCGAAACTAGTTTGTCCGAGTCACGTTTCGCTCATTGGTGACCGGCGTACAGAAATAAATGTCAACATTGATTTATTTCCTCAAACACGTTTTTAACGTGATAACAATTTCAATCCTGTTTTCTAAAATTAAGGTTATTTCTCTTATATAATCTTATGTTAACTAAAAAGTAATGAAATTATATATACATTTTAGATTATATTATTTCTTGTAGATTTTTGAAACATTTTGCACGTTGCAATTAATTAAGTAATGAGGTAATTAATTAACGCATTCACTTTAACTAAGTAACAAAAAGTCTTAATTGATGTGTTAGAATTTACTGGATTTTAATTATCAAACAAAATTACGCATTTCTAAGAACAACCGAAAACCATAAAGAAATTAACTATAGACCCATTAGATAATTAAAAGAAAAATTTACATATTAACATTCCACCTACTTTGCTCGCACAATATAAGAGCCACAATTTCCGGTTGATTATGTAAATTGGTCGTTGCAAAAGGCCTATCTAACATTTGCGTAAATTTAATATAGCTGTGTCAACACGCAACCAACGCAACCTGCAGAAATTTCATGTTATCATACTTAGGTACCCGCAGTAAAAACTGTTTGGACTAATGTCAATGTCGAATTACTGCAAACTCACTCAAGAGTGAATTATTTATTGTTTCCTTTTTATATTCTTATATTTTTACACACCATTCATTTTCTTGTAAAAATAGTTTTAATTAGCTTTAGAAACGAAATCTAAAGTATAGATATAGATATTTTAAAAATATATATAATTTTTCCTATATGAATCAGACGGGTCGTCTATACTACCAATACTCAAATTAATGTATTATAAGCTATTCACACCGAAAGAGATATATTTGAATACAGTACATATATTTTTTTAAATTGGGTAAGATTCCACATGCATCGCGTTCGTTTGACAAAGTAATGTTGACACGTAGCCACTACGCTACGAACGCGCCATGCTATCTATGTATGTGGCTTTTCCTACGCACGAGGTTTTTCTATACATCGAAATTAATTTTGTATGTTGCAGGGTACCTAAAGTAACTACATTAAACAAAAATAAAATATTGAGGTTAAATAAAAATTTAAAAATATATTTGAAACTAAATAAAATTTAATTGTATTGAAACAAATTTTAACTCAATATTTTTTATAAATTCAATTGAAATATTCCGATAAAAAATGATAAACCTTTTAAGAATTGATAGGAAAGTACCACTCAATTATGTTATTATGCATGCACAGTAACTTAACGGATATACGAGCCACATGGGATCGACAAATGGATTACTTTGCGTATAGAATATAAATAAACGGAAACAAATGCAATAGGTGAATGTTAAAATTTTAGTACGTGTCTAATATTGGCTTATTTAAATTAATAAAAATTTAAATGGAAATAAATATTTTATGTATGTACATTTTTTTTTGTACATACCTTCATAATTACATTAAATAGGAATTCAAATAATCAAATAATACTGGTATCACAAAAATATTTTTATATACTAGTAAGGATACTTTTATATAAAAATTATTTGAAATTCTATTTAAGTTTCATTTAAACAATCATTAAATTATATGAGGGTAGTTGTATAAAGTCCGCAATGTGCTACATTTTGATGCAACGTTTTATTAATTGATTTTGATATATGAAGGTATGCACCATAAAAACCGTCTCGTTAACGTAATATATAAGAATGAATATTATTTTATTGTACTGTTTTAATAGGAATCAAAAATAATGTATTAGGAAAATATATCCAAAATATCCTTTACCCCATAAAAATAAAAAAAAATCAACTCACTCGCAAGGGCGGCGGCTGCTGCCAACACGATGAACACTTTCATGATGACCTTTTGATTAAGATATTAAAAATATATTTAAAAATACAATGACTAGATAGCGGTCCGACCCCTCTGGCGACCCTGGTGCGACTGACGAATGCAGGCGTCGCGCGCGCTTTTTCTTCACCTGACCTGCGTATGCGCCTAAAACCGGTACGAAGACTTAGGCGTGATTTAACAAAATTAAATTATTAGTGAAACAATACAAATTTTCGTGGTTGCCTAGTAATATAACCAGCTAATGACAATTGATGATTTAGAATTGAAATGACATTCCAAGGAAAGTAATGAAAGTTTGTGCAACTTTTGTTTTAGCCACATTGTTTAACCAATACAAAAGGCAACTCTATAATAGTATCACAAATACAAACATTATATGAATATTCTGTATGCAAGACATAAATTGTATTCATATCGCTAGTTAGACGTACATATATGTGGATAACTGTATCGTATTCTAAAAACTTAGTGTCCACGATATGTTCAGAATAATAATATCTTTTTGTTCAATTGAAAATATTTTTTTCCACTGAGGCACTCGACCGAGTGCTCGACCAATGTCTACCATTCACTTTGACAGGTTTCTTAAATTAAGTTTCATGAAATTCAACATTCGAGTTTGGTGCCTTGCGGACATTTTTTTTCTCTTTTATAGATTTATAATGTTATATCTAGTACTATATAGCTATAACTACATACATAAAAACCACTAGATATTGTATGAAGGTATATAAGTATCGAGCTAACTCATGTTTGATAGTTCAATATCTAATTCGAAAGCTCGCTATTCTCATCAACTAGAGTATAAGCAAATGTATTTAGATTTTTTTTCTTAATTATGTGTAAAAAAGGTGAAAAAGTAAAAAAGGGAAAAAAAGGAAGGTAGTTATTATAATACATTTACTTAAATCTTTTGCTCACAATATTTATATTTTCATACAAGAGGATAATAAATAAAATATTTAATTGGATTCCTCAAATTATTATATTATAGGTTATAAATTAAAATCATGTCTCATAGAAATTTCACACAAACATTTTCTAAAGTTCAACGAGTATTCATATAATGATTGCCAAACAAACTGACCTTTGCGATGTTCGCGGCCGGAACCGAAGATAAAGAAATTGGCATAATATTAATGAAACGAAGACGCCCTGGAGGATGCCCACGTATCATAGGTGGAGTGTAGGTGTTAGAATAATTAATTAATTGTTTATATATTAATGACGGTAATCAAAGTTTTGTTCTTTGAGGCCAACCATGACACAGGAGCGTGTGTTTATAAACACGACAGGTTGTGGATTCGATTCCCAGTCGGGGGAAATGAAATTTTTGGCTATGGTGTCAAGGCAAAGCCTGGCACTGAGTTCCACTCAACACGGTGTGCGGTGTCCAGAATTGGCAAAGGTAGGTAGATCTGGAAAAAAGTTTATTTAAAGTTTTGTTTTTAACCGACTTCTGTAAGAACCTTTTCTTACAGGTTATCATTTTGACTGTATGTTTTTTTTATTTAGACATTTGTTATGTATAAATTCAAAAATGTACCTATTGATTATCCAGCTTTTTAAGGAACACCTCTTTATTATATTTGGTTTTTTTTTTCAGCATATCTAAGAGATCTGATATATTATCGTATTATAATACAATTTCTTCTACCCGATAGAACTTATTTAACATGATTTAGTTTTAAATAAACCGGCCGGTGTTTACGCGAGCTATGTCACGCTTATATTTTTTTTTAACAAATTGATTTAAGCAAAGAGCTTGTCAGGCTCTTTAGGTATAAAAATATTAAATCGATTTACAATTTTTATTATACCCATTTTATTTCAAATTATAATTAATTTTTCAAATTTTAATAATGTATTATATTTCATGTATAGTGAGTGTCTATTCCTATTAATTTTTTTTTATATTTTGTGTGTTCGAAGAGTCTGGTAACCAGGTAAAGTGGCGGTGTTGAATTCCGCCACTCAACACACAATGCCTTGACAATTCAGTGGAAAGTTGGGAACGGAAGTGTCACAATGGGAACGGAGTTCCTAAAGACTAAGTTCAGGTAGGCAGTAGCTCGAATACGAAATAACTAAGCATATTGCGGGATTCTACTAGTTTATGTACAATAATTGTACCAGACTACGGCACTAGACACAATGAGAAATAAAAAAATGTAGTTCAGGGATAAATGATTAAATAATATATCTCAAATTTAAACTTATCCTTGGATAAATTTTAAGGAAAATAATGATGAAATAATTTCTTAATAACTTGTTGTTACTTATATCTCGAAGGAAATCTACTTTTTAAAACGTATTTAATCAATTTCAACGTTATTTACGTCTCATGTGGAACATATATTTTTTAGCTACCTACCAATGCAGGGAAATAATTATTCATACCCTGGAAAGGGATTGAACCTACAACCATATGCTGTCTCAATGCCGCCACCTTCGCTTCAGTCTGTCTATTTATTTAGATCTATTCTCTAAATTGTTAACTATTTACGAGTAATTATAATCTCAGTATGTATAAAACTAGTTTGAACTTCAAAGTCTACGAAAATGAAGTTGCACGCGGCAATATTTGTATATATTTGTATCTTTATACGAAAATTTATACGTCTTAAAACTTGCACATACATTGTCATTGAACGAATATACAATACAACCTTCAATTTAGCCAGAAATCAACGCAGGGAATTTTGCCTTGGTGTCAGAGAGAACAATATTAATAAATAATAATCTATTCCCTCGAATGAACATCGAACCCCCAACCGCCTCGTTACAGTCACACCCTGCGCCACGACGGCCTTAAAATATTTATAATTTTTCGTTAACTTTAATACTTTTTTTTAAAGTTGTAAATAAAAAATATATCAAACCAATATTCAAACTCTTAATCACAATCCTGCAATATAGCAATTTGTATAGAAAGGATGTTAGTAAAGTACTTATTGATAGACAATGGAATAATGATTCACAGTAGAAAACGAAATTAAGAAATCAATTAAAATATAATTCAAATTTCAAAGCACTCTAGTACCTAGTTCAAATTACAAAATATATACATAAATATAATTTATGAAACTTTTGAATTTTCAAATCTAATTAATACTAACGTGGCGTAATGGACGGTACTAACGACTTCATTGTAAGGCAGTTAAGAAGTGTTTAGCCATATTAAAATATCTACACAACGTACTTAAGCCTCGATAGTGGATTTCGTTTTACTCGGAAAATTCGATGCGGCGTTGGGTTCCGCTATTTAATTGACAAAAATTTTAAAAAAGTATGAAGGGAAAAATATTGATGAACCTGCCTAAATGCAGTCAAGTGTAAAAAAAATATATAAGCATAATTTGAAAATGAGCTTGAGAGATGAGAGAGCTTTTACAACGAGTTTAACATTGTAAATATAGTTATAGAAGAATACCTAAAGGTATTTGAAAAATTATTTATCAATTTAGATACCATCATTTTAATGATGGCCAGTCTTGGCGCAGGGGCACAAGTGTGTAACTGTAAATGCGACAGGTTGTGGATTCGATTCCCATTCGAGGAAATGAATTATTTAATATTCTACGTTTCTTCACTCTGGAAGCGAGTCAAGGCGCGGCGTTGAATTACGCCACCCAAAACGTAATGCCTCGAAAATTTCAGCGGAGAGTGGGAAACGGAGTGTCTTAACACCCTGTTACATACGGGTAACATGAATAACATGAATCTTAAAAGAAAAATATTTACATAATGTTTATATATAAGTGTCCTATGTACGTATGTATGTATGTTCTAGACAAGACACGCACTCAACCTACAAAAGCCGATATCATGATAGCGGCAGACTAGTTACTAGTCACAGAAAACAAACCCGTTCTCGTGACATTGTTCCATTGACTCGCAGCTGAAGTGTTGACTAACCAATTAATGTAGGTTACAGAATGGTCTAGGACTTAAATATATAATAGATTTATGTTCCATGAAAAATTCTTTTAAAATACAATATAATAAATAACATCTATTATTTAATTTTTGATCTTTTTTCGGCTTCAAGCTCTATTCCGCACACAAATGGGGTAGGCACAGGGAACCTAGTGTTAAGAAACTCCGTTCCACATTTTCCTTGCAAATTTGATTAATGAGGCATTGTGTGTTGAGTGGCGGAACTCACCGGCGAGCTTTTGCCTTGGTGCCAGAGAAATAAAAATATTTATCCTATATCTTATAAAACAAAGTCGCTTTTCGTGTCTGTCTGTTGTTTCTAACTTTTCTTCTTCTAAACCACCCAACTGATTTTTATGCGGTTTTCACCATTAGGTCGAGTATTTTCCGTAGAAGGTTTATATATAGTTTATTATTTGTACATTTTTATGTAAATTAACATAACTACGATAAATATGTATAAGGTCCTACCCGTTGAGACACTTTCACGCATGCGTGATATATCAGCTGTATGTTACTCAAGTTTCACTTATCCCTTACTCTCAGCATATAAATAAGTATATTAGTTACGTTGGCCATTTAATGTAGATCAAAACTGTTTCTTACTGTTTTTCATTTTAATAAGTACTTTAGAAGTTGTTACAATATCAAAT
>JAEBDU010013430.1:1348380-1423904 GCA_016802625.1 Heliconius numata | reverse complement strand
TGTTACTCAAGTTTCACTTATCCCTTACTCTCAGCATATAAATAAGTATATTAGTTACGTTGGCCATTTAATGTAGATCAAAACTGTTTCTTACTGTTTTTCATTTTAATAAGTACTTTAGAAGTTGTTACAATATCAAAAAATCCTTGCTGCGAAACGGCTCGCCACTCGCTATGTTTCCGCCGCGCCCGCCTGCCTTACACGCATCGGTGGTTCAGTGGTAGAATGCGCGCCTGCCACGCGGGCGGCCCGTGTTCGATTCCCGGCCGATGCATTCTATTTAATTTTCCTCACAGGCAGCCACGTAGTGCTTGCTTTTCATCAGGGACAGAATGCCCTCTTCAGCATTAACCACAAGCTCGAAAAAAAACCCGCCGTATTATTTCAGCGCGATATATTTGGTTTCATATTTTTTATAGTAGTTATTAGTAGGTAGGTTTTTGTTTATAATTTCTTCCGTTTAAAAATAGTAATTTAACTATTTAAAAATAATCATTTAAATATATTTTAATAAGTACTTGAAAAGATTAGTAGCACAGATTTAAAATTACGGTACCTACTAAAAAATCCTTGCTGTGTAAAACAATTGGAAAAAACTACGAAACTACGAAACGAACGGGTTGCATTAGGGTTTAATTAATTTTCACATTATCTTAAGTGCTTTGCAAACATACATTATATGAATAATCCAGTAGTAAAAGCGGGCGAAGCCGCAAGAGGGTCGCTAGTAAATAATAATTCATTCCCTCAAGCGGGAATCGAATCCACAACCATCTCGTTATAGTTTTGTTTGATTTGAAGACATAATTACCAATGTTATAAAAATTAAGCTTATTTTTTTATATTTAAATACATAGGTTACAATTATGCGTTACGTATACGCTACAAAAAGCTTATACATATTACATGATTAGCATTAAAACTGGTTATTTAGAGAGTTGAATGATATATCTTAGACAATGCTGTCAATCCAACAATACTCGCTTTCACTGTTTGACTTATCAAAAGGAAATAAATTAACAAGAGTTTCGTATGGTCTGAAAAAAATATATAATAATAGTTCTTAAAATTACTTTGTAATTAGATTCATTGTAATTTAGATGTTAATATTACTAATGGCGTAGGTTGTAATAATATTAGGAATCGTAATTTATGTTTTTATAAATATATTACAAATTACATGTTAAGTTACATGCCGGCGTTAAAGTCTGCCACTCAAACACGCAATGTCTCAATAATTCGGCGGAAAGTGGAGAATGGAACTGATTGAATCAGGGACAGATTGTCTCATCACTAGGTTCCCAGGTTAAGTCTGCGTACTCTACTAAAATATACATTAAATTTTATTATTAGTAATAACTGTTAAAGTGAAATAAATATATCACATTATAAGTGAAGTCTTCAAGTAAAAAAAAATATATACGCATTCAATGTCAATAATGCTTTTTCCAGTAGACGAATGCGGATATGAAGTTATTTTTTTTGAGTCCGCCTGGAATGCTTACATTCACTTCTCTGTTGCTATAAACGTACATTATCATGTACATGTACGTTTAATTAAAAAAAGTATTAGATAATAATAATTAATAAAATTTCAGTTCTATATTACATAATTTGAATTTATAATTTTAAATATGAATTTATGAATCATAATTTGAAATATGGAAATGTCGACATATTGGAATTAGGATGGATATATAATTAGGTGTCGTATTCTTACGTAAGGGCTTTAAAACATTGCAAATATGGATAACAAAAATGGAGAACGGAGTGTGTTAGCACTAAGTTCCCTCCGTGAAACTTTGATTATTAAATATACCTAATATGCTAATTTATTTTACTAGCACAGAATATGTATGTAAACCTTTTTATTTGAGACTTTTTAGACTTAGGTACTACATAATTTCGAAATCAATTTCTATGTGACTGTTAACGTCTTCGTCGTTTTTGAGTACACATGTAGAGTAAGTTCCCTAAATATGGACTAGTCGTACAATATGGACCACCGGCGTTTTTCGATATGTATAGCTGCTAGCGAAGTGAAATGACTCTGCACCGCCTCGCCGCGTTAGTGTCAATAGCAGCCATTTACATTATATACCCCGTTTTAATTCTTAAATATAAAAAAATGTATTTTTCTGAGGCCATCGTGGCGCAGGGGCATATTCGGTAGAAAGTGAGGAACAAAGTGTCTTAACACTAAGTTAACTCTACCTGCCCTGTTATGAGCGGGATGAAGCGTTAAGCTGATTTAATTATTTAATTAAATCAGCTTCACGTTTCATCCCGCCAGCCGCACTAATTTTTTTTTAATATATTAACAAGCATTTATGAACAAAGTATTTATAAGTAAATGTGTTCTGTGTTTATGAATTACCTTCGTCTTTTAAACGTAAATTTTAGACAAGTGACTTGTAGTGAATTTTGTAACATGACATAGCTTTGCCTGTTAACTTATGTATATGTATATCTATCTAATTAGATGAGAATCTATAGAGATAATGATCTGAAAGTCAAATTCTGCTGACTATAATATAATTTTAGATTTCAATTGCCAGAAAGATAAGTTTTATATTTATAACTTTAGCTAAACGATTCCTTTCATGCGGAAAGATTAATAGAAAAAATACCTTTATTTATATTGTCGTCTAAATATTTGTAATCTGTACTAATACTACTGTCACATTGACAGTTTTTTTTTCCTACCAGTCCGGCAAGTGACAACTGACATAAAGAAAACAAAAATATTCTGCTACAATAAACATGCGAGCATCATGATGTCGTCGTCGGCTTTCTTGGAAGATAATCTTTACATTTAAATGTCCTGTTCTATCCAGAATAATGATAATTGCATTACAGACGTTGATATTCTTTCGAGAATCCATTTTAACTGTGATAGAGCGTTTTCTTAGACCATACTACAAAAGATTAACTTTTAAATTTAAAGATGAAGATATCAGCGATGTTGATTCCGAAGACCACGTTTATGCAGACTATGATGATGAGAAAGGCGTTGTGTTTTATCCACCAGTGTACGCACAAAGATATGCAGCGGTTACAGACTGTCTTATGGACGAACGATGGTGTGGCGAATTTGAAAAGGTCTGTATCCAACTGGAAATAATATTTATAATTGCAGTATTTTTTGATGCTTAAAATTAATTTTATCGTATTAACTTGTACCTCTCGTTTTAGGTAGTAGATTTTGGATACAATGACATGAGTTTCATAAAATACCTAAAAGATATACCAGGTGTTAAACATATTCTTGGTGTTGATCTTGAAACAATACCACTGCGTTGCTCATCAGATCTTCTTGGATGTGACCAGTATGTAATAAAACGGGAAAATCCTTTACAAGTTACAGTAAGCACAATTCTGAAGTTACTTTTAATATTTGAGCATCCATTTTGTCATATCATTTTAAAACTATTATTATTATAATATTTATTTACTTTCAATTATTTCAGCTATTTCAAGGGAATGCAGCTGATCCAGACTATAGACTAATAGGATGTGATGCAGTAGTAGCCATTGAAATGATAGAACATATGCTTCCGCATGACTTAGAAAGAATTGTTCACACTATATTTGGTTTTATTAAACCTAGAATAGCAGTTATTACAACACCAAATGGAGATTTCAATGTTTTATTTAAATCATTAGAAAAGAATGGTCTTAGGAGATTAGATCATTTCTTTGAATGGAGTAGGGAACAATTTAATGATTGGTAAAAAATACTATTAGTACATACACACACTTAGTTTTTAATCTAAATAATGAGGCTGTATATGTACGTGTTGTGCATCATTGATTGTATATGCATCAGTTATGGGATCTATTCACTCAGGGGTATGAATTCCTTCAATTTTCCAGCTTTGATAATACAGTGTGGCATTGTGTTCTGCCATTTAGCATGTAAAGTCTCAAAAATTGGTCAAAAGATGGGGATGTGAATTCTTCAAGTATCTAGCTCTGACCACCACTGTCAGATGCATTCTGATACATATAATTAAAATGTAATTTTCGAAAATTATTCAAAAAGTGTCTGCTCTGCTAAATGTGAGATATAATATGGCCCACAATTTTTTTTTTCAGGGCTAGTAACATAGTTACTCGGTACCCCCAATACACTGTCACATATAAAGGTATTGGCCCTGGACCTGCTGGTACTATCCACTTGGGTTGTTGTAGCCAACTTGCTCTATTTATTGCTAAGGAATACCAAAAACAACCAGACCTCAATTTGAATAGTTTGGCTTTAGTTGCAAGTAAGTTTATTTTGTTATTGTTCATAAAATATATGCAGTAAATCTATTGTTTTCAATAACCTTTCTGTTAGACAAATCGTGGAATTGAGTTCTGCCATTCAACACACTGATCCATCCATCTGATCCTTTCTTTTATTATTATTTTTTTCAACATCACGCTGTATCCCGCACACAGCAGGGGAGGCAGAGGGAACCTAGTATTAAGATACTCTGTTCACCACTTTGTGTGTGCATGCTTACACTAAAACTGGTCAAAATTCCCTGACCCTGTATTCTATAAGTCTCATAAATCATTTTTCAGAACAGCCAAGTGGAATTGATTTAATGAACTTTGAAGGTTGGGAAAGTCCACATACTATTGGTGATAATAATATGCTTTGCATTGAAAATAGGTAAGCTTATTACATTATTATTATTACTTTTTGCTATTACTATTAATATTAACTAAACAAATTTGTTTATTTATAAATAGAATTTAAGGGAACTCTAATATATTGGTTTTAGTATACATAAAGGGATTTTTAAAATTTGGTACTTGCATTTTTTTGAAATGAATAGCATAAGCAATAGTTTTAGCTGTAAGTTATAATTACTATTTTTATGGTGATATTTCAATTTATTCACATATTTCTATTTATGATTCAATTTAGTATCATTCCCTACTCTTGGTGGACTACTTTGACATAGTTTTGCCTCTGAAACATAAAACTTGTTAATAAAATTGACATAAATATAATTATGTACATAGACATAAAAACATATCTCATTACTAGTGTGGAATCTTATACACAACTCATATTAAAGCAACAGTCTTATATGACTGTAATACTCACATCTCCCTCCTTTTCTTTGGAAACTATGGAATATAAAGATAAAATGTTACAATGTAATATGGATTTTGAATTTGGAAAGAATTTCCTAATGTTTGATGAAGAAACTCTACATAGTGTTTTGATACCAAGAAGAAAAAGATTAAATAGAGTATATATGATAGAAGATGTTGCAAGCAGGTGTGATGCAATATAATAAAATAATATGTATTTGTATATATATATATTTTTTAAAACTTCAATGCCTGGTAGAACCTGGGAACCTAGAGTAAGACACTCCTTCCCATTAAGACACTTCCGTTCCCCACTTTCTTTTGTTTCATTGTTTCATAGTATTTTCATATTTTTTTTGTGTAGTTTCTACATAATACCATTGTTGTTGCTTTGTATTGTAACAGTAATTATATGAATTATATAATAATTTAGCGTAAATATATTGGGATATAAAATAATTATTGTTACTTGTTTTTAACTGAATAGCTATAATGTTATATTATTATATTAAGATTATATAAATATGATGTTTATTAATATATATATCTTCTTCTAGATTAAATTGTACAACACTACAAGTGAAGAAATTTTCTAAGGCTACTCAAAATTTATTAGCTAAAAACAAGATGGATGCCTTCGCACATACGCGAGAAGTCGTAGATGAAATTAGGCATTTGACAAAAATGCTAAATTTTAATAGAGACTACAGAAATAAAGAATTACAAAATGAACATGTGTGGTATAATATAAATTGGGGAGAGAATGCGCCATATTGGAACCAATATTATAAAATTATAAGGGAATATAATTATCCATTTGAGGTATTTTTTATACTAGATAATTTATTTTAGTGAGGCATTCCCCCCCTGATGCGCCCCGCTTGCTGACCCCCGGCAACATTACAAATGTTCAAAAAATGGAATTAAAATGTTCATTTTACAGAAGCAATTACGCTTGATGAGGCTGTCGTGACTTAGGGGCATAAACGTGTTACTGTAGACGGAACGGTTGTGGGCTCGATTCCCACTCGGGGGCATGAAGTATTTATTATTTTCATGTCTTCGCTCTGGTTACGAATCAAAGTGCATACTTTTAGTTTGAAGAGTGCTTTTTATTTACTTTCAGGTTAAATCAGAGGAGTGCCGTATTTTAGATACAATATCCGAAGAAATAAGCAGACTAGTAGACAGCGAAAATAATGAATTTTACATTGATTCACATAAGCTGGAAATACCTATAGAACATCTAATGGAAGTAGTTGAACATATCACAACTGACACTGAAAAAGTAAAGTAAGTATTGAAATATACAAATTAGCATTAGTTATAGTATTGAATTCGGTAGAAAGTGGGGAACGGAGTTAACGCTAATTCACTCTGCCTACCCTGCTGTTTGCGGGATACAGCGTGAAGCCGATTTGTTTATTTATTTTATCTTTTAGTATAAAACAGAATGTGTATTACTTAATTTATAAAGATTTATCCCAAATTTTTCTCACTTGATTAGTTGTGTTGAGGTCGTCGGGGTGTAAAGCTCTCCCTCTGATTGTAAAAGCGACGGTTGTGGATTGATTACCATTTGGGGAAATAAAATATTATGTCACAAAAATTAAGCAGAAAGTGCAGAATGGAGTATGTTAACACTAGAGTCCCTCAGCCTACTCTTCTACATTATATAACGTGAACCTAAGAATAAATTTCTTTCCAGGGACATATTAGAATGGAATGGTTATGAGATAGTCGACGATATATTGATTTATTCTCGTCTCGCCATAGATAATGTATCAGAAGTGCACGAGGAGTGGCAGGAGATAGACAACTTGTCTGATGTAAACAGTCATTTTGAATTTGCTTTTTAGTTTATTTTTTGTTTAGCTCATAGAGCCAATTTTTTTCATGAAAACATAGACATACACACTTAATTTTGGTTTATATTAACATTACATATTTCCATATATATATTCTTTATTGCACATGTAAGAAAAAAGTAAGAAAATAGTTAAAAAGTTATGTTTACAATGGCGGGCTTATTTCTGAAAGAAATCTCTTCCAGCCAACCTATGGAAGTGGATGAGTGCCAAACAGCGGAATAACAACACAGTGCAATCAAAAAAAAATTAAAATATCAGAAAATTATATATATTAACTAACACATTATATACATAATACATGCTACAATATACATATACATACACAAGTTCCATATATACATTTAAATTGATCCAGATTGATTGCTTCTTTGTATCCGGTTATACTAATTATAATGTGTTTATTTGTCAAAAAAAAATTGTAAAAGTAGTATTTATATGCAATGTTTTATTGAACTGATAAAATAGAGATGTTCACTTAAGTGAATAGTGTAGATTTTTTCGTACGAATTTAAAAATAACAAAATTCTATTATCTATGTTTGTCGTCAATAAATGTTTTAGTAAAATAAAAAACAATTAGCTTACAATGAGCATATATTTTTTTACTTGGTACTTTTAGTATTATTACTATAATTCTTACGACGTTAAATTCAATTTACACTTTCACTTATAGATTTCATATTAAAACTTTGATACTATATTTAGATTTTTAAGTATATATAATTGTGTATAAAGACTGATATACCCAAAGTTGTATGTTTAGTAATTTTCTCAGTAGAAAAACTAGGTTCATAATTAGATTTTATTTTGTGATGTCAAACATACTGTTATTTGTATGTTGCAACATTGGTAGTTGCTTTTTATTTTCTACGTAATTCCTAGTTTGTACTACATATATCTATTTCTTATGTTTATCTTATTTTTTTATAATTAAGTTATTAATTCAAATAATTGTAAGTTTAATTGAGTTGAGTTTTAATATATAAGTAAAAAAGTTTTAATACAGTCATTTGTTTAATTCAAAAAGTGACTAGAGGGGCCCTAATATTTTATTTTCATAATCTGTGTTGTCTTTGCTCGACATTGACAGTTTTTGAATAAAAATATGTTTAAAAAACATTTGTGTAACAACCAACATGTAATAAATGAATGAGTCATCATATTTAGGAGTTTTTTTTTCTAATATAACCTTTCAAAATTGGGATAAAATTGAAAAATATTTGAATACATATTTATTTTAAGTACTAGGTTATAAAACTTTTTATAAAATGGCTTCTATTGATTAATATTTTACATTATTAGATTAACAAAATGTATATAATAAAAGCTTATTAAAAACAAACAGGATACTACTCTACTTAAGACATTTTATTTTTTACTGTTGTAACATACAGTATTTGCTTTACAGTGGGGTTCAACAGAGGTACGTTCCTCAGTTTCAAACTCTAGCACGGTTGAACTGGACTCTTATGGTTAGTTTTAACATGGTATTTCTGCCTCAAGCATCTATACGTACTTCTTTTAAATAACTTATGATGATAACCTTTAACTTATGATGATTATGTGTTATAACATTTCACTGGATCACGTTAATACAAATTATCTCTGCTAACAGTTTGTTCTAAAAAACAATCGAATTAGACTTACTTATTAAGTTTAAACCTAATTTTCTCCTTGGAAGCTGATTAAGCCAATTTCAGAGTTTTCATCTTACTAATAGAATTTTCAGGACGTTGTCTTCATCGTGTCCTCGATCAGAAAATACATAGACTTAGATCCATAACCGATGATAGTATTACAACGGAGCTTGATCGTATTGTATGTCGCTTAATGAAGCTCGCGCTTTACGCGACCAAAGGGCGACACAGTCCGCCGCCGATGAGCTGGTTACAGCACAAGTTGTTCGATCTGCTCTCTCTTACAGAGAAAGCTATAGAGAGAAGGAGACGACAGTATTTTGAGAACTTTGCTTTAAAAGCTATTGAATATAGTGAGTGTATTTATTATAATTTCAAGTATACGAGTAGGAAAGAAGAAGAAGAAGTCATGGCGCAGAGGACAAGCGAAATTAAATGTTTAAAATTTTCATTTTCTCGGTCTTCTAACGAGACAAAGCGCAGCGTTGAGCTCCGCTTCTCAACTATCAATGCCTGGAGAATTCGGTTCAAAGTGGGGAACAGAAGTGTCAATAGAAACAGAATATCTCAAGAATAGGTTTCTAAGCTTCCTCTATCTGTCTTGTCCCTGTTTCGTCTACACTCTATAGGT
This sequence comes from Heliconius numata, assembly GCA_016802625.1. Taxonomy (NCBI): domain Eukaryota; kingdom Metazoa; phylum Arthropoda; class Insecta; order Lepidoptera; family Nymphalidae; genus Heliconius; species Heliconius numata. The sequence goes on along the minus strand of JAEBDU010013430.1, from coordinate 1,414,672 downwards.
TTGATTATCGTTCAGGGAAGGGCTTAAGAATTGCTTGAATTAAATTTAAATTAAATAGGTATAAATATACCTATTTAATTTACCTATTTAATTTACCTATTTAATTTACCTATTTAATATACCTATTTAATTTACCAATTGTTGTTTAATAGAAAATTAGCCATAAAATCTTTATTTACTGTAACTGTAACTAAGGTAGTCGCTGCTTACTAAAAGTCCAATTACAGGACAGCAAAGTTTTACTGTTTACGTTTTACATATCTTGGAATAGATTATATTCAAATATAACTCGTAAGAATGTTTGATTTTGTTCTTTTGTATTTAAAACCATTAAAATAGGTTGTTATACTAGTTTTGACTAACTATAAACGGAACAATGAGGACGCGAGTTTGATTCCTACTTGGGAAAAATAATGATTTCCATTTTCTGGCTCCGATGGGGCAAATTTCGGTGTTGCATACAAATAAAAATAATAACTTTTTCTATAGGAAAATATATTTTTTAGATAAAGAAGAAAAATATGATAACGACATTGATGATCAAGAACAAATCACCGAGACTCCGCTGTAAGTATTTCGTTTCAGTTCCACGTATTTATTCTGAGTACCCACACTTCGAATATAAAATATAAAACCTTGTTATTTTTACAGGAATGATATAATGGATAAGTATCAACATGTCATCTCACCGTTAGGTATGTGTTTATAAAAATAAAAAGAAATCAGCTTCATGCTGGAGCCCGCACACAGCAAGATAGACAGAGGGAACCTAGTGTTAAGACACTCCGTTACCCATTTTCTGCCGCATTCTGGAGACATTGCGGCATTGAGTTCTGCCAGAACTCAACGCCGTGCTTTGCCTCGACACCAGGGCGAAGATATGGAAATATAAATATAAATAAATATTTCACGTGTCGAGAGGGAATCCAATCCACAACCAGTCGGTTTTACAGTCACACTTTGTGCCCGATTGGCCCCGATTGTGTTTGTTAATGGTATATTTTTAAAAATTGATATAAATTTAATCAACTGTTTTGTGAACGTAGCATAAATAGAACTCATTTTGTTTTAAATATGTAATATTATACTTTATTATAATAAAATATCTTTAGATCAAGTGGAGCTACAAGACTATCAAAACATTGATACATGGAACATGGAATTTGACAATGATAGCCTTACCAGTGTCGAAATTAATGGTATATTTTATATATATGTAAATTTTTAAGGAAATATAAGAATATTTCTCTAAACTCTAACGTATCCATAATTATTTTATTTTATTAATATTATTTTAGAACAAGAACTTGACATTAATAACAATGATCATGATTTACTAGAAAAATCAAATGCTATTGATATAATGTATCCAACGGATGAAACGTTGAATATTGGAAATTCAGAGAATCCACAATCAGAAAAAACTTTACAAAATAACGATTTGAAAATTATTGCAAATTATAATATATTACCTGAAACAGATAGTCCTATAAACATGATACCACAAGTATATATAGATTATTCTGATGAAATAAAAGTAGTTGAAAGCAATATTAATAGTATGGCTGTTGAAGAAACAATTCCTCAAGATAAAATAATCAATAGAAATGAGAACCGCAACTTATCAATTAAGACAAACAAATACAAGCACAATAAGAGAATTACCAGCAAAACCTCGTTAAGAAGTATTGCTAAGCTTAAAAAAGCTGTAAATGTCGAAGATGGAAATAAAAGAATAAAAACAAAAAAATATATAAAGTTACAATCAAAATTATCGAAGCCGGTACGACTTATATAAACATACTTTTTTGTCATAGAGTATTATACGTTGAGATAAATATTTTTTTGTCTTTAAATTGCAGATTCCTGACAGCTTAGTCAATTTATGTAATATGGAAGTAAAGGAAGACCTCAAGGAAAATAATCGAAATGTTTTAAATAACACTGCTATTAATAATGTATCTAATAATGAAGACTGTTTGTTTATATCTATAGTTACAGAAAGTGACGAAGAAACTATAACTTTACGCCGCAATATGGGCACTGATCCGGAAGTCAGCTATGATGTAAATAATGAAACGGTTTCAGAAACAGTTATTAATATAACGAAACATGACAGCTTCGAAAATGTGCATTCAGAAACTATATTTATTTTGGGTAAAAAATTATAGATATTAATTAATTCTCAATATGTAAGATAATATTACAATACGCCTTGGATATACACTTACTTTTATTTGTCTGGTGCGTAATTATTATGTAATACAATAATGGGCGAAAACATTAAACGGCCAGGAAGCTTATCTGTTTATCGTTCAAATGAACTTTTGTTGAATCTTCATACAACTAGATTCATTACAGATCATATCAATCAATCAATATCAAACAGCCTTTTCGGGTCCACTGCTGGACATAGGCCTCTCCCAGGGTGCGCCAAAGCTCCCGATCCTCCGCCTTCCGCATCCAGTCGAAGCCAGCATATATATATTATATATATATTCATCAAATTATACCCCAAATAGTTCATAAGCATTTGATACTTATTATTAGTTTTATTATTTACTGATTTTTTATAAAATCTAATTTTATTTCAGTAGATTGTATATAAAATCTATAAATAAATTTTTAGACATAAATCAACCGAGCACATCAAAAGGTGTTCGTAATTTAAGTGCTGATGTTCAATGCGGCCCTGATGTTAATTTAACTTGTGCTTTATCACCTGTAGCTTCTTTAATGAAAACACCAAAATTATTTAATAATGGAATTAGAATTGATGATTCATATGATAATGTATTTACACGTAAAAAAACTTGCGAGTTTGGTATGTGTACGGAAAACGTTGACAATTATTTTAATACATCAAGAGATATAGGGATAAAAATTAAGGATTCAGATGTCAATTTTCATGATAAAATGGGACTTCAATCAGAAAAACCGCCAGAAAATCTTATAGATGACAAAAACTTAACAATTGAAACAGAAGTATTAAAGCAAATTTTACCAAAAAATGATGATTCTATATCCGAATTTTGTGACAGTGTAGGGAGCCTACAAAAATCTTTGCTTGGTTGTTCATCAATCAATACCAGTGTATCTCAAGGTCGAAATTACATAGATAATACCCTATCGAAATTACGGAAGACGAAAATAATAACGCGGGAATTAGTAAATGGCGGTGTTCACGTCCACAGTTTCAAAGACAAAATGGTTTCTGAAGATGTCATTTATCAAGGTGAATGGAAAAAAGGTATCGCTAAAAAACAATCTAATGAAATTGCTAAGACAAAAAAGAGAATAATTTCGAAAAATAAAATAATTCCCACGAAAGATAAAACGACAGTAAACAACTCGATAGCAAATAAAAATAGCCGTTTTCCTCAAAAATCAGTCCCGAAATTTAAGAATAACGTAATAAATAATAATGTACATAAGATTTTAAATACTGGTAACCAGAAAAAAAAGTCTACTCACAAAATATCAACCACGGTGCGAGTTGATAAAACCGTAACAAGGGTACGCTATGGTTATATTTAATTCAAAATATTTTATACTTAAATTAAATAATAATACTTATACATTTTCTAGGTTGTTTCGAAAATAACTGTAAGGTAAGATATTATACAGTTATTGATTCATTGGAATACTCTTTGAATTATAATAAAGTAGTAAATATATTTAGTATTTATAAATGTGTATGTTAAAATACTATATTTTACAGGACACGTAAAACAAAAAGTATCAAATCTTTTGCGAATAAAAAAACAACAAAGTACAATATTATCGCCAAAAATGACGTTGAAGTTTACAAAGAAAAATTAAAAAATTACTTACCACGATATTTGAGAAGAAAAATACAAAATATGAATAAAGAGATAAATAATGCAAAAGTAAAAACTGACATAGATAACAAAATGAAAAACATGAATGATAAAACTGAGTGCCAAGAAATTGCTAACAATTTATTAAAAGTTCAAGATGATGTGCAACATCATGTTGACTATTTAGTGTTTCAGAATGGTGTTGATGTAGAGCCCAGTGTTGATAAAGAATTGATTTTGTCATCTGATCAAGCAGATACTGTATTAAAATATGAATGCAGTCCACAATCACAGAACAGTTCTACTTGTTCATCACCGAATAGTATAGCAACAGTGCGTCCTATAGCGCAAAATAGAATCGTAATTAATCATAAAAATAATAAATCAGAACAAAGCAATTCTGGCTTAAAATCAGAATTTACTTCGGCAAAATACAAACATCAAACACATTACAAATTCAATAAAAAACCACAGTTGGACTTAACACCAAAGGCTCATAGTAACAAAGAAAATATTCCACAATCGTCAAAAAATATAATGACAAAGGCGAACAAAGTCACAAAAATAAGTAAAAGTATATTTAAAGGCAAAACTAAGAATGTAGTTATGCATAATAATGAACACGTTTCAATTAAATCTTCGTCTACAAAGTTTTCTAAAAGACCATTAAAAAAATCTTTCACGCCCTTGAATACTCGGAACATCAATGAAAAAGATTCAAATATAATTGATTGCTCCAATTCTAAAGATATATTATTAAAAGATAATATTAATATTGAAAGTGAAAACCTCAGCAACTCTACTTCGGACGCAAATGACAGTGTAGATGAATTAATATCGCTTGACAATTTACCCCTTAATAATGAGGTAAATAATGAAAATTCTTCTCAAAACGATTATACTGAAACACCCGAACAATCAGTTCATGATACTACGAGTAGCATAATGTCAGTCATTAGACAGTTACTTCAAGAAAAAATTCTGTTAACGGAAAATAATTCGAAAGATAGTCTTATTTCTAATTCTGAAACAGTAATTTTAAATAAAGATGAACCAGATGGAAGTATTAATAACAGTTTGTCACCTGCAAGCATTAGAACAGTTATAACTAACGAAGATAGTATATTAGAAAGTGAATTCGAGGCTGTAGATACTTCTGATGATGTCAATCAAAATCAATCTCCTTGGAGCTACAGTGGAATAAAAACACCTATCGTGGAGTTGGACTCGGTTTCATATATGTCTGTCGCTTCCACGTCTAATTCAAAATTTTCAGATTATTATTTAGCAGATAACGAACTTGATACTTTATTGTCACAAGCAGATCCTTTGTTAACCGCAAACTCCGTACAAAAGGTTATTGAGCCAAAAGAAGAAAATAAAAACTCAGTAAGTTTTTTTTAACTTCACGCCGTATCCCGCACGAAGTAGGCAGAAGAAGCCTTGTGTTAAAAGATTCCGCTCCCCACTTTCCGCCGAAATCTGGAGGCGTTGCGTCTTGAGTGACGAAACTCAACGCTACCCTTTACCTTTACACCGGAGCGAAAAAAATTAAAACACTGTATATTTCATTTCCTTGAGTAGGAGTCGAATCCAGAACTTTTTGCGTTTACAGTCACACGCTTTTGCGCTACTACAGAAATATAAGCTGTTTAACAATTAACAATAGTAAACAAGATATAGAAAAAAAATATTTTACAGAAAGTATCTTTATTTCTTTAGTGGTAGTATGTATCAATATCACAAGTACAAATTAATATTTTGTTTTAATTATAGCTTGCGAGTGGATTTTTAGAGACACTTAGCGGATTCTCAATGAATGCAGAGACATTACTTAGCGATAACGTAAACTTGACCGATTCTGAAATTGGCAGCCTTGCACTTACCTCGGCAAGACTTACGGTATTTTTTTTTTATTATTACTAAAACCAAATCGTTCTTTTTAAATTAATATTGTATATATATTTGTATAGGCGTCGGAAGAATTATTATTTGCGTCCGGTCGGTCGTCCGATACTTACGAGTCGTGTTTCTTTGACGATGACACCTATGTACCTAATTGGCTATTTGATGCAATGAGTCAACAACAATCGGTAAGAACATTTTTGTTATATTATTAAAATACTCGTATATTTTTTCTTTGCATATCTGCACACATCGGTAGGTATGGGTTGGCGTAGAAAACCTTGTATCCTCTATAATTTTTTTCTTATGAACGTAAACATTAAACGTTTCAAATGGCGAAACTCATCGTCAAACATTGGGCTAGCGATAAGTTTTGGCTGTTTTATTGTTTTTTATCAATTGTGGGAAATGAGAGTATTTTAACATAAATTTCATGATAAAATTTGAGCTCGTAACCATTATATTCAGGCATATTTCTTTTAGTAGTTTCTTTGATATTAATTAACGCAGTTACATTATTTAGTTTCTTTGGGTGGATTTGGATTTTTGTCTTTTTAGGTGTTTCTTTTGAGATATTAACGTGTATTAGACAGAGTTCTAAACTATGACTATCTTTAAATAGATCCCGAATTTGATCTTAGCCACTATAATACAGTTTTACGATAACAAATGATAATATTTAAAATCAGAATGAAGAATCAGATGCACTAGATGAGCAATTAGGAGAAGTACTGGACGCTAATGGTAATTTGCTCGAGCCAGGAGTAGGGGCAACATCTGGTGCGGGCGATGGTAAGGGTATCCACAGCGATAACTCTCAAGATAGCTCTGGTAGAGGAACTTCCTTAAGTTCCACTGCTTCGTCTGGACCAGAAAACGAGGTATTAAATTGAGTAAAACTGAAATTTTAGTACCTAATCTGTTTTTGATAATTATGTTCAAAATGTGAGAAAAGTAAAGATATAACTGATACTAAATTTAGTATATATTTTTCAATTTTCGTAAATAATATTCTGTTAAATTGTGAAATTTATTTACTTTTATGCTTTATTTTCCTGTATTGAAAGTCTGCCATATATTTACTTACGTTTTACCTGATGGATATATATTCCTAAACATAAATAACCTAACTATATTTTTAGGCTATACTAATCGACTTATCGGCTGTAGCTGCATACTCACCCCTGAACGCTTTAGCAATAAGCACATCTGAAGATACTGATGGTACAGATCATAATAACAGTATGTATGAAATTATTTTAAAAATTAATTTTTATTAACTTCACGCTGTATCCCGCACACAGTAGGCAGAGGGAACCTAGTAAGTAGGGAACCTTAACACTCCGTTCCCCACTGGAATATGTGAAAGTGAAATTATTTTATTATTTAGAATATGTATAGAAAATTTGTAATATAAAAATAAACTAAATCTATTGGCAATAACATTTATATAGCAATTAAATAATTTATAATGGCGTATCTGAACTTTGATTTTCGCTTTTCGTTAAGACAATGTGTAAGCATAAACTGATTTTTTATCTATATTTCAACAGAGCCACATGAGCTCAATAGTTTAAAAGCAACTTCGATAACTTCAAATAAGGATTTAATTTTATTGTTCTTTAGTATGTTTTTCAGGAATTTAAAATTGCCTGAATATTTTAGATCTGAAAATAAAATTTAGTAATTTCATATAATTTTTGTCCTAATATTTTGTTTTTTTTTAATGTTATAGTGCGTGATATGGCTAATCGTGTAGAGAACCAAAATAACCCGCCCCGAGGAACAAGTAGTGTTGACGGCGACGTCAGTTCTATGTGCACTGATGCTATGGAAATCGACTCGGATTGATTGATAATTATTTCATATAAAGTTTTTGTTTCGTTTAAATTGTATAGTGACTGTATGCAAATTGTATTAAATTATTGTTAAATTTAGCTTTTTTTATTATTTTTTTATAAACAGCCAGAACGAGACTCAGTAAGGTTATGGGATATATCTGAAATATAATTTGTTTTTAAGTGAAATAAAATATCAAAGATTATCGAGGAAATGTCTTTTTTGCATTTATTCATATTGTACAATCTTATAATATGATCCGTTCTGCAAAATTTTACACGCGAGCAAGAATTCATATATAAAACAGTAGCTCTTTCGTATTGTACATAACCATTTTACCAGTAGGTATAGTGAAAACATGCGTATAGTATTTAGTTTTTAGGATAATAAATTACTTATCGACTAATTTTTAAATTTTGGTTCTTTATTAATACAATATCAATAGTATGCACTATTCTGGAAAGTTGGCTCTTACCAAAAAAACATTTCTATGGTGCACTCTCGTTGCCGATGAACTTTCTATGCTAGATTTACAGTTATTATTACCGATTTAATACAAAAGTTAAACCTTGGTAAAGCGTTTACACAGATACAAGGCAGGCGTAATGTCCCGACACCAGGCTTAACTCACTTCGCTTTCAGAACGGACTAACGGACTAACGGTTCGCGTAAGCTGTGGGGAACCCCACTGCGGTTTAACGCCGCGAGCTCTTATGTCAACTTGCGAACGAACATATGCATTAACTTAGTCGGTCTATCTGTTACATTATATTATATCACATTATACAGGCCAGTACAAATTGAGTGGAACCGTCTCGCTAAAATTTCCAATATATTGCGAATACCATAAGCAATCGAACCGAACAAACTATTAAATATTATTTTTTTTATCTTATTCTAATTTGTTTACTTTGGCCTATTTGGCATTAAAAGAATAAAGTTTCTCAGTTATTTTCACTTAGATAGGTCTACGTGTTTCTCGCAGTGACCTAGCTCATTTAGCTTTATCTCAAAAACGAAATGAGTTAAAACAGCAATTGATAACAATTTATTACAATAAAACGATTTAACAAATTCATATTAAAGTGTAATTATTATAATGCAGTAAGAAAAAGTGATTGTTATAAGTAAACTGTAGGTACTATGCGAATAACATGAATGAAACAAACCTTAGACGTATATGAACATACATATAGAAAATCGAAAGACAAATCGTTTATTCGACAACAGCGACGTATTATCGAATGATAAAAAACGTATAAGAATATTGAAATGCCCTTATCTATAGTAGTTAGGGTACCTTCCTATTACACCAAACGTTTTTTTATTATTTTAAGGCAGTGAAACACCCAACTTAAATTCAAGGACAGTTGGGGACGAGATTACCTAGCTAACATTAATATCAACTAGTTCATATCACTAGACATTTTCACACACGACCTCTACACATCGGCCGCGTTATATATTACAATATTTACACGTCTTAACGTATGCGTATGTATTTTAGAGGGCATCACGAACACTAAAGCAGGACGCACTCTGCAACTCTAATACCATTCAGTCATCGAAAGTCCATCGGCGTATTGTAACCTAACACCCCAATTACAAATGACAGAACGAAAATATCCATACATCTATACAATAACAATATAAATATTCATATAATGTCATCACTTTAAATGAGAAAACTACATAGAAGAAATCTAAGACTCTGAGATCGGGGGTAACAAGAGTTTATACATGAGGCGCGCTCGTTGGCGCTAACGATCCAAATAAACAATAACATTATCATTATTTACTAAATAACTTTTCCTATTATAATAATATCGTGTGTGTTAATCAAATATGCAATTTCTTAAGTGGAACCAATTAAGAAGGCAAGTTATATTTAACTGTTGATTTAGCTAAGGTAACATTACCTTGAAATATGCCTCTTAATACCACTCGAGGAATTGCAATCTGATCGAAATTGAATATAACTTATAAACGAATTACAACAACTCAGTAGGTAGTAAAACAATATAGAATATAACATTTTGTACTATAAACACAATTTAAATATATAAGGAAACAAATATATTAAAATCTACGTTTGTTCACTATATTTGCTGTGAATAACAACAGTCGAAATAGATATATTGGAGAAGTGACAATCTTTTCTGATTATGAATCTATTGAAAAAGAGTTGCGGGTAAAAGATTATACGAACTCTTATTGTGCACAACAATTCGAGAAATTCACATCGTATTACACATCTAAGTATATACCAAATATCAGAATAAAGAGTATTAAATGAAATATTGATAATATGCCTGATGTGAAATATCCACAAGATGCTTCTACCGCTCAGAAGGTACACGCAGTGGCTGCGAATAGTTTATACAAAAAAACTAAGTTTCACAATACAAAATTTGTATCTACAATCATTGCTAGTCAAATGAAACTTGCAATCATCATTTACAAGACATGCATAATGTTAAAGAAACAATTTGAATCCAATGAAAAAAACAATTTTAGATAGCTGCAACGTACGTTTGCTAAAAGTTTAAATTCTTTTCCAACACAGCATCTCCGAAATAAACAACTTTCTTATGCAATCACACAGTTTTCTAATAATAAACCTCATTCATAAAATTGTTATCACAGAAAATTATGTATTTACAATTTTGTCGTATTAAGTACGTAACCTATAATAGTAACGGCATGTCTCGTAACGTGGGCTTACGATACCTCGAACATTGAATATTGCCTTCACAAATCAACTTTTACACGCAAACAGTGAGTATATTTCGAAAAACACATTCAAAACTAGGTTTATATTTAAGTAAAGCTTTCTGGATGTAGACTTAATAATTGGGACAAGTAGAAATAAACAATTAAAAATAATTATTATCGATTAATTTATAGATCATCCATGGAACATCCATATATGGCATTTGTAATACAATAGTAACGTTCGAGGTGTTCACGCATTGGCGAATATGAAAATGGATCTTAATTACCAGGTGTTAATGAGCGTCTTAGTAATCTTCCAGGTGGTTAACAACTTTCTCACAATTAATTTGACATTTTAATACAAAAAAACGACAGAAACAAAGGAAATGGTGTCTTATCTCGTACGAAAGTTGTTAAACAACAGGTACTAAACCTAGACAATGGCGTTGTTGATTTTGTGCCTGGTCGTTATTTATTTAGAACATTATTACGTTACAGGTTCAAAATTCAAATTGCTGATCATATAAAGCTTAATGTAAAGCTGTTGGAGCTAATTAATAAAAATTTATATTAATAATGAAATATTGAATTATAAATTTATTAATCACAGTGAACACTATAGGATTAGGTTTTATTCAACTTTTAATAATAATTACATTCTACAGTTTTAAGTCAATTTTGAAGATAATCTGGATGTCGTTTACATATTTTTAATGCTGATATTCTATTAAAATTTTCAAAATTTAAACAGTTTTAATATAATACGTACTTGGTCTATGGATGATTAAACATTATCTAAACAATAGTATGTACCTCTCCTTAACCAGGCGACAAAATCTATATAAACAATATCATTACTCCAGCCAAGGACTCTTCAGAGCATCTTGTCACATTTGGTCGGATTGATTTAGCGACCGTAGATAGGTTCAACTGCCATTACCGGGGACGTAGCTTGGAGGCACTATATAATCACTAACATGCGCTATGCTATGCTATTCTTTTTATGCCAAAATGTGTACACAACAACCCTCGTCGCCAAATGTAACAAAATACTGCAACGCCTACTGACTGGCCTACACACGATTTAACAATTTAAGTAATATAATGCAGAAATTCTTCAAAGTTTACATATAATTCATATTTATTTAGTTAATTGTATTAAATTTAAATAACATAGATATAAAGCACTTGGGGGAAGGACAGCAAATTCAATAAAAAATGTTTAATTATTTATTTAGTATATATTAACTAATCGTAAGTAAAAATTATTCGCTATGTAAATATTTATACATTTCTAGTAATAATTTGTTTCGACGATGAAATGCTAGATCTCCCAACGTCTAACTTGAACATGAGACTCGGCCTGGGCGTGGACGGCGCGCTCGCCGTCGCCGTCTCAGCAGGCGATATATAATGTAGACTTTATGAAGTGCAAATTTAATATAGAAAGTTTACTTTTACGATACAGACTAATAATTTATTCATTTATGTAAAAATCCTAGCGCAAACGAAGTTTGCCTGGCACTGTTTTATATTCGATAACCTTAACCGTAATATAAATCAAAGAGTAAAATTTTAGCGAATTAAAAATTAAATTTTCCAAAACTTTGTAAAATACTAGAATTCGGACGCTCGGGGCGTCCGGTCGGCGAGCAACGGTCGTCCGTGACTAACACACGAGCACTGGCGCGGGCCCGTGGGGCGAGTCAGAAGGTGTGCGCGTGCAGGGCGGTCGCGGGGGCGGCGGGGGGCGCGCGCACGTCCCGCTGGGAGCGCGCGCGGCGGCGCCGCTAGCACCAGTCGTCCTCATCAGAGTCGGAGTGGCGCGCTCGCGGCTTGTACCCGTTGGGAAGGCGCGGGGCGGCGGGCGAGGGCAGCGCGCGCGCTCCGCCACCGCGCCCCATGGCCAGCGCGGCCTCGTAGCTGAGCGGCGCCTCGTACGAGCGCCCGCCGCGCTCCGCCTCGTAGCCCCACCCGCGCCTGCCGAACTCACGCCCGGTTTCATTCACGCTTAACAGCAGAACAAACGATCAACATACGCTATTATTTACTACATCAGCTACATGTGCATATTCAAGATGGCGAAGTTCCACTCACCTTTCTCTAGATCTATAATCTCTGTGTATCAGTCTTTCAACTTCTCGACCGTACTCGTACTCGTCGTGTAGAGGCTCTAATGGTTCTCGAGTTGTATGCCTCAATGATAACTGACACAGAGAAAACCAATTAGGACACTCTGACACCAACAATTCTTGAACATTTCAAATATCTGGTATATCAAGATGGAAATTTTTTAATGTAGTATTATAGCGCCCAAAAAATTGTACCGGAATTGTGGATAAATAGTAAAATGATAACAACTGATGAAAATGAAAATAATCAAGTTAGAATATTGCCTACCTTTATTACAACCCTGAAAGGTACCTAAGAAGACTTTTAATATAAGCTAAATAAATGCAAGATCAGAATAATATTCTTAAATGTTGTACATTGCAGGGATTTATTTGCTTACGTGCGAGGGGCTGTGGCTAATTCTGCTGAATGGCTGTTGTTTTACATGTAATGTGGACGGCTTAGTGGGCGTCGGAGGGAGCTGCCGGCCGCGGCCGCGTTTACCCCCCTCTCGCTCCCACGACCGCTCTCGCCTCTCTCGCCATTCGCGCTCTCTCTCCCGCTCACGTTCTCCACCTATTGATGCCCAAACTGCTCTTTGAATAATTTGAGCGTTCTTAGTGCTGGCCAACTGCACCACAATCAGCCAGACAAGCGTAATATGATATGATTAAGGCGCAATATAATTATATGAAAGAAGTAAAGAAAGATAAAATTAATCAAAGAAAATCATATAGCCGGGAATAACGAACAGATGTGCAAACAATTTTCTTATGGATATCGCCGCAATTCTCTTTGCAAGCTTCCCCCATATGTATTTCATGCGCACAGCTTTCAACGACATCGATTAATTATCTTAAAAATCTTATCTTGTCAAACAAAATTTTTCCAAATGAGCAAAGGGTCTCTCAGATCACTTAAAGATAGAATTTCGGAACTCAGACCCTTTACTTTACAATAGGTAATTTTTATGATTAAAGGATTTTCATTTTAGGATTGGACTGAAAATTTATATTCTATTAAACGTGATATCTTATCGTAAGATTCAGGGGTATTGGATGTGCCGCCTTGCAAAGTTTATATATGAATCGTGATATTATGATAAACATTGTTAAGAGCCACATCTGAAAACAAAAAGTGTTTCTTTTAAATAGTAGTGTTTGGTGTGAGTCATTTCAGTGGTGTCTCTTAGTACTTTGATTGCGTAAAGCAAACTGGGTATTCTGTAAAGTGTGTGGTCCAGTGTGTGGCGAGTGGATCTCACCGTAGGTGTGGTGTGGCGGGCTGGGCGATCGCGAGGGCTGGCTCAGGCTGGTCGTGGGGTACGGCGCCCTCCACTCCTTCCCTGCTGTCAGGAATACCTTCATGTACCTTCCACCACGCTTTACCCTACCCCGTCGGATTACCGACCTAATTTCTTTACTCAAAAAGGTGACTCTAAAAGTTTTGAATATCTGGCAAAGGTTAATCAAGACAGTATAGGAGGAATTTGGATATCAAAGGAACGGAACGTTGCTCAGTTTGGAGTTAAGTGTGTCCATATGTTATATAGTATGCAGGACACAAAGCGTACAGTGTGTAGTACAAGAATTAAATCTATATTCATTTTAATTCAACAGAGAGTAGAAAATCTAAAGTTTCTCATCAAGCGTTTGCATGCTGCATGACGTGTTCGATGTTAATTTATGCATGCGCTTCAGGCATTTTATAGAATCTGAATAAAAGCGTTGTGCGACCAAATAGGGCACCCGTTGGTATAGCATGCAGCAGGCAATACAATTTTGACACTATTGCGCAATTCATATTAAAAATCATCACATACTTAACTGCCAATTGTATTAATACGCTAATCTCATCTATTTTGTACTAAACCATTATCTGATTCATTCGCTATCTAAGATAAACTTATATAATTAACTATACAATATTATTAAACAACAGGTATAGCCTGTTGGTATTATTTATTAGTATTATTAATAAACAAATGCACACGAATGAGCAGTAATCCCAATAAAACTAATTCTCAGCTACAAAAGTATATTACAAAACTAGCTTCGTGATAGTTAACAAGGCTAAGATAAACAATCGTCATCTAATAATAAGAATTCATATAGTCTCAGCTCAATGGCTTTGCTCACTGAAAATCTTATGGCTACAACTACATGAGTGTCTACAACTACTTTAAAGCTAAGGTTCCCATCTTCTCACAAAACTTTCAGAGTACCTTCATGAGAAGAAAAATGTTTGCAAAACTGTTTCAATTTTATAAACTAAATCTAAATGAAAGGTAATAAGTATGCTTATGGTTACATTATGCGTGAAAACTATATGAAAAAAAATGGGAATAATTGTTATCGAATGCGAGAAAGTAGCTTTTTAAGGCTTAATTATCGTGATACTTTCAACGATGGTTTGTAAACTCAACGAATATCTTTGCATTAGCATTAAGCCAGTGAGTCTGCTGACATTAAATAAGGTCAAAATAAATATATTAAAAATAAAATAAATCAAAGGAGTGACAAATCATTATGTTGTAAGATGAATGTTCTAAGGATATCAGCAGATTCACTTTAGATGTGGTATTATAAAAATCTTATATTTTACGCTATATTTATGAGCAATTTAGCTTACGTCTTAAAATCAAAGTCACCTACCATGTGGGTGATAGTGATGGGGCGCTCTATGCGTACGACCATGTCTTTGGTGCTCGTGTTTGACTATCTCGACAACATTGTTAACTGTATCGGAGAAGCCAATTTCGTGGTGGTAGCCTCCGTAGTGCCCTCGTCGTCTTGGACTTGGGGATCGTCTGAAGAATATTAGATTACAAATTAAACTTTTGATAAATATATTATTTCTAGTGATGACATTTCCAAGATCGTTGTATAAGATATTAGAAATAATTGACTTATTGGTTATTAGTTAAATCTTTTTAGTATCATGCTAAATAACTGTAATACAAATTAGTATGGTTAATCCGGTTTTGTCTTGCATATTGGCATGCTTTTTAGACATACCGTGAACAACTACGATATCTTCAAGATCAATTTCTTCTTCGATGACACTAAAATTAAATAATAAGTATAAAAAACAAAAATAAAATAAAACAAAATTTATTAAGAAAATATTAAAAGAAAAAGTATTTAAATTCTTACCTCAAACTAGACGATCTTCCATGATGTCCATTTTGGTATGCATGTGGTGGCTGTAACCTTGCTTCGTCTAAAGATTCCATGGACGCATGGTGAGATCCTACATCTTGTAACTCCAGCACCTAGAGATTAGAATTGATTATTTTTTGCTTTTCCTAAAAGCTAGAGGTTATTCCGCGTCTCTAATTCTCAAATGCTTTTTACTGTCCCATATTTACAAAATGGTCTAAATAAACAACACCGATGCACTTAGTGTGCCTAAATACTTTGCAGTGCATGCAATTGTGCTCGTGCATACGAATCTATTAAACACATCGAATACTTACCAACCACGCGCGGTTAGATCTACTAGTAAGAAACTATTTAATAATTATTATCATGCGATATCATGTTTAGTTTTTCATGCATCTTTTAAATTTTTAGATTTAAGAGTAATTCTGTTAAAAGTACGTATGAAGATGATAGTATTGTTAATGTGTATGTGTATCGGTCATGAAAAGTGCTGTGTCTAAAAAACAACAATTTCAGTATTTTCCCTAATTTATAAAAATTAAACATATATCATTCACTATATTTACCTAATCAAGGAGACATTCGTTATTATACATAAACATCAATAATCTACTAAAATACTGCTTTATTACATTGAAAAAAATTACCTAAACATCAACAACCTGTAAATATTAAACCAAAACAATTTATTACAACATAATCTATATAGAAAGAGACGTAATGGGCCTAAGCCCCTAATATTGTACCATACTTTAGACCTACAGAAATAAGGGTTATCGAATATAAGCTAAACGACGAAACGAGGAACATAATTGATTACAATATCTTCATTAGGACAACACATCGATACAGCGAGACTAACAATGATACAACACCAACTATCTAGAGCAAAGAAATGTTTTAATAAAGTTAGTACTGTGGTACACCCATTATAACAGTTCAGCCATCGAACACTACTAAATACTTCTAATGCCAATTCGGTCTGATTGTATATCATTTTAAAGAGTTTTGCTCGTGTACAATCTTGAACTAGCATTGCGCGGAGAGTGCGCCAAGTTTTAATTTACAATTATAATGATTGGGTCAATATGTTCACCAACGGTATTCACCTTTTTATTGTTCCTGTAACAAAGGAAAAATAGTTTAGAATTTACATCATTATTTCTGGTATAATTTTGTTCTATATTTAAATCAATATAAAATAACTTAATGCAATTACTTTAATTATAATAAAAAATGCGTAGTTATAATAAAAAATAAACTCAGCAACTTACTTGAATGATCTTCTTGTCGAACGTTTAGCGAGGTTAGATATAGTATGTGGATCTTCGTGTTGGCCCTCTCCAATCCCTGGTATCTCATGGCTCAAAGAACCTGTCCTCGAACCCGGGACCAACCCGGCCGCCGCAGCATCCAGCAGGCAGTTTAAGATCGACGCCTTCTGCACCACGCACCCCAAATCATCCCACTCTCCCAAAACTTGCGCAATCTCATGTCACCATTTACCGATACCATTTCAATATAACATACTACCTACATGAGTATGCGCAAACCTCCTAAACAATACATATCCATGCTCGAGTCGTTTGAGTGTCGTTTCTGTTCGTGTTCTGTGTAAAGTACTATGAACCATGATATCGAACATGGAATGTCATTGAAGTGTTAGAGATGAGAGTCTGCTTGAATCTCTAGGACACCTAAGTCATTTTATGTTTTGAGTTAATGTTGTCTTATACGGTGATGAATTGAATACTCTGTAACATGAAAAACTTCGGAGATATGTGTAATTGCAGGGAGCTGTAATTGATAAAAGCATATTTGAATATATTTAGTGCCTTTAATTATGTGCAGCATTTTGAAGCCAGAGACAATTCGCCATTGGGCAACTCCATTGTATTGTCGATGGTTTGACATACATTATGTAAATAATGACATATATTAGGTATATACAGTTTGATCGTTGCAACATGCGTATGTTTTATTAACAAATGCTTCAATCTTCACGCTTTAATATTTTATTTGGTGTTTGCAAATTATAACATAGCGAAGAAGCTTTGAGGTGGATTTACAATGAAATCATCACATCAGGCTTCTATAATGATTGAAATTGAGCCAAAATGTAATTAAAATAAACTGAAATATTAAAATAAAGTCAAATTTGATAGAAATTGTAATAGTAAAAAAGTTTAATCATGCACACTTGCAATTAATAGAAATGTGGAAATATCATAATTATAAATAAACAAAATCCGATAAATTTAAAAATAGCGAACGAGTCGAAAGAACACTGCACTAATGGGAAAAGACATCTACTTAAAGACACACTTCTATATCTACACACACTCCTAAAGAATCAACACACAAACTCGCCTACTAAACTATTTACGAATTTTGCAACTATAGGACAGGTCACAAATATGGCTTGATTGTGGCTTACTACGACCTAACGGTTATTTGGACAAATATGTGTATAGAGTCATCACAGTTTTGTCCACGCTACCAAGGTGATGTGCGTTGGTATCTATGACTAAATCTGTTAAACTTGCTAATTACTAATATTTCAAATCACTCTAGTAAAATGATTAAAGATCTTCGTTAACCATCGTGTTATTCGGTCGCTATTTTTGTAATTGTATTTCAAAAAACTTTATTCAAACACGATGCGGAAGAAGTTTATTAAAAAACAAATGCATAAATAAATAATCTATAATAGTGCAAGAAAAAGGTAGTCAAAGTTTCGTTCCTTAAAACATTAAATACTACCGGCTGATTGGCCGTAGGGCTATTCTCGCTGAATGCCTGAAAAGTAAACCACCAATGTAGTCGACTCATTGAGAGTCGATTTCAACTAAAGTGATATTGTATTGTTGTTAAATATTAATAGTTTTTAAATTGATCTCATTAGAAATAGCCAATCACCATTTGGTGGTTCAATTCTGTTCAAGACTATCAATTTCATATAAGCCTTAGTATACAACAATACATCCACGGGACGATAACAACAAACTATAGTTATCTAACTATTAAGTGTATTCCATAAATCTAAACATAGGGAATTTAAGGGTCCATCAACAAACACTACTTTATAATCGTGAATTTAATAATCCTAACGACGAAAATTTATACTTGGCTCAAATTTACTAAAGTGTGCAGAAACATACATTTCAATTTAGCCACACACGTTAATCGACTTCAGTTGAACTACGCCTAAAGTAATTAAACTTTGCAATTTTAATAAGTAACCACGTGGAAGAAAATATAAAAACGACGAGGGTGCACAGATTCTAACGATTACTTGACGACTTACCGGAACCTTTGGCTCGTTCTTGCCAAACCTAGTCGATCTCCAACTCTCTAGGATGAGAAGTCCTGCGTAAATTTTTCCAACCGTTAGTTTTCCTGCATTGAGAACATCTTTTCGAGGCACCAGCAAATCTAGCATCTTCTTCGCTTGTAGCGGCCAAATGTTTGTTATTGTTTCCCTGAGCTCTTCATCAGCTTGGTCCATTTCTTCAGCTATAAAACACATTAAAATGCCTTTGTAATAAATGTTAATATATACATACATATCTCTCGTCAAATGGAATTCATCATCAACGATTTCATTATTAATTAAATTTTCTTATAATTTTTACAGTAAGTATGTATAATTTAAAAAAATAAAAAAGCTATTTGTAAAAGTAGATAAAAAAATCTATAACAACATTATAGTAAAAATGTTACCGGATCTCATTTTAATGCTGAGGTTTTCTCTGATTAAAGCAAAGAGTGTTGTGGTGAAGTTGACTTTCCCCTCTTCGTCCAGTGGCATATTCATTCTAATTAACTTTTTGTACGCTAGTCTGTTAGGACATTTATTACCGAAACCTAAAGGCGGATCCATATTTTTCAGCATATCATACATTTCTGTGTAATGAATTTTTCCTCTGGAATAAAATGATAATAACATTAAATGACACATACAGATACAAAATAATAAATAGGTATTGTATTGTTTTGTTATATTTACGTAGCATTTGGATCATATTCCGCCCAAATTCGAACAAATTCGTCCAAATGATGTGCTCCTAAAATGGACGAGTCTCTTGTTAAATAGTCAAAATTGTCCATGATGACGGCGACGAACAGGTTCAACATCTGGAAATGATTAAATGTAGGTTTCATATGAACGTATCTCTCTCCTGAATATAATTCTTTAATAAATTAATTTAATACTTACAAGAAAAGAGCAGAAAAATATGAATGACACGAAATAAGCATATGCAAGTGTACTTCCGCAGGGCTCGTTGGCGGACTTTTCGGCCGCTTTATCGCACTTGGCTGGTTTTAGGCAAGCCAACATTATATTCGGCCACGACTCGCCCGTAGCACATCTAAAAATTGTATGTTTAAATTTTATAAAAAAAAAATTGGCATTCTGCAAAAACCTTTGAACAGTATTAAGTTTGTTGATAATTAAGAAGTGTTATGCAATTGTATAAATATTTAAAATAATTTACTTACCTAAATAATAACATGAGCGCTTGTATAAAACTTCTAAAGTTATTATGTCTGTTCATATCTGATTCTGCTGCTAATTCTATATTACCAAACACCTATGAAAAAGTTGATTTATTTATTAAATGGTATAATTTCTGATATAGAACTAGTACATTACAAATATTTATCATGTCCAAGAGTACCTGCATCCCGATAATGGCGTAGATAAAGAATAGCATGGCAATTAGAAGGCACACATAAGGTAAGGCTTTAAAACTCTGCACGAACGTCCAAAGAAGTATTCGAATAGTATAGCCCTGTCGAAGCAGCTTGATCAGTCGCGCGGCTCGAAAGAGGCGGAGGAAACCTACGTTGAATGTGTTCTCCTGGAATCATTACATGTTCATCTTGTAGCTCATGATATGATTTAAATGAATAATAAATTGTAACACAAATATTCGTAAAAATATGTTCAATTCTATTTGATACAAAGCCAATTCATTCACCCTCAGTAATTAGCGAGTAATTTATAAAAGCATTAAATACCGTAATCGAAAATATATACTCTATAACAACCTATGGATAATTTTAATTTAGTACATTTAACTAACCTACTATTACAAGTTGCTTTAAGAAATCTACAGAAACTGTTAGGATTTTTTATAAATATTTTAAAAAGCGAGGGATGAATCACGTAGTAATTTTAATATTTGTGAGAATATATAAATCATGGAAATTATTGGTTACGATCAGCCAAACTTTGGCGATTTTTGTATGTTAAAACATGTATTCACCATGTTTTTGCTAGCATATATTTTGTATACGTAAAATATAATTCTTAAATCAAATTTTTCGATTCATAATTCGAAGGCATTCGAATTTCGAGGCAAAACATAGTGAACCGTTATTGAATGAACTGAGTTTAAATATTTTATTAAAAAGGAAGCTTGATATCTCAGCAGCTCTAATTTTACTATTAACTAAGAATTTAAAAAATTAAAGACGTTAAAAAAATATGGATTTACTATACTAAGATATCTAGCGAATCTGATATGGTATGGTCTAATATTACTTTTGATACGACAGGGTAACTAGTAGAAAACAATAAAAAAAAATCTTCGATAATTGATAAACACGACTAATTTAAAAACTCTAGTACTTCAAACATTTTCTATATTCATTAAACAAATAACACCAACTCCACAAATCACACCTAGCACACGAATCCTATTCGAAAGCTATAATATAACTAGAGATCAAAATGTTAGAAATCTTCTAGCACTACCAAATATTAATCATGTTAAACGAAAGTCTAAACCACCAAAAAACTTGATACAAAACAATCTATTTTTCCTAGCAATCAAAGTTTTAATTCTTTACCTGCTGACAGGATATGTCAGCACAGTTTTCAGCGAGGTCGCTCTGTAATCAGGATATGTCTTAGAATTTAAGAATTTATCAACAACAATAGCAAAGACATTATAAATAATAAGTTTATTGCTAACACAAGTCAACAAGTCAATAAAAAGTTTAACACTCACGCCGAATTCCATGATGAGGGCGTCAATAATACTTCCAATGACCGTAATAAAATCGAACGTATTCCAAGGGTCTTTGAAAAAATTCTGTAATTATAGGTGAACAATTAATAATTTATTATTTTTGATATTTAAATTGATTAAATATAAGCAATAAATGTTAGTATAAATTATAACTAGTATACAAATGTACGCTTTCCATGTCATCGGTAATGGAAGGAGAATAAGGACAGGAGTTAGGATATCTCTCTTCATCTTCTATTTCATCAATATCTAAAAATGCTAAACTTCTTGCCTATAGTCTAAAAATATTATTAAGTGTTAGTAAAATCTATTAAAAATTATTGTCATAAAATAAGCAGCATGTCATAAATGTTCTATTAAATAGTTTTCTAGCTTCAAATATATTCAAGTCAGTATTGAATATTGAAATATAACTAAAATTAAGGTATTCTGTATAAACACGTGAACCAGATGTTAAAGTTTCTCATATAAACAAGTTAATATTTCTACATGCATTCTTGGCAAATTAAACATAGATATCATTTACAAAGACCTGCCCACGAATTTTCATGCTTTCATAACTTTTATAATAGTACGACTATAACATGAGAATCTTTAACATTTTTATGATACAGATAAAAATCGATTTGGCGTATCATAGCTTATTAAAGTACAATTCAATGTTTCTTATGACAAAGAACTAATTACAATAATTTTAATGTTATGCTAATCAAAAAGTGATTAATTCTTACCGTACATCCGAAGGCAATTAACTTCAAAACGGTCTCGAGGAGAAAGAAGAACGTAAATACTATGTTCATGACTGTTAAGATGTCCATGAGTAGCGGTGGAGCCTCGTGAAACTAACACAAAACCAAGACCAATGTTTTTTAAAGATAAAAACCATTAATACTAAGCTAGATGCTAATAAAAATGTACGTACCAATCAATTAATATTAGTCTAAGAAACCTAAATAAAAACATTAGCCGAAACTGTTCTAGCATTTAGCTTCGTCCAAAGAACGTAGTACGTTTCTAACCGCTATGTTTAAATATTACAAATATGATTGTTTTCAAGTAATAGTACGTGTGTGTGTCTGTTTATGTTATGAGCTTCGAAATCGAGCCAACATTTCAGTGTGTTATATTGTTTTGTCCCAGTCATTTGTGAATAGTGCACGTGTTTCATGCATAGGCCACTGTTCATGCTGACATGCTGGCACAGATAACATTTATTACGAGTTTATAGGTTTTTTCAACAGTTTGGTAATTATTATATAATAATTTTAGTTGTACTAACCCCATATATCCAGCTGTGGACGATGTCACCAACCAAGTTGCTTGGAAAATCTCACCTGAACATTAGCATCAGCAGCATACTAATATTTGTAGCAAGCACTGTTAGAAACACAAGAGCTTTATAGACTTAGTGGTGGACGCACATGTGCTACATGCAACAATAAAGGCCATGCTTCACAAGGAACAGCTATCAAATCATAGATACTATCAGAGAGAAATCAGTAGGGAATACGTGGAAAGGATTAGTAGTTTACTCGGCTAGAAATAATCCCACATACAATCATGAAATACACAAAATATTTAATTGTTAGCAGAAAGAGTACATTTGTAACATCAGTATCATCCCTTCCTACTCGTGTAGCTTGTATCGTGTACTTACTTTGACACCGTAAGCGATGATTTTCAACACCGTTTCCACAGAAAACATTCCAGTAAACCCCATATTCGAATACTTGAGGATCTCCGCGTAGACGTCGTTTTGATTATAGTACTGCCGTTACGTGATCACGTGTCAGACAAACCCATGGCAATGAAAATATTTATTTGTTATTTGATGCGTACTACTGACTTCGGAATAGAATAACATAGTATACAAGTAATGTATGGAATGCAATTGTTAATGTTGTAACTAGTATTATCAAGGTTTTCATAAATAAACATAATATTGAACATGGTAAGATTAGGAGTTAAAAAATCTAAACAATTACGTAGAATTTGATGAGTGGTAATGAATTCTAATAACTACTAAAACAAAAATAATATGCATAAATAATAAATATATATGTATAAATAAATATGTGGTAAAATTTTAATTGCAAAATAAAATTACAATGGGGTTAAATGTGGAATCGGTGATAGTATTTGCAGCATTTTCATAATTTATTTATTTAATTTCGTACACCCGCTAATATTTTATAATATTAAAAGTTACATGAACACAGACGTACATGGAGCAGCCCGAAGCCATTAAATTTTATTAGGCAGAAGGCCTTTCTAACAATCATGCAAATCTTCCACACAAAAGACAAGAATAGGGCTTTATAAGAATCATGCAACACGAACAACATGAATGGCTTCATTCTCGACCTGATTCCGGAGATAATGTGCATTCACAAGCACGGATATACATATATAAAATAAAACGTGATAACATGTGCCGAAAATGTGCAGGAAGGATAGGCGTATCGTGCAAAAACACTTATATATAAATATTAATGAATAGCAAGCAAGGAACAGGATTACACAACAGAAAACACAAATAAACAACAAAAAAAAGTATTTGACGATACACTCGTTGGTAATAATAGGCTCTGGTTCAAGAACGGCGCATTCCATTGCTGTGTACACTGACGCCGGAATATAGAGAATTTTGTGTAGTGTTAGTGTGAGTTATGTTTGTTATTTGGCAGCACTAAGTAAAGACCAATATGAGACACGTACGATTTAGACACTACTTAGATTTTAAATCATATATATTATATATTTATTACGGATTCGGTAACCAATGCACGTTATGGGAAACAATTTTTACTTTAGGGTGCAGGCCGTCGTGATTCGTAGGGAAGGCGGCTAGTCTAATTTGTGCCCTGTGATTAACTCCAACGATTTCTTCGTCTACTTGGTATAGGTGATCGCTGTCTACTTCTCACATATACAGTGCTTTATTTGTTTAGTTCATCGTTATATTTAGTGTAATAATATTGTTATTGAATCAATGTCGTCATTTTTGTCGTATTCGTAATACAAAGATTGAATACATACCTTCATCATGAGTAATAACGTGTTTAGTACAATAAGAGCCATGATGAAGTACTCAAAGGGCGTAGAGACTACTATTCTCCACACTTTGTACTTAAGGCTTCCCCTTCTACTTGGCATATACCTCTCTAAAGGTCGCGCTTCTATTGTGAAGTCTATACATGATTTCTAAAATAATAATTATAACAATAACAACAGAACAACAAATATTTGTATAACATCAAAATGTACAAGAAAGATATAAAAGTTACCTGATTTTTTTCTATTTCAGCGTCTTGCAATTCAGCTTCACCCTGCTCTTGAAATGTAATAATTATAAGAGCTACGAATATGTTGACAAAGAAGAACGGAAACACCACGAAGTAAACTATATAAAATATGGACATTTCTATTCGAAAATTTTGTATGGGTCCCCTGTCTTCGTAGGTGGCCGCCATTGAGTTTTGTAATACTCTGTAAATGAATAGTATGTGTTTTAATAGATGACTCATTCGTCTTCAGGACTACTAGGACTTTTGACAACGTTTAAAAATTTAGTCTGTTTTACATTTCAAATGACCGACATAACACTAATGACTTTCAAGCACTTGAACTTTATTTAAATTATATGAGAAAAATGTATAAATTACGACAAGACAATAAGAAAGGTATAAATTCTCACTGTGGCCAGCCCTCTCCCGTCTGCACCGCGAACAGCGTGAGCATGGCGGACGCGACGTTGTCGTAGTGGAAGGATTGCGTCGTCCACTGGCGCTTCGCAACTCGCGGTAACAGGCTATTTTGTTCGTACATAAAGTACGATCCTCTGTTGAATAATAATTTTATGAGTGAACCAAAAATATTATGGAAATAGATCGGAAAACTCTTCAGGAGAATGTTGAGTTTTTCATTGTTGGACCTGCTGATACAGTAGCCCACTAAGCCACTAAGTTAGCAGCAATAAGTTAAATATCGACGATATAAATAATTATTATGGCATAGTTGGCAATCATCTGGCTTTATATGTTATGTTTGTTTCTAGGGAAATTATTAAAAACGTTATAATTATAGAAGAGTTCAATTCATAATTTATCCAAACTGATTTTAATTAATATCTAAATAAGTAAATATTAATATATGAGAAATATTACTTACTGGCAGTCTTCAAATGTATTCTTACTGATATCGTTGCAGTGAAAAAATTTACCATTAAAAAGTTGTACTGCAATTACAGCGAATATGAATTGAAACAATATATACACAATGAGGATGTTGATGACATTCTTCAAAGAGTTCACAACACAGTCAAACACTGCTTTTAATTTTGGAACACGTTTTATAGTCTTTAAAGGTCTGAGCACTCTTAACACTCGCAACGACTTTATCGTGGATAGATTTTGCCCCGCCCCTTTCTTGACACCTCTGTAAAAAAAATAGAGACTTAGATTATTTGAAAACTATGTAAATGCATATTAAAATAACATATTTAATGAATCCCTAACTAGAACTTAGTTAGGGATAATATTCTAGACCAAATTTTATTTAGTTTTAGGCCTATTGTATGATTCGTTGATTCTATAATTTGGAAACGAAATGTCCATATTTAGTATATTATTGATAATTTACATTTTTAATATAAATAGAAAGTTGGCTAGGACTAGAGGAATAATACTACTATATTATTAAGCTACATGTTATTAAATAAGTAAAGATTTTGTGTGTATAACATGAGATCAGTAATGGTGCATATGATGTTAAATATAAACTGGTTCTATTACTCACCCGATCTCAAAACCGAAGCTGACAAGGGCGCATATGACGACCGCGGCATCCATGATGTTCCACAGGTCGCGGAGGTACGCGCCGGGATGGAACAGGATGCCGAGATCCACGATCTTGAGCAGCATCTCCACCGTGAAGACGCCCGTGAACGCGTAGTCGAAGTAGTTTAACACTTTGTTTCTGTCGAATAATGATATTCACAGTTTTATATACGTTTTTGTATACATAATACGTCCGTATATGTAATAATACGAATTCACAGTAGGACTAAAGACTATGTATGTATATGGGTCGTTTATAATTTCCTTTCTAACTTTTTACCGGAAAGCTAAATTTTATTAGTTTAACAAAAGATCCTAATAAATCCTTATTTTATAAAAAAGAATTGATATCTATGTACAAAATAAATTATTTTACCTGTCACTCTCTTCGACTACGGGGTCTTCCGCAGCTAACGCCACAGAGCTCATGCAAATTACTACCATGATAAAAAAATCAAAATATCTTAAATTTACTATCCAGTGTGCGCCTCGTCTAATGCTGTAACAATTAAAATAACAATCATTGAGTTTATTATAGTCAATAGTTATTTTATATTACATCTTCGTTGTCGTCAGCATCGTCTCTATATTAATTATAATATTTACTTACGGATTAGTAGGTGACAAAATAAACATGGACGAATATGGCAGCATTGGTTTTGGTCCATCTGGTATCTCTTCTTCATCTTTTTTGGCCTCTTCTTTCTTTTTGTTCTAAAAAATATAAAATAGATTAAAAATGTTATAAATTTAATAATGTTTAAACATTGTCTTTTGCTGCATATTCTTTAAAATTAGAAATTTTAGTCAAAATTAAGATTGAAGAAAATTTTCATATAATTATAACTTAATATTAAATTAACATTCAGATCAAATATAAATATTGTTTTCTTGTTGTCAGACAGACATGCACTGCTAGAAGATAAAGTTTGTAATAATAAAAAAAAATGTCCAATCAATAAAAATAAGCCAAATTATAAAATCATCATAGCTTAGCTTGTTCGGTTTAAGCCGAAAATTAAAACATTGACGAGACATAAACGAAATCCTAGAAACGAAACTTCTTGCATCTATATCGAAAATATTGGAAATCTTCTCTCGACATTCGCCCCACAGAAGCACATTGATCCAGACGACTATACTTATAATATTGCTGATCTATCTATATTCCACATATTAATGAAATTAATGAACTAGCTTCATAATATACTAAAAATAATGTAATTCTAAGACAGTTTATAGCGTATTAACTTTTAGCATAAATGTAATGTACAAAGTAGTCAACAATATTTTAAGCTACCACAACCATTGACGATCAAGCAATGTCTCGTTCAACTCTTTACCTTCCTACTCGCTGAAGACTGACTAATGTCAAGAGGTGGCGATCCATCCACCCCAAGTTTCTCTGATTCCTAATTAGTCGAAAAAATACTTAATTGGATTTCATATTTGAAAAATAAAGTTACATGTTATATATGAAACACCTAAAGGTGAAGGCTTTTATTCCTTGGAGTTATTGGAATTTGCGTAAATGCAATACAATAGACCTTAAGCAAACATTAAATACGTGTTACTTACTGCAAGTTTGTCTTCTTCGACTTGCTCTTCCTCGGCTGCTGTTAATTCCTGTAAATATAAAACGGCTACATTTACACGGAAAGCGGCGTCAAATTTACAATAGAGCTTCGACGGTGACACACAACCATTTAAATGTTCACAGATACATATAAGAAAGATTTTGCTTTAGTTCATTTTGTAACCAAAATGGTCATATTATCTTGTAACTTTTAGTTAATTTTGACTAAAGCAAAATCCTTGAAATTATTTATCTAAATTATTACCTGAGCATTAGCCAAATTGTCAACGGCGATAGCAAGAAACACGTTCAACAGCGTGTAGTTGCCAAACAGTACAAGGATGACAAAATACAGCGAATAGATCATGCCACTTTGAATACCGCCTTGAGATTGGATTCCATCGTACATCACTTCGTTCCAATCCTCGCCTGTTAAAATCTGGTACAAAAAAAAATACATAAAACTGTGGGATTTTCTTCACTGAAAATATTTTAAAAGGCCAGTTGAGGCGCATCTGTACAGGCGTGTGACTGTTAATGCGACAGGATCGTTAATATATCCATTTGCTCGCTCTGGTAACTAGACAAAACGCAGCGTCGAATTCCGCCACCCAAGCCAATTCAATTCAATGCCTCTAGAATTCAGCGGAAAGTGAAGGACGGAAATGTCTTAATAGGAACAGAGTTTCTCAACACTAGATTTTCGGGTCCGCTATGCCTACCCTGCTATGTGCGGGATTTAATTCATTATTTCTCTATTTCCCAAATTTATTTAATCAATAAGTTCTTTATAATAGTTAAAAGAACAAAATACTATATTATACCTGGAAGACAGTAAGCAGTGCGATCGGAAATGTATTGAAGTTTGTTGGTGGCGTGCCTCCTTCGAAGTTGAATTGTCCACCAAACAATTGCATCCCAAGCAGAGCGAAGATAAGAATAAACAAGAATAGAAGGAACAGCAACGAGATAATAGATCTCATTGAGTTTAGAAGAGATATCACAAGATTACGTAGCGACGACCAATATTTTGTGACCTGAAACGTACAACTACTATTAGTAAGTGAAACTTAAATAAAAGAAACAAAATTAATTAAGGAAAACTGTCAAAATAATAATTATCATTTGCTTTTATTATTCCTTTTAATATAGAAATAGTTGTTAATAATGTTTAGTACCTTAAATATCCTCAACAATCTCAACGCCCTAAGGACAGAGAGACCGAAAGAGCCGCCCTTTACTTCTGACCACACCACTTCGAATATGGAGCCGGATATGACGACACAGTCGAAGCGGTTGAACGAGGACTCGAAGTAAATCCGCGGCCCGAGGGCATACATTTTCACCCACATCTCCATCATAAATAACCCCAGGAACACAAATTCGGCATAGTCTGAAAAGAAAGAAAATTATATTGAATATATTAAATTACTGTATAACGTGACGACGTCAAAATATTCACACTAGTTAAGAAAATAAAAACAAATATCGAAGTTTCAGATTAGAATATATGTCAGATTCTAGTAACCTTTCATTTACTTACTTATTTATATGAGTAATATTATAAATAGGTAAGACAAAGGTTACTAGAAATAAACTTTAGCTAGAAGCTAGTCTAGCATTATTAGAAATCTTATCTAAAAGGATGTGGGTTATCATTAAACAGCTTTAGATTAATTTTGTCTGTGTTTATGAGTTTATGATAAAGGCATATTTTTTCAATCGAATATTATCAAAATGTACTTACATAAAAATGAAGTAAGCCACTTAGGTTGTCTATAGTGCTCAACAGCTACGCATATTGTATTGAAAAGCACCAGCACGATAACAAACCAGTAAAACCACTGTGTTTTCACTGTATGTCTGATCCAAAACCGAAACCTCTTTTCCGCTCTCCAGAAGTCCGCACACTTCCCAGCTGTTCT
The DNA here is from genome assembly GCA_016802625.1 of Heliconius numata. Taxonomy (NCBI): domain Eukaryota; kingdom Metazoa; phylum Arthropoda; class Insecta; order Lepidoptera; family Nymphalidae; genus Heliconius; species Heliconius numata. The sequence continues at coordinate 1,384,736 of JAEBDU010013430.1, read as the reverse complement.
CGCTTTGCTTTTCAAAAAACCTGCAGCGTTCAATTAATTTTAATAAGACAGTTCAATTTTGAAAGTAATCTACGTATCTAATTTGTGTCGTTACACGCATTTTGTTGAGGCAAAATTATAAACGCATATATGTTTATACAAAAATATAATGTGCCATAAAAGATAATAGCAGAATCTTGGAACCAACTTGAAAACTTTTAAATTATAGACTATATACATAAATGTACATATTTCTTTGTTCTAAAATTGTTATATATTTCTTCAAATTAGTACCAATTTTTATTTAAAAAACTGAAAATAACAAAAAAATCTTTAATATCACATAATTTGGAGATATATGTATGCGATTTCTAAAACTCAGCACTGAACGTAAAGTAATTGGTTTCTGAAGTGTCGAAATTCTATCGGCGATGCTATCCGATATTTATTGCATATAAATCTTAACCACCGTCCTTTGGGATAAATAAGTAAAATATATATTTCTTGCTTAATATAATTTTTCAGCGTTACGCTATAAGGTAACTTTTGTTCATCAATGTAATGTAAGCTTTTGGAAAAAAATGTCAGCTAGGAAATTAACTATTATTGATTATTATAAATCCTAGGTTCTAAATTCAATATCTAAAAATAATAAATAAATGGGATCATATGGTTGTTATTTATAAGGGGATCAGGGTACGCTATTCCTAATTCTAGATCTAAACTAGATCTACAAAGAAGATGAAAAGGAATATTCTACCAGCGTCACGCTTGATCCCATACCTTGCTTTTTCTTTGGAACTGTAAACAACCAACACACAAATAGAGTACGAATACGTATGAAAATGGAGGATTACAAGAATTAAGTTTTGAAAGACGACGCCATGCAACATTCATTAGGTTACAGAGAGTTAGTAAAACTAAATGACAATAGACTATTTACATAGATTTAAGTTAAATACTAGATACATGTTATAGCTCATAAACGTTTACTTAACCTTTATTTATTACAAACAGTTTTATAACAAAATTTTAAAAAAATAAACTAAACCTAATAAAGAAAGGTAACATTTCTGAAATTTAAACTTCTATCTTTAGAAATAAAAGGATAATTTACTCAAAAGTAAATCTACATAAAACACCACACATGAAATGCATATGATATGAATATTATACTGACCGTCATCCCCACAGTCCTCGTCTTGTTCTTCTTCTTCTGTGTCTGTGCTTTTACTTTTGCCCAAGTTTTTTAATTTTTTCTTGGCCGCTGCTCTTCTTCGAGCTATTATGAAAAAAAATCTGATAATTTTAATTTCATTACAAAGGTAGTATTGACAATGATGAAGCGTCCGGCTGTAAAGGGATAGCTATGGGCACGAGTCCCTGTAGGAATGGTTCTATTTAAATTATTAAAATATTCCCGCATTTGCTTTTAAATTATTTTCCGACAGAACTAGACGTTCTCATTCTGTTTCTGTTACATTCTGTTTCTAAAACCTCTTATGCAGATAGAAAGCGAAGTCCGGATTATCTTGAATCTATATTTTCATAGAATGAAAAGAAATAAAATTAATCGCTTATTTTATCCATTACCTTCTATTATATGCATTCTTTCTTCTTCCGTCGTCCTTTCTTCTGCTAATATAACTTCCTCTGAAAAATTGTATTAAGAATGAGTGTCATGTAGACAATACTTTTGTCTAAAATATCTGTCAATTACTTACCAGCTTTACAAATCCACTCAACGTAGCCATTGAGTTCTCTCTCTAGTACCTGTTGTCTTCTTAATTTAAGAAATTCTTGTCTATTTTCTACTTTCTCTCTTTCTTTAGCGAATTCACTGAAAATACGGCCACGTGATATAAACTAGCAATGGAAATATGCGCCATTGGTGTCATTAATTGAAATAAAATAATTTTCTATAATTACATATTTAAGATTAATGATTGATATGAAGATTTTTGCTACTTTTTTCTTAAACTGTAAAAGATGTTTAGAATGAATATGAATATATTATACTTATTTAGCGACTACATGTTTATAATTTTTTTGTCATTTATTTATTTCTAGCAGTACCGAGCTTTTACAATGTCTCACACACTATCAGACCTGCATCAGTGATCCAGTTAATGTAACCGTTAAAATCTTGGTTGAACATTTGCCGGGCTCTTTCCTTTTGGAATTGAGCTCGACGCTCTACGCGGCCTCTCTCATTAGAAAACTCTCTGCGTAGTGTTATTGTTTTAACATAAAAGAATAAATATAATATGTATATAAATAAACTAAGACTTGTATATCAAATATAGACAAATTTAAAAATTTTAATAATTTTATATAACAAAAAAATAACAGAAAATGATATAGTCTTTTACGAAATAAGTATTTTATTAATTCTTACCCGCTAAGAACACCGAGAACTAAGTTGAGCATAAAGAATGAACCCAATACTATGAGAGGCACAAAGTAAATCCAGTTGAACGTACTACCTAACGCATCGTTTGTCTGAAAAAGAATTTATTTTATTAATTAAATGTGTAATAAATATATACACTACAGTCACAAAAATATTGAAAATATTCGTTTTAGTTTTTGTCCGTAGTAATTTAGGTATGGACGAACGAATTCGCTTTATAGTGTAACTGTGACAATGTTAACAATAAACCGTAATTTGTTTAAAATAGCTTAAATATATAAATCCTGATTCTGAAATTTTACAGTAGAATATCTGGTTAGTAAGTTGACTTAAAGATAATTTCTATGAAATTGAGAAATAGATGGTGGAAACCAATCGTAAAGTATGTTTTTATAGGAAATATCTCAAAATGTCTTCTTTCTTTTGTGTATTTTTTATGATAAGAACGCACTTGGATGCATTTCGCAATGACTTTAGGATAGGTTCTGAGGTCCCCTACTTACAGACCACCGTTGATCCATCGATCGAATTACACATTGTATACGCAATATGAATAATATCTATGTAAACATTTTATTTTTGGCGAGAATTGGGGAAAGCCTATGTCCAACAGTGGACAAAAGATGGCTGTTGATGATGATGATGATGATGAAAAATTTTATATTTTAATGCTGCCACAGTCGAAGGAACAGTATCTTTATATCTCTTCAAGCAATTTTGCATGAATCGACATAATCTGAGTTATATCATCAGGAGAGTTTCGCAATTTAGATGAATATCATCGTACAACAATCATTTCATACCCAATAAAGTATAGCAGTCCAACCCTCCATAGTAATGCACTGGAAGACTGTGAGCATCGCGAAGCCGATGTTATCAAACGACGTGATCCCCCTATTGGGCCCCTCCCACTTCTCCAGGCATGTGCTCTTGTCGTACGTGCACACGTGCGCACCGTACGGTGCCAGCGTCTCGTTGTCCGCGTTGCACGGCGTCGGGTTGTCACCATCGTTTACTATTTCATCTGTTAGGGGTAGATTTTGAGTTATTTTTTATTTTTTTTTATAGTTTCTCGCTGTATCCTGCACGCAGGGAAGCTGAGTGAATCTAATGTTGAGACACTCCGTTCCCCATTTTATTTTCCATCGCATTCAGGAGTAATTCCGTGATGAAAGGTATCAAATATGTAATCAATTTATCTGTGTTTGTTAACTTTTCGTCTATTGTATTATATTTTGACTGATTAATATTAAAAATAATCCAACTCTCGCGCCAATTTAATTAGCAGTTCATTATTTAGTTCTTAAACTCGTATTTTTTATTTTTTTTATAGTTGTGGAATTTAAGATAATTACGTTAAGATTTATTCATAACAGAATTGTGACATTTTTCTTTTTAAACTTAGTTAACCCAAATAAAATCGTTCAATTTTGTTATGTCTAGCAAGCATTTGAATTGCATTTGTTCTAAAAGTTTGGGAAATTACCGCCACTGCGGCAACTAGGTCAATACTTGGTATTTATGGTCGATGCACAAAGTAAAACAACTTTATTTGTTTACTACCGAACTGAAACTTCTTTAGTTTTTACAAAGTAAAATGCTCACGTTGACAGTTAAATTGCATGAGTTGCGAGGTCAGTGTACGATTTCCTTTGGTAACAATTTGTTTCCTGAAAGGTGACAGCTTAAAATTAGAAGATACTTACTAATATCTTCTAAACTATAACAAGTCTTATGTAGCGCCCCTGAATAAAACTCGAGGCCAATGATAGCGAAAATGACAATCGCGAAAAGCACCAAGAGGCCGATCTGCAGCAATGGGGCCATCGCCTTGATGATAGACTTCAAAACAACTTGCAAACCTGCGTACAAAATTATCTTATAACCCTGACATTACATATAAATATTGACATTAACGTTTAAAACTAAAAATTTCGATAGATATCCGAATGATATTGTTAATTCTGATAATTTTGACAATTTTATTATTTACATTTCAATTGATATTAACAATGATGAAATTAAAAAGCCAATTTGCGAATTATATAAGTAACCGAATGATGATTGTATACATGTAGTAGTTAATATTAAAATTAATGTTAACATATTACGCCATAGAGTTAATAAGAAAATAGTAATGAATGTAAATAAAACGATACAATATAACATTAAAAAGCCAGCAAATGGAAAAATTACAGTGATCGTGCACAAGAACATGTGATTATACAATTGCATAATTTGAAACAAAATTTCTTATTTTTCTAATGCAAATTTAACTAATATCACGCAACTAACTCAACCATAAGAGGTGATTAATAACAATTTTGTTCAAATTATGCAAAAGCTAAAACAGGTGAGTCTACGAATGCTAAACTAAGAATGTTCTAGAACTCACTAGGAACGCCCGATACTAATTTAAGGGGCCTCAGCACCCTAATGGCACGCAAGGTCCTGAAGTCGACGTCGGCGGGCGCGATTGGCAGCTGCGTGATGATACTGCCAAACACATATCACTCGATACTATAGCTTGAACTAGCAACTAACTTAATAATAAAGTACTACTGAGGAATATGCTCGTGAAAGCTCGAGCCAACTACGCAATACCGTTAAAAGTTACAATTTCAGAACCATATTCCCACACACAAGAGTCACTAGCTTAGTATCTACGATCTAAGTATTATTTCTAGTTACATTTTTATTAAACTAATCACATGTTAAACGTTACAAAGTTTAAACTATATCATATTTATTCACACCTAAGTAGTTGTGTTTAGCTAAATTCTTACGTTAGGGTTTTATTTGAAAATAACAATAAACAATAATAATATAACAAATATGTATTCTATTATGCAACACGTAATCGAAATCCAAAGTACATTTAGCATCGACAATAAATCACAAAAAATCGAAAAACCACTCATCTATAACGATTCTCAAATGGCAAGAAATCGATGCTACGTTCTCTCTAAAAAAATATATGTAAAAGTACTATTTCCAAAAACAAAACTAGCGCTGTGTCATCTACTTTCAAAAAAGGTTCCATGGACCACATCTAGCCAGAATGTTCTATACAATATAATATATAAAGGTTAAGTTTATTGAACTGTTCGCCAATTACTGTGAATTACTTGGTATCCGCGAGACGAGCTTGAGCGGGCGAAGCACTCTGAACGAGCGTAGCATCCGCAGGTCAACGTCCACGTTGTATTCGGCGAAAATCGTCATCGACCTAGTTTTTGTCATCGAAGATTAAGTAAGAACTTACTCCTTACCTAGCTTACTATCATATCATACACCTAGGTAAGTGCAATATTTTATATTCTCCAGATGCCAAGCATTGAAGAATTTTTTTGTTTTTTTTGTGAGTTACATGCATTCCAATTCGTTTTTTTTTCAATCAATACTATATTCGAATGCAATGATGGTTTATTTATAAGTTTCAGGTATAATTTCTAATTTACAAGAAATATAATAGAAAATTTACTTACCCGGTTACTACAACGAAAAAATCCATTATGTTCCAAATGTTTCTAAGATAAGAACCCCTGTGTAAAACAAAACCTAAGGCTAAGATTTTTAACGAGGCTTCTACACAAAATATGCCTAAAAAGTACGCCTCGGTCTTTTCCTGAAACAAATAAAAGAATAGTTTTCTTATTAAGTATTAAATGTTTACCGTTAAGTTTATGCTAGGGACGAGCAAGTTATACTACATTATTGTATATACTACAGTTTGTATATACGATATACGAAAACGTTAATTTTCAAAATGAAACCAAATTAAATGTAAAATTAATCAAAATTCTTGAATTTACTGACATTCTCGTTAACTATCAACAGCAGTTCAGTTCATTTAGATCAATAAGAATTTATTTAAGTACAAACAGGCTTAAATAGATTTGGCTTGAAGAACTGTGATAACTTACCAGATTCTGTGCTAAGATGGTCTTATCGCCGTTGGGCAGATGCTCCTCCAGCGCCAGCACCACGCAGTTGGCGATGATGGTAAGCAGCACCGCGTACTCGAAGGGCGGCCACTCGATGATAAATTTTGTATACCTGAAAGTAGACAAACGATGGTATTTATTTTACAGTTCATCATACATATTCATATTATATTTAATTACTAGCAGCTGACTCACGGTTTCGCCCGCTTTAAGTGCACACAATTGTTTATTGGCTATTCGAATTTCATTGGACATAGAATAGGAGAATTCAGTAAAGTAGTTATTGTTATATTGTAGTAGTTAGTTACTTTGTCCTAATCGTAATAAAAATTTTTTGGGATATTATTTGATTTGTTCACAGAAATTTATGATTAATTGAAAAATTAATTGTAAATTAATGAATTTAATTGAAAAATATTGTGTTATTACATATATCTCTACATAGGCAGTAAGTACGGGCGAACGGCAAACGAATATTGGTATAAAAAGTGTGTTACTTCTCAAACTCTATCTACATTTCAGGGAAATTCCCATATTCATCATCAGTTCAGCTGTTCTGAATCAATAAACAATAACGATTTTACAAGATAACTACATATTTGAGTTGCTCTAGAGAAGGCCAAAAGTAATTAGGAGCTTTCCAGGCACGTCAGGCGCATTCTGCACACGATTAACTGTGCTTTCGATCACACGCCCCTTACACGATTTACGTGAAAACCTCGCTGATACCATCTGTTCAGTGTTTTACTAAGGTTATTTAATTATTTTAACATTTTACTAGTAATAATATAAGAATATTTAATTATTTCAATATGTATGTTTAAAATGATTTTTCATATAAATCCTAAAATATTATAAATAATTAGAGAATATTTTTTTATTAGCTAATTAATAAGACTATAAGAGACTATTAAGATATTTCCGTGCCGACTATTAAGACATTTCGTTCATTTTCGATCGAAATCGAATTCAGGAGGCATTGCGTGTTAAGTGGCGCGTTTTGCCTCTTTACCAGAGGGAAAAAAATGAAAATAGTAGAAATATTAAATTTTCTCGTGTGCAAACCTAATCCACAATATGTCTCGTTTAATGGGAACGGAGTGTCTTACCACCGTTTCCTTGGTTCCCTTTGCTTACCCTGCTACGTATGGGATACAACGTGAAGATAAAAAAAGAAACTTTTAATATTCTAACGTCATAATAGTCTTAAGAAAGTAAATCGTTTTTAAAACTTAATAACAATGTTAATAAGAAAGTATTTACTTACATATACATTGTATTTAGTAAGTTAACATATTAACTTTTAAACAAAGATATACTAGAAGGAGAAGGTTTACATTTTCAGGCAAAAACGGAACCCTTACAGGATCACGAACTAACCCTAAACAAGGTTTAAAATAGAGATTTCCCACATCTCGACAATTCGCCATTTCTCGCTAACACTTAATAATTGCTGTCGTCATTGCGTTAGGGTTTGATACAATGCACGCATACGATTAATTAATCACAGCGCGCACGTCACGTTTATTACTTTTCTATGAATCCATCGATGCATGACGCTACTAATTTAGCAAATGATATGATAGGTGCTTGATTCTAATGGTTTGGGAGGTTGTGGGTTCGATTTTCCAGCTATTAAATCAATTTTAGGCTATTCTATTGTTTTACTTATATTATTATTTTATGCATCTTTGTCACTAAATTAGTTTTGTTTATGAACAATGACTTCGCATGAGCTAAATTCGAATTTATTTTAGTTTTAAATGTTTCATAATCATTATAAGTAAATAGGTTCAGGTAGAACAATACTAAAAGTATTTTTATCATGAAAATGCATTATAAAATTAAAAGATTCTTAATAATAGTTACATAATAAAACGAAGCTATGCGTTTAAAAAAAAAGTACAATTATATTAAAAAGACAAAAAATAATACAGAAAAAAGTTCTCATTATTTCAAAGAGAGAAAGAATTCGCGACATTTTATAAAAGCAAGGCTTTTCCCAGCAGTATAGGTATAGCGAAACTCGGCTATGCTTCATCAGTTAATATTATTCTCCTGACCTGTCCTACATACATATTTTAAAACACCCATTAGATTTGAAACTGCGACAACGTTCATTCAGGTCAATGTAAGATCAAAAATTACAACTTCTTATGGATGAAGTCTAATAAATTCCATAAAAAACATAAGCGTGAAATGGGAGCCAAGTTAAATGCTTAGTCCTTCTCGAATTCTCTGATAAAAGAATTGGAGAAGTCTATGGGCGTCGAGTTCTGTGTTCACTCGGGATAAAATGAAGGCTGTGATTTGAAGTTAATCTCTATTTTAAAGGCATTTTAAAATGTTATATGCTATTTTACAGTTTTATTGAGGCGATTATTAAATTTGAAATTTTGGTTAGTGTTTGTTAATAATAAAGTCTCTTTTTAGTTTGTTAATAATCTCTGTTAATAATCTCTTTTTATATCTATCTTTATGTAAATTTGAAGTGAGCAAGAATGATCGCTCGAGAAAGGCAAGTAAGCAGTCGGGAATAACAGGATGCAATTAATTTTATTATAGACTTAGGACTGTACAGTCTCATAGTTTAACAGGGAAGGACGCTTGTGGCACTACAGCTACTCTCCCATGTTGTATTACAAATTTAAAATAATAATTTAATAGCTGCCTATATTTGAAATAAGTATTTTAGCCGCATATATAAGTGTCGGCAGAGAGAAGCTGAAAACTTAGTGTTAAAACACTCCAAAATTGAATCCATATCCGGGAAAATGGGGCAGGGGCACAAGTAGACTACAAGCACTTACGTCAAATAATTAACTCTATTTCATTTTACAGCATTACAAAGACCCTTCGGTGTTAATTTTCACAAGGAAAGGTTGAACAAATGTTACGATAACCTAAAAGTAAATGGTTCAACCTGAACCGAACTCTGCATGTTATGAATATTTAGGCAAGAAGTGTTACACTCGGCGCATAGCCCACAGACGCTTTGTTTACAAAATGCATGGGAAGAACAAGGTGAACGTTAAATATGTATTAGACATTAGTTACTGCTCCCTTGCAAATGAGACTGAGGAAGTTTTCTCATTAAACAGAAGCAATCGTACTGTTTTCGTACTTTAATTATAACCTAGAAAAGGTATAAAGGAAGGAGGAAGTTTTTATATTAGTAATATGGTAGTTATGAGTAACGAATTCGTTTTTCTTGAAGATATTATTAATTTTCCTTAATTCTAGACCGTTTGTAGATTTATGTCTGTCTAATTCTCTTGTAATATTAGCAAAATAAATACCTCCGTATAGGATTTTCGTCGGAGAATATAAAAAGCGAGCTGGGCCCCGGAGTAGCGGGCTGGTGCGCGCCGCCCATGGTATCAGCTGGCGCCGCGCGAGCCTGCGCGCCCGCCGCCTCCTGCGCTGCCGCCAACCTGGAAACCATTGGATTATATTTTAAAAACAAAAGTTTTTGCCAGAAGAAGCCAGGTAATTCTATAAAATAAACTTCATGCCGATCGACCATAACCGAGTATAGCTAATTGAACTCAGTATAGCTAATTAATATAATGGTTATGGGTTTAAAGGGAACTTTAATCCAGCTACACGATATATCTCGCACACTGCAGGGTAGGCAGTGAGAACCTATTGTTAAGACACTCCGTTCCCCACTTTCCGCTGAATTCTGTTATTGCGTGTTTTAGTGGCGTAACTCAACGCCGCGCTTTGCCTGGACACCAGAGCGAAGAAATGGAAATATAAATTTAAATAAATATTTAATTTCCTCGAGTGGGGATCGAACCCACAACAAATCGTGTTTGCAGTCGCACTTAGTGCCCCTGAACTATGACTGGCGCCAACTTTTATCCAATTCATATAATTTATCATATACTATGTACGTAGGTTGCCCGATCTAGAAAATAAACGTAATTGTAATAAAAAATAAAAAATAATTTCTGGCTTTATTTATTTCATTTATTTTTAATTTTGCGCATCTTAATTAAATAAGAAAAACGAAATTAGTAATAAGCCAATCCCTTCTCCATTTCTCGTCCATAAAAAAACAATACCGTTGGATTGCGGAACCCAATAAACGTAATTTTTCTCAAATGCAAAATCCAAATCCAAAATCTATATACAGATTTGAACTCATTACCATCCTTTTAAGCCGCACAAGTCCTTATTATACATCTACGTCACGTCAATCCCGCATATTGCGTGACTAACTTCAATATGACGTTATATGACGTTTGTAAGCACGCTGTTATTATCAATTGAAAGTAAAGTGGTGAGTCGGGCTGGTATTATCTTCAATAGGAAAATAGAAAAATTGTTATTTATTATTTAGGTGGTCGGGTGTTCGCATATATTGGATTGACAATTTCCTTGAGAGGCCTTCTAGACCGATAAAGCTACAGCTTTGAAATTTTGCAGGAACGTTGTAGACGACGCGGTGGTCTCAGCAAAGTAGTTTGGTGATAATTGTAATTTTTGAGTAAATGGTCAAAATGTGTCTGTGTCAAAATAGAGTTAAGCTGAGAACTTTGATTGACCTAACCCAGGGCGTGCGGTGAAAACAGAAAATTTCGCAATATAGCTTCGTTCATCTCCACCCGCCATGCACAGCATGTGCTGGATCCTAGTATAATAATACTTACAAAAATATAATTCTTGGTGACTTTGTCCATGTATTTATTGGTGAGTTTGGAGATAATAAAAAATATTCTGTTCAATTTTTCTTGTGTTTTTTTTATTGATCTTGATTCGAAAGTAAATCTAATTTCTCTCAATTTTCTAATTCCCGCATATAGAAATGAAAATATCAACAATATACTCGTATATCAGCAGTATGTATAAGGCAGATGACTCCAATTAAAGAGAAACAGTAAGCAATACATATAAGTAAAAATCATTCTCCAAAACATATTTTCAAAAAAGTTTCAAATTAACCCTCAAATTTTCCTTAATATTGTATTTGCTATTATATTTCTTTGAACCTAAATTTATAGGGTAGGCTAGGGTAGGAACGTGTACGATATCGCGTGCCTAACGACGTTAGCTATGATGTTAGTGCCGAGAAGTATAATAACATTATCATTGGCAATTAAACGTAAATTTTGTTATTTATGCTTAAGTTCCTTTAAGTTTCATATTAGTTTTACTATAATTAAAACAGCAATAATTTGCATTTATTTAAATGGCCTCCTCTGCCTCTGCTCTTCTAGCCTCGTTCTTTTTACTAAAGGATTATTTTCTTTGAGTATTCATCTATATATTTAAAATCGAAAGGTCACTCACTCATCACGAAATCTCAGAAACTACATGTGCTAGGAATCTCAAATTTTGCACGGAGGTTATTTATAGGACGTAGGTGCTCGGTAAGACGGGAATTTGCAATATTCAACTCCTAAGGGGAAGAAATAGGGGTTGAAAAATTGTATGAAACTTCGTTACTACAAATGCTAGGAGTGTCAAATTTTGCATAGACGTCACTAGGACGTCGTCATGGAGACAGAAATTAATAATAAAATAGTTCACGCGGGTGAAACCGCGAGCGGGCCGCTAGTTAAAGTATAAATAACGACAAATAACGACGAACGAAATTATTAAGCTGCATGCATGCTACGTACAATAGATTGCGCTTCCAATAAACACTAGCAGTTAATTTAGCTTTCATTAGTAACATCATTTTTCATATATTTGCTAGGAGTCTTTTAGATATGGTCATAAAAATTACTATAAAAATCTATATAGATCATACATTTTCGCATTAAATAAGAATGACCTAAATTCTAAATAAAAAATTGAGATAGGTAGATAAAGAGTCTGTCATGCTTTTACTGAAATAGCCATATTGTTGTATTGTGCTCTGGCTCTGGTATACACTAAATATTTATTTTGTTGCTTCAAAATGGTATATTTGAAAATAAGCATTTATTCGTTCCGCCATCGTGGCGAAATAGAAGAGAAAATAGATATATTTCAGTGAAAATCGAAAATTCGGGGTCGAAATGGGTACTTGAGGGAGAGATTATATAAAAACTATCGTATTTTTTTTAATATGTATTAAGAAAAAGCCCTATGCTGGGTTCATTCAACAATGTCTCGAAGTAAGGCGGCAAATAAAAAAAGTTTTTTTAGCAGAGAAAACATTAATTACTTGTATTTTTTATTTTAGATTTTTTTATACATATACAAACAATTAAATTATAATTTTATTTTTCGAATTCTTTTATGGATCACTGTTCAAATAAAGGAAGTATGTAGTAACTTGTATCCTATATACCGCAAGATAGGCAAATGGAACATGGGCACCTAGTGTTAAGATACTGACGTTCCTCACTTTCTGACGAATTCTAGAGGCATAACAATTCCCTCGAGTGGGAATCGAATCCACAACCATCTCTCACATCCAACATTTACAGACGCCCGCTAAAAGCTTTTAAAAAATATTAAACATTCCCAACAGTCGCATTCACAAAATATACAATCGCTCTACAAAAAAAAACTAAAAAAAACTACCCCAGTATGAAATTAGTTGAAAGCATATTGTAGCATCTGATAAACGTCGTACGCCCCTTTTGTGCCCCCCAGAGACGAGTTGGGGCACGTATAAAACTATTAATTAATCTAATGCATTTCGTTAGCTTCCCTATAGCTTCCATATAGGGCTTGTGGGTTGGCACTGACCTACATTCTGATTTCACAGTATGCGTGCGGCTTTGTTGTATGAAAACAAAGATTCAATATCGCTTCTGTTTGGGTGTATTTGACAATACGAGAAGTAAGTTAGTATTCGAATAAGCTTGTTAAGCTGTGTTCAGTGAATGTAGAATATTATATTGTTTATACTATTCCCTATTAGGAACAAGCGTAAAAGCGACGGTTGTGGGTTCAATTCCCACTCGGGGATTGAAATATTTTATATTTTAATTTCCTCGCTTTCATAACCAGTCAAGTGCATTGAGTTCCTTTAATGAACACAAAATGCCTTGAGCATTCCTCGTAAAGTGGAACTTATACACGGGAGGTACAAATTATAATAGTTCACTTAATTTATATAAGTACGTCAATATGGATAAAATAAACTAATTATAAACTAAAAATATAAATTTATGATTATTTTTATATGAAATACACAACTTGAATATTTTATATTAATTTCGATCTCCAGAAAATCTACAAGAGTTCTGTTTTTCCCTTTTGAGGTACGGAATCTCTAAAAATATTTATTTTATAAACATTTATTAATCCCTGATAACATTTACAAACGCTACGCTCCGCTAAGGTTCTGTAGCTTTAAAGTTCATATTAACATAGAAAAATATATCTAAAACATATATTTTGACATGGCAAAGTACGACATTGACCCCACCACTAAAAACAATGTTTCTGAGACGGTTTAAAAGTGGAGACTTAGAGGGCATTTACAAGAACTTATTTATTCTTATACCGCTATATATATATTTTTTTTTCATCTTCAGCTTCAGGTTTTATTCCGCACATAGCACGGAAGGCAATAGAGTTTAATATAAAGACACTATATTCCCCAATTTCCGCCGATTTTTCGGAATATTGCGGGTTGAGCGGCGGAATTCAACGCTGATCGTTGCCTCATCGTTCCCAAAATCTAAGATACGTACTTATCAGAAATTAGATAGATGTGCATTTCACCAAAGCAGTTATTAGCTTATAAAATTGACTCATCGATTTAGGTCAATAGAGCAGCTAATACCGAGAATAGCGTGACAATTCCATTTTGAATAGCTACCCTATAGCTTAATTACCTTAGCCTTGTCACCAACTTAATACAATACGTGGGGCTAACTTGTAATATTTTTCCAATAAACGTATTTTAAACTTTATATTTGGAAAATAATATGTTTTAATAAAATTATTATATTTGTTTTTTTTGTATCTTTATCTATTTTGTATGGACGAAACTACTGGATTTAGAAAATTGAAATTGCGTTAGTCATGGCTCGGTGACTGTTAAAGTAACTGTTGTGGGTTTGATTCCTCTTCAGAGGAAAGAAATAGTTATTATTTTAATTTCTTTGCTAAGGTAACGAGCTTATTCCTGTGTCTACCCTTCTGTGGGATACACCGTGACGGTCAGAAAATCTCTCTTAGCTGGAGAAATTCCGGAAGTACTAATTTGAATAGAACATTTTTTTTTTAATGGATGTATTTTTATAGAATATCCATTACAAAAATATTTTATCGTCTATATTACATCGTTTCAGTATAACCCCCTCTATCTGTGGTTAGAATTTCCATGGGCATGTGACCACAAGTTGATTACCATAAGTAAAAGCTAATATAAGTAAAGTATATAAAAAAAATAATAAGTATACAATAAACTTACATTTAATTTACAAAACCTTTCCGTATAATAGAACGATTATTATGAAAAAAGATAATTTCGGAATTTGTTTATAGTAAACACATATAAATAACATGAGTCATCTTACAGTTTTTGTTAATCTGTATTCTTATAGTTTTTTTAATTTTTACTCGCTGAATGAAAAGAAACTAAATAAAATATATTTTTATCTTAGTTCATCAGAATGCAATAACTATAGAGGGATAAGAAACCGTTAAATACGATAGTTTTAGTAATATGGTAGTGAAAACTTTACAATACTACCCTGGAAATAACATGTTTGTCTTAAGAAGAAAATAAGACACTTATTTTTATAGAACAACATGTCTAGACATAAGTTTTATTATCTAGGAAACGTTAACAAACTATCAAATAAAGATATAAAATTGAATCAGTAGACAGAGTGAACCTAGTGTTAAGACACTCAGTTGCCCACATGTTACAGTCACACCTTTGCGCCTCAACGTCACGGGCTCGTCAAATCAAATAAAGATATTTAGTAAGATATTAAGTAAATAAACGTTAATAATTTTCACCAAAACTCTTTTCTTTCAAAATTTTCAACTATGGTTTGGAATCATATGAATTTTTTTTAATAAAATTTCTTATACCATGTGAATATATATTAAAATATCTCATGTGAATTTGAATATTTTTATATGTATAAATATATAAATAAATAAATCCACAGTTATAGTGTAGGTTCAATTATAAGCGGGGGACTTAATTATAAGTAATTGCAAATGCATTTTCTACACTCTTTAGTTATGTAATTTAACTAATACTACTATAAACGAAATGGTTGTGGGTTAGATTCCCACTCCGAGGAATAGATTATTGTCATTTTGTTAGTTTTCATAGCAAGAAGATCTCAACGGTGTCTTAAAAATTGGGCGGTAAGTTGAACGAACTGAGTGTCTTGACACTAGCTACCCTTCATCTAAATACAATGTTTATCAGGGTATAAAGGTAAAAAAGTGGTATGTAAGCCCACAATTCACCTATAAAAAACACAACTGCCTCAACTGATAAAAAAACAGTTAAGTTAAAATTTATTGGAACACCTTTTTAATAACAAAATTAAATATCGCCAGATAGCATTTTTGATAAGGCCTTCGAATTAACACATCATCAATATTCTTAAGAATTTTCAATACCCCACGGGGGTCACTGAGGCAGGGTTGAGAAACCAGGTCGAGTGATCAGCGGTACTGAAGGATGCGCATCTTGGCCTTCAAACGCCTCATTAACTATACCCTCGAAGTATTGTCGTCTGGCTATAGAAAGACGTCTTGGTTAACCAAATCAAATTATTCACTTCCTATTATAAAACAGTAGAGAAAATATCTAATGAGAGATATCTTATTGGATAAGTTTTTTCGTAATTTGAACCTGCACAATAACGTTGCTTAGATATACGATAATGTTTAAGTATAGGGCCCCCATTTTCAGCTGCGTTCTGGACGCTGGGCTGTTGAATGGCGGAACACAACGCCGCGCCTTACCTCGACAACAGAGCGAAAATCATGAAAATATTAGAAATTGTTTTTACAGTCACACGCTTGTGCTCCTAAGCCACAAATGGCCTCACGCCAGATACTTCTATAGATACTATTCTATATGCTAAACTCACATTGTATAGAAAACACTTGAACTTACTGATTGTACGGTAAGAAAGAGACTGATGAATAACAAACAAATGAAAGTATGCTTCGTAGAACGCCGAAATTTAGCATGTAGTTTCTAAAAAATATATGTAAGCACTTAACCAGTATTTCCCGAAATTCCTACGGAAACAAGAAAAGTCTGTTATTGTACATACTACTATATGATTTTTTTTAGTTTAATTCTATCGAAATGTCAAATAAATTAAACATTCTACATACCCATTATTTGTCATTTATAAAACTTACATTTAAGTCACATTCTCTTTAGTAATTTATTTATTATTTTTTGATATAAAACCACAATATAACACAATTAGTATTAAAGTATAAACGTACAACCTGCATATTGAGATGTCAACTGTCAAACATCACTTTTTATTTTTTGTATACCCTACAAGATGTATAGAAAAAAATAAAATATTATTAGTTTATTTTGACATAGTAAATTTTGCATTAGTTTATGTTTTTTTATTTCATAATATTAAAGTTGTTATAACATGAAAATATTGTTATACATATAAACAATATTTAATATTGTCAAATAATTATCACTTTTGCCGTTGGTTGAAAATTTTGCTTATAAATAATTTTAGCCTAATTTTTATTCTAATTCTAAATTGTTTTTTTGTAGTAGGTAGCTAAGAATAGATAAATAGGTGGAATTATGGGAATAGAAACGGTATAGCTTTAAATTCATTTTCATAGTTAGATTTATAATTAATATATTATTTATTAAAAAATAGGTACAAAGGACATCTATACTACTACTACTACAGATATATTATACACTGATAAATAATATATTTAAAAATTAAGAATTAGACTAATTTAAAACTATAATACTTTTTGTATTGTATTGTATCGTTTATTGATTTACTTATCATGAATTATTATTATTATTTACTTACAATGAATATTAGCAGTTTTAAATATTTTTTTATCATAAATATAAAAAAAATACCGTAATTTAAAAAGCGAAGTTGTGGGTTCGAGTTGTTGTTGGTAAGGCCGCAAAGGGCGGCGTTGAGTTCCGCCACTAAACACACAACAATGCCTACAGAATTTGGCGAAAAGTGAGGAGAAAGACGTCTTAACATTATTTTACCTCTGCCTACCCTACTAAATGGGGGATGCAGAGTGAAGCTGGAACGATAAAAATAATACATTTACTAAGCACACTCATCTATAAAGTACCTACGAAATCTTTATACCCATTGACCAATCAAAAAAAACCACACAGACCAAACATCCAAAAAAATGCAAACACTTTAAAATAAAAACTACGTTCACAAAGAAAAATGGCCTATCACAGCTTGACGTTGATAAATTATAATATACGCCATAGGGTTCCCCGGGACCCATTACCATAACGGCGGGGGTGACCTCGATGCCTACGAGTATATCTAAGAAAAAAATATTTTCTGGGTTAGTTCCAACGCGTCTCTCTGAGAGGCTGTAGACGCGACGGCGCCGGACTAGCCCCGACTTGGGGGCGCCTGGCGCCGCAGCGAACTGCCCTCCTATGCGCGTCTCATGGCTGATGGCTGCCACTTTATATATTATGGATATTTTTATCTAATTTGTATGATATGGTTTATGATATAGAGAAATATTTTAGTATCACTTTTAATATTTAATAGTTATTGAATAATTTTCAAGGAGGCTAATGATATAGAGTATAACCTACATACATGTGTAGATAATACTGATTATATATATTAGAAATTATATTTTAACAAATCTTAAAGCACAAACAATTAAGGCAAGAAAAAAATATTTTATATTTGCAATAGCAATAACGCGCGTGTAGCATGGTAGGCAGAGAGAGTCTAGTGTTAAGACACTCCTCTCTCCATTATCCGCTATAGGAAGGAAATATTCTGGATTCCTTGCGTGTTGAGTTGCAGAGCTAACGTCGCGATTTACTTCGACACCAGAGTGAAGAAATGAAAATATAATAATCTTTAATTTCCCGCCGCTGGTTTCATTTTACTAGTGTATATCCGTACACAAAGTAAATCTATATAGATTACCACCATAAAACAAACTAATAATACATAAAAACATCTTAATTCCACCAAATACGCGAAAGGCAGAGGCATCAACAAGAGTGACGCAAGGCTGGCTGGCGTGGGTGTTTACTGCTTCTAGGAATCGAGGCACAGAGTAGCTACGCGTGCGAAGGTGTCGCTTGGAAAAAGGTTCGATAACATATTTCATTTAATGAGAGTTTTTCATTTAAATTAAATGTATAATTTTTTCTGGATTTTCTATTTAGTGTTTTTTTTCCGCGTATAGCAGGGTAGGCAGTGGATGTTTAATTAACACGTGTGTTTTAACAAACTCTCCGTTCTTGTTTTCTCCTGATTTTGGAGGCAGTGCGTGTAAAGTGATAGAACTCAATGTCGTGCTTTGTCTTGGAACCAGAGCGAAGAAATGAAAATATTAATAAATAATAATTAATTCCCTCGAGTGGGAATCGAAACCATAACCGTCGCGTTACAGTCACACATTTGTGTTTCTGGGCTACGACGGCCTTTATTGTAATTATTTTAAGCTTATTTCTTTTTTATTTAAGCACGTACATATTTTTAATACCGTAAAATATATACATATAGGCTAAAGATGTGTAAAATATAATTGTTAATTTTTATAGTTAAATGAAAAAAATATATATGTTTATCTTAATCTCCTCCATATATATATATAAAAAAAAAAACAAAAACCCAAAAGTAGTTAATGAACGCGTCCATTACGTAACAGTTGCAGCTTGGATGTTGGCCAGACGCCTGTCCTTGGTCCTTCCGAAGACGGGGCGGCGCCGATGAGGCTATGGGCTATGGGTATGCCGATAGAGGTCGATGGGTACGCATTTCTCTAGCAAATTCGCGATCAGAACAAATGTTCTTAGTTCAGCATCAATTTATGCTTTTTCTTTTATGTTATAATATTAGGTTTATTATATGTAGGTACATAAGTAATTTTTTATTAATGAGGAATAACTTTTAAATGTGTTTACTAAGCAAAAAATATATTAGACATATTATTTCCTACAAGAATAATTGATTTTATATCAATACTATTAGTTTAATCCCAATAAAATTTCAAATTAAAAGAACAAATTACTCTTGATAAGATACCTGTTAATATAATTAACAGACATTTTTTTTCGGTTTACTGTAATAAAAAAAAAACATTTTTGCCTACCCACGGGCCTCCCCCGCTAAAGTTATTGTTATATTATAGTTGAACTATACAAAATCTTTACATAAATTAAAGTTTCATCTAAATTCGTTCAGGAGTTTTTGCATAAAATAGAATATCTATCGAATATCCATCCTCACGAACAAATTTCATCCATTCTCACGATCTTTATAATATTAGTAAGATAGGAAATATAAAAGTCAATTTTATTCCTTTTTTGAATAAAAACAGTTTTCATACATCGTTGTTAAGGTTTTTTGAAGTTTAATTTTGTACTATTTTTTATATTGTTCACGCTCGAAACGCCATACATCAAGAATTTAATTCAATTCAATTCCTATTGTAAAAAGACAAATGGATATTGAATTATTAAGTTCTGCTTTGCATAAGTTCTAAAAAAAAGAAAGTGGGGAACGGAGTATCTTAACACTAGGTTCCCTCTGCCTACCCTGCTGTGTGCGGGATACAGCGTGAAGCTGATTTTTTTTAATATACTCAGCTTTCATTATCATATTGAGGGGACATATTAAATCGTTGTATCGTAATAATTTTACCTATGCGTGTATAACCGATTACCACGGCTAAGTGCTTTTCTCATTTTATTTATAAACAGCAAAAGGTTCGTAGGCTTCGCTGGAAATACCCGTAAAATGACGCGTCAATATTGATTTTAATATATTAATTTAGTTTCATTTTTAAAGTTTAAAAAATCAGCTTCACGCTGTAACCCGCACGTAGTAGGGTAGTCAGAGGGAACCTAGTTAAGTCACTCCGTTCCCCAATTTCCACCGAATTCTGGAGGCATTGCGTGTTGAGTGGCGCTTTGCTCGAGACCAGAGCGAAGAAACGAAATAAGTGATGTTAAAATATGCAATCGCTCGTTAAATTAATGTTTTATTAATATTATTTTATCTTTTTATTATTACGAACAGAAAAGAAAACTGTTACGGAAAAGACTGGCCTTAATTAAAGCACGAGGTGTCTGTATGCAAGAGTATGTAGGTAATGGGTACATGTTATTGTTACCGATTATTAATATATATATTATTAAATAGGTCAGGCCATAAGAAGTGACGACACAAGGGCACAAGGTGTGATTGTGGACGCGGTTCGATTCCCACTCGATGGACTGAAAAATGTAATGCTGTCATTTCTTCGCTCCGGTATGGAAGCTAAACACGGCGTTGAGTTTCGCCACTCAACACGCAATTCCTTCTTCCTCATTATTTGGCAGACTACAAATTGATTGTAAACATATACATATAATATTTGTATCTCTTTATATTAGCTTATTTCGTCCTGCGTATTATAGAATTTGAAATCTCTACAACATAAATTTAGCTATAATGTACTTTTTTTCCACCACCACGAAAGGAAAACCTGGTGATACTTCACTCTATCATCTTTTTTAAAAAGTTATATATAGTTTTCGCAATAAACTCTAGTGGTGTCAAAAACACTGCTCATTTTGACTCGTCATTGTCAAATAAAATGACATAATTTTGTTACTATGACAATTGAGTTCACAATTTATCTAAATTCGTCCATTATCTTCTGTTTACATGTCAAATACATTATAAATGTGTACACTGTTGACCTACTAGATATAGAAATATTTGTGTCATTTCTAACGATATACGTGTATTATCTATTTCATATATATAATATTTTTGAGGCAGTCGTAGCACAGGGGCACAAGGTTCGATCCCCATTCGAGGAAATGAAATATTTATCTTAATCCATATCTATCCATTTCTTCGCTTTGAATTCGGCGAAAAGTGGGGAACGGAGTGTCTTAACACTAGGTTCCCTCTGCCTACCCTGTTGTAGGCTAAATACATCGTAAACAAATAAAACTTCAAAGTACATACTACAGACATATACTATGTAAGATATCTCTATAAGTATTGCATTCTAGTAAACAAGTACTACTTGTTGACTTTCTAGTTACTGATATTAATAACCAGTGGATACTATTATCTTATTTATTTATGATAAGATAATGTATTTATTATTAAGTATAGAAGAAGTGTTTATCAGGAAAATATTTTTCCACGTATCTTTTATCATATTTCGAACTAGGGGCCCTCGCGTGGCTTCGCCCGCTTGTACATTACAAGTATTTATTTGTAAACCGATCGAAATAAAACAAACACTAAATGTTAAGTGAAGCTGAAGAAGATAAGACTCCAATAGTAAAAACTGAATTTAAATTAGTTAAGCCGTTTCTGATATTAGCGTGAAGAAACGCATAGACAAACAGATAAATAGAAAAAAAATAGCAGAAATAATTGTTTAGGGATCTATTACATTAATAAATAACATTTTTTCTTATATAACTTCCATGACAGACACCGATCCGTTACTATTTTATTTTATAGATATGTATATAATTATAATGTTTACTTAAAAGACTGAGGCTACTTTCGTTGATTTAAAAAAAAAAAAAATTACCTATAACTATTATATAATAAGTAAGAAGGTTTTGTAAGAAAAAAAATATATTTTTATATTACTTCGTCAAAAGAGGTAACCGAAGCCTCGATTAACCGATGAAAACCTAGCATACAATAAACTCAAAGACGTTCGAGTGAAAAGCTTGAAGACCCCCCAACGACTATGAAGAGAATAATGACGATGTTGATGAAGATATTTGCTGTTTAGTATTTGTTTTTGTATACATTTTAATATTTAAATCAAATATTTATAAGAAAACTATGTTATTAATGTAATTATTTAAGGTTACATTTTCACTTTGCATAAAAACATCATTGAATTAATTATTAATAATTTATTTTCCAATGAAGTTTCAATGAAATGTGAAAGGGGAAATTGCATTTTTTGTTATTTTTTATAGCAAGTAAGAAATTAAATTAAAAAAATAAATAAATCGTACATTTAGGCTAAACCTTAGTAAGAAGTTACCATAAAGTTATTTAAATTATTTCTATATCAAATAAAAAATATTTATGCGAATAGGAAGTCCTTTTGGTATACAAGTTCCACGCCTCAAATCCGATGACTTAGTGAATTCAAAATTCAAATACTTTCAAATGCTTTTTTGTTTATTATAGAGTGACAAAATAGATAATCTCATATAATTATATGTAAATAATAAAACGACAAAGTATATAACTATATTAATATTTTATTAATTGCGACACGATTTTATTGATATTTTCATAATAATATTCTGAAGTATAGAAGTTGTGCTGAAACAATCTCACACTGTCAATGTTGGTACATATGTATAGTACTAGACCGATAGCTAAAAATATTTAAATATATATAAGGATCTGATAATGAGATACTCTTCCTATTTCCTATAACATCAAAACTGAAAACGTATTTAATGAAAACATACATATGTTCGTATTTATGCAAAACGTCGTATACAGACACTTTGCTAAATGAAGAAATCTACTAAATTAAGGTTTTGCTTATTAGTAACTTTAACTTTATTTAATAACTTTTTTATTTCAAATCAGAATCGCCAAACCTTTACTGATTTTCAGATATATTTATTAATCAAATAAATAAATAAACATCTATTTACCTTAACACAAGTAATTTCTATTATTATTTACTGATTCTACAAAATATTCTCAAAAATTTCATAAACACATATATTTTAATTGTTGTTGTTCTTTATCTATGATGAACATACGGTAAAAAGGAGATAATAATAAACAATAGGAGTATGCACGTTAAAAATAGATCCAGCTAAGATACTATCTTTTTGACCAAAATGAGACGGTATCTATGTCGATTTTGTCAAAAAAAAAAAACAAATCACGATTTGCGAGGTGTCAAGCAAAGATCGGATATAGGGCAATTTCCCGGTAAAAACGTCCGTCATACAGTGGCAAACGATACTGCAATATAATGGGGGTACTAGTTTAACTTGTCAAACATGTGATTGTTTATATTGTTATGTATTCTATATAATGTATGAAGGTAAAGGGCGGCGTTTAGTTCCGCCATTCAACACGCAATGCTTCCAGAATTCGGCGGAGAGTGGGGAACGGATGATCTTAATACGATTTTCCCTGCGACTAACCTGCTGTATAGGGATACAGCTAAATTTTGTGCATTTACATATATGTAAGTATATACTATTTATTTACATATATTTCAATATTTTTTTAAATTAAGCTGTTACTTATTTTAAACTAAAAAAGGGTCAGGAAAAATAAAATGCTAGCGTTGGCTTAGCAATTCATTATACGTGGTATATTAAATGACCCTCCAGCATTAGAGCTTTATATATAGAAAGTGGTGTATAATTTTATCTAATGCAGCTTAAAACCTTCTCAATGCACGTGTTATGGAGTTATTATTATTTTTTTATACCACAAATGTAAAAAAAAATAATGAAATAAATAATAATGAATGGACAAGCGCGAGTCAAACTCACTCATCGAGGGTTCTGTACAAAAATTGAAGGTATTGAGCTTTTTCTGAAATTCAGGTTTAGCTTAGCCAGAGCCCTTTCTTCTGATGCCTTACTTAAACTAGCGGCTTTAATACAAAATTTTGGGCTTTTAAGGCTATTATTTTTTAGAATTGAACCACAATTGTATAGTATTCTGCTTTTTACCTGAACTAGTACTATCTGTAGATGCTAGCTGCCATATTTCGTAATTCTAGATTAACTAGAATTACCCTATGAATTTTGATTTCCTATATAATGTCAAAATACGTTTTTTTTGTTATGATATATTCATATATGTGTATATATATAATATCTATCTATAATATTCTATAACTTCTACTGCATGCCTACACACTTCTTTCTCCCACATGAAAATGTGGGAGAAGTGTGTAGGAAAAACATTGTCGTTGTGTTAGAAATTGTTGGATGAGAAAGAGAAGGTTCTTTTGCATTTAGCCTGCCTTTTGTGATCAATAAAAAATAAATAAATAATAGTGATTCGATATTACTTCTATGAAAAGTTTATATTTAAATCTATTTTCTTTTTCCATCTCCAACTAAGATAACTCTAAGCATTGGTAACGTCATTTAAAACTTTATTTCTTTAAATAGTAAAAAATCAAAGAATAATGTTAAGATACTCCGTTCCTATTAAGACACTTCAGTTCCCCAATTTCCACCGAATTCTGGAGGCCTTACGTGTTGAATGGTGGAAGTCAACGTCGCACTTTTCCTCGATGCTAGAGCTAGTAAATGATGAAAATATTAAATATTTGATTTCATGGAGTGGGAATCGAACCGAAAATGTTAAAAATTATGTTTTCACATACATATTATACAACAATATCATAGCGGTAACAATACAAGATTAACTTCATACAACCCTACTGTGAGCGCTTCACGGCTTAAATAGAAAGGCGGTGGAGCGTAGAGGCTGTGCTATACTACGAGTATGTTAAATACTCTAAGGTGGAACGATGTTATTTATCCATTATTAATAATAAACTTCAAGTTGTAGATAGAATAATTTTGTAGCGAACATGTAAATTATAATTATTTTTTTGCTTTAATAAATTATTCTTTCGATATTATTTACTTATTCTATGTAGAGACCTTCTACTTTTATATTGAACTTATAAGCGCATACAAATAAGTGTTATTACAATTACACGCAGTTTATTATTTGTAACTCAGTAAAAATTAGCATCAGTAAAAAAAATACAAAAAATAATAAACAAATTATACAATTTTAAATCGCCTTCAAAATGCACGCGACTTTGTCCCAAATGGAAAGTAAACGATTTTAACTTCTGTTCTTAGAACTGTTCTGTCATTTCATCCAGAACTCGATGGGATGCCAACATAAAAAAAAGTTTGGTCCGATTTACTGATTATTTCATTTAAATTCAATGATCTTTAATAAAAAACTACTTTAACTAAATTGTTTATCGTTATGTGACATATTATGTTTTAGACATATTATGTTTTTAATTTAATTTGTTTGAATATTAAAAAGAATATTATTTAAATTATTTTTTATGCGCTTTTATTTGAGTACAATGAATTCAATAATACAAACATTCGTTATATAATAATTCGCCATTATAATATAATATAAATATATACATATATATTTCCTATACGTTTACCACGTGCTCGACCGTTAGCCTGGATGGTTGCGTTAAAATAAATATTAGTAGCGTATTTCGGAACGCAGCCTTCAGTAACCCGGTGGCGGGTGTGAAAGAGATGGAAACAGATTAGCCGAATGGTGAGAGAGGGACACAACGATGTTATCCGATCGATAGCCGCAGCCGCAGAGTGCCTCGTGTGACGTCACGCGGCCGTCTCGTCATCTTGACTCTACAAGAAATTGTCACTATATTTTTCTACGATACATCATTATGGCTATCGACAGGTAAATACGAAGTAAGTTGTTTATGATATAAATGAAAAAATAAGCTTCTATGGTATTTGATGCAAATAAAACAAGAAGAAGGAAATATTTCAAAGATTTCTCACATTGAGAATGTTGACATGAATGAACGTGGTTAAATTGTAACCAGTTTGTACGTCGTTAAAGTACAAGCAGTCAACAGTAAAAAAATGGTGTTTTTTAATTTACATTAGTGTTCTACGAATTCGCGTAGCAAAGCGTAGAGCGACTACGAAGTGCCGTAGCAGTGCCATTTTCATCTGCTAAAAATAAGATGTGTGTCACGCGAAATCGAAACCTTATAAAACACTTTCAGCAATACAAATATATACTATATGGCCTTGTTTTGAAGTATTACCATTATTAAGCTAAAATATTTCAACAGAACGAATATTTTCAATTAAAAAAAGTATTTCTGAATTAATAATATAAAATATTATTATAAATATATGTACATACTCATATGTAAATTAGTAATGATAATAATTTGGCTAAAATATTATATTTTAATAATAACTGAACAGATTTTACCATTAAATTAGTCTTCTATGTAATATATAAAAAACACATAAGGCATTTAACTCATAGATTTCTTATAAAATTATTTATTTTACACTAGCTTTTACTACTAGCTTCACCCGAGTGCTTAAATGGAATATAAATAAGAGTTGTTTTATATATAGTAACGTTATGACGTTATACGTAAATGGACATTTTTTTCAAAATTTCGAATCAGTTGTTCCTGAGATTAGGGAGTCCAACCAAACGAACTCTTTGTTTTAAAGATAATTATAGGGAAAAAAGTAAAGAGATAGTATGAAAATACGTCAAAGGTTTATCTATGTCCATTTTTACTATTATAATATTATAATTTTGGTGCTTATTGCATTTTGTATTTCATATGTCCAGTAGGTATTTCTAAATTTTGTGTTCATTTTACCTTTTTCCAACGCTCTACGAGTAGTATTTATGAATATGAAAATATAAGCATATATATATGTATTTGTAAATAGACTTATGATCCAATTTATTGTCGAACGTCAAAAAAATCGTTTAGTCGATCAAATTCGAACGAAAGAAAAATCACACATTCTACTAGTTACCTCCATCAATTTATTCATACTAACATAGAAAATATGTCATAGGTGGAATTTCTAAATATGTCCAGGGAAGGAAAAGTAGACAGAGGGAACCTACTATTAAGACACTCCATTCCCAACTATCCAAATTTTTCGAGACATTGCGTGTTGGTGTCAGAGCGAAGAAATAAAAATATTAATAATTCCTTCGAATGGGGATTGAACCCATAACCATCGCGTTACAGTCACACCCTTGTGCCTCTATGCCACGACCGCCTCAAAAAACACGAGAAGCGCATTTTAATTGGATCGTGTAAATATTACACACGCTGTGATTTTTGCTATTTGGACTACACTTATGTATGTAGTATGTTAATTTGGTAGGGATTTTTTTGGAAAAATGCCAAAAAGCAATATTTAGGGCGAAAGTCTTTTATATGGACATTATCTACAACTCTACAAGATAAAACTATTTGTTAATCTATTAGTCTTCCTATTTTAATTTATGTAACAATGATAACAAAATAAACAATAATAATAAGTTATTGTTGTTTTCTTTATTTCCCACACATAGGTTAGGCACAGGGAACCTAGTGTTAAGACACACCGTCCCCATTAAGCCATTTTTACATTTCCATTTTCCACTTTCCGCCGAATTCTGAAGGCATTGCGTATTGGTGGGCGTAACTCAACGCCGCACATTGCCTTGTTACAAAGATGAAAATATTAAATACTAGCGACCCTCTTGCGGCTTCGCCCGCTTTTACTACTGGATTATTCATATAATGTTTGTTTGCAAAGCACTTAAGATAATGTGAAAATTGATTAAACCCTAATGCAACCCGCATTTTCGTAGTTTCAATAAAGATTTTCCAATTGTTTTACACAGCATGGATTTTTTAGTAGGTACCGTAATTTTAAATTTGTGCTACTAATCTTTTCAAGTACTTATTAAAATATATTTAAATGACTATTTTTATATAGTTAAATGACTATTTTTAAACGGAAGAAATTATAAACAAAAACCTACCTACTAATAAATACTACAAAAAATATGAAACCAAATATATCGCGCTGAAATAATACACTCAACTCCAATTATCCAATACGTGCAAACGCATCTAAATCTTCGTTGCTATAGAGGCAGGCGGGTTTTTTTTTCGAGCTTGTGGTCAATGCTGAAGAGGGTATTCAGTCCCTGATGAAAAGCAAGCACTATGTGGCTGCCTGTGAGGAAAATTAAATAGAATGCATCGGCCAGGAATCGAACCCGGGCCGCCCACGTGGCAGGCGGGCATTCTACCACTGAACCACCGAGGCGTATAAGGCAGGCTGCGCGGCGGACGCGCTTGTATAAGCAAAACGTCGCGGGGCGCGGTATTTTTTGATATTGTAACAACTTCTAAAGTACTTATTAAGATGAAAAACAGTAAAAGACAGTTTTTATCTACATTAAATGGCCAACGTAACTAATATACTTATTTATATGCTGAGAGTAAGGGATAAGTGAAACTTGAGTAACATACAGCTGATGTGTCAACGGCGTGATGTGTTAGCAATTAAATGCGTTTTTCTCTAAAACTATTCGCAATTTTGATATAGTGTAAAAAGGAAATTTTATCTTCGTTTAACGTAGAAATTTAATAAAGTATTTTAAAGGATAAGGATTAATAACGTTATGGAAAAATATGACTCACAATAAAAAATATATTGAAATTATTATTTTTAGACAGAAAAATGATCACTACACGTTATTCTTAAAAGTTACGAATATGCCGTCGCGGACTTTTTTGTAGATCTCATTAAGAAGAACAATACTCCAGTACATTTTTTCATGTAGTACTTACCATTAAAGCAGTGCATGCGCGAAAGTGTCTCAACGGGTAGGACTTTATACACATTTACCGTATTTATGTTAATTTACATAAGAATGTACAAATGAATGTAAGAATGTACAAGAACATATAAACTATATATAAACCTTCTATGAAAAATACTCGATCTAATGGTGAAAACCGCATTAAAATCCGTTAGGTGGTTTAGAAGAAGAAGAGTTAGAAACAACAGACAGACACGAAAAGCGACTTTGTTTTATAAGATATAGGATAACATAATAGATAATATTATATTAGTCTAACAAAAGTTTCAGACTCTATATGTAATAAGTAAATATGTCATAAAACTCCAGGAATAAATTTTCAAATACAATAAGGCATAAAAGCTATTGACTTCTTAACGAGCCATAAAATTGAGTCGTAAAAATAAAGTAAATAACCTTAATTAATAAAGATCATAATACATATTATACTTGGTTGATGAAAGGTTAAAGTAATTTATGATTTTATAAATAACTCTATTTTAAGAAAATGTCAAGTGCGAGTCGGGACCGCCCATAGAGTGTTCTGTATCAATTTCTCGATTATAAGTCAACGGGAAGTCAAGCTTATATAAGTCATCAACTTTATTTTGCTTTTTATATACACTCAATTTGTATGAAATGAACTACAAATAGAATTTGTAATAATTTTATCTATGAAATATCCAGTATTTTGGAGACATCCTCTAAAGCGTTAGTAAACAGTTTCGGAGATATTACATCTCCCTGTCTTACTCCGCGCTTCAGAGGGATTGGTCTTGTCTGGACATCCTGAATTTGGACAGTCATCGAAGCGGATTTATATATACATTTCAACACCTTGATATACCGCCAATCGACTTGACATCGCTGCACCGAATCGAGAACAGCCCAGGTTTCGATGTAGTCGAAGGCTTTTTCGTAGTCCACAAAAGCCAAAAAATTTCACTTTTCGGAGATTTTCTTTCGTAAGTGTGGAATAACACTTTAAAACTCTAATACCTGTATATACACATGTGCATGCATACTTTTATATAAATATAAAATGATTTCTAAACAAAAAAAAACATATATTTATTGCACTTTACTTCAAAATAAAACGACCACTTAAAAATGGTAGGATATAAATCTAATCGTACGGAGGCGAGCTTAGCCTGATTTGATATTTCCTTTATGATATCTTAAAGAAGATAATCTTGATAGAATTCTTCCTACAAAATGCATTTTAACAACAATTGACGCTATGTTAGTTTAAGAATATTACTTATTCCGTTTTTTTTTCTTATATTGAAAAACAACAACAATAATAAAAACAAGAAGAATATTTTTGATATATTTCATGTGTTATTCCACGCTTAGGAAAAAAAATACTTTTTTGGAAAACCTATAGCAATTTTAATGGTATTTGAACTTACAAATTGTTCAAAACCCATGGGTTCAAATACCGCTACGTTTAATTTTTTATACGTTTTGTAAAAAACAAGGATATTATTTCACAATTTCATATTAAATATACCATAATATCTTTTACTTAGGCTTTTTAACAAACCATATTGAGAAGCAAGATGCTTTTAAGTATTATATTCGAAGTGCACTCAGCCCTTTCTTCCTGAACCAAAAGAGCGAGATGTATTTACATATAATGCCCATATATGTAATATTTCCTATCATATTCATTATTTAGTGTAAGATTTTTACCATTTCCGCTACTGGTCATACTTACATTGTTTTCTTGGAAAATATTTATGTTACATGTTTGTATAGAGATACAACAGGGTGCTTAGTTCTTCTGTGGCTTTAAAATGCTTAAGTTAGTTTATCAAAATGAAAAATAACGCTTCTGTATATATAATTTCTTTTTTTTATTCAAGAGGAAAGATTAGCATTTTTAACTATAAATTATGATAAAAATACATTTAAAATATATAAAAAATATCTTTCGATGGCAGGACAAGGATTCAGGTCATTGGTAGCTAGAGCTACAGAGTGAGGAACCTCCTCACAATACGCGTCGTCTCAAGTAATACTACCTTTTGCATTCGATTCTTTATATAACTCTTAAGATGTCAAAGCTTTGGCTATTAACATCCCCCATGGTAGCAATCTCTTAGGCTAAGTCCAAAAATTTAGTAAACTATTTTTCTGCCTTCACGAGATTCAGATCTTCATGTAGTATATCAATGTCAATCTCAGCACGGCGCACCACTCGGTCTACTAGCACCATATGAGGTCTACTAGCAACAATATACTTGTCAGTACTAATAGACCGATCCCAGTAGACCAAACTACACCTATTTCCAAGAACAGACCTGGGATTGTATATTAGGATACCTTCAAGTCCACAAGACCGTATCAAAGAGAAAGTTGCTGGTATATTCTGTTGGCTACTTAATTGTACCTTTGCAGTAACGTTCACTATTAATGAGATGAGAACAATCAGAGGCAATATGTGTGAGGGACTCTCCAGGAAGATGATACGCCCGATAGAATTCAAAAGTGTCATCTTTCAATATTATTATTATTTAATAACAATAACTATTAAGTTATATATATGTAAAACTTAATATTCTATGTTCGTATCGGAATTTTGCTGTACATATATGACTGACTTTTGTCTTTGGTTTATGATTAGTACAGACATCTGACTGAATGCTATCAGATTTTTAGCTGGTTTAATTTAGCTACTTTTTTATATGCTTATGTCGAAAGGAATACTATTAATATTGAATTATATATATTAATCAATTATTATTGATATTTTTAAAATCATAATATATATTAAACTATAAAATAAAAGTTAGTTATAATGGAAAACACCATCAATGAAACTTCATTGTAATTTAATATACAAGACTATATAATCAATTAAATTATAGAGCATATATGTATAGTAAGCTTAAAAGCTCGGCAATGACAAGCTCGCATCATACTAGGACATGCTTGTACAATGTTACATATTAAATTACTGCATCTATATATATTAGCTTTCTGATATATAGAAAGTAAGATATTTATCATATGAGTCCTATAGATATGGGTCCTTAAATTTTTGTGAATTCATTTACAGCAAATATAAATTTTCACATTTATAATATTAGTAGGTAGGATTTTATATGAAAACCGAAAATATAATGACATAAAATTTTTATTTTACTTTAAGTAATGTCAAAAGCAACATTCCAAGCAAGCCGCTATGCTGAAATGGGACTGGGCTGGACACGTCTGCCGCATGCCTGAAGACTCTTGGGCGAAATCTTCTACCAGATGGATTCCAAGCTCTAAAAGGAGAATTGGCAGACTAAAACGGAGATGGCGAGACGAGCTGGACCATTATAGGCCTGATTGGTGCTCAATAGCGCGAAATAGATCAGAATGGAAGAAGTGGAGAGAGGCCTTTGCCCAACAATCGGATGGTGCAGGCTAGAGAAAAAAAAAGAAAAAAAAAGCAACATTTGACTCTAAGATTTCATATTATAGTGTACTTCGTCTCGTTACTCGTATGAATCCTATAACATAATAACAAATTGCATATTGATTCCTGAGGCCATGTAAGCGACTGTACACCGATGGATTTATACAAATACGTCGTAAAGTAGGTCGAGCCAGTCGCAATGTGCTTATATTAATTTTATTTTTATATGCGTTTTTTTTAATTAAACTCTGAAAAGTTAATATTTATAATGTTATAGGGAAACTTCAACAAACAATATTCTGTACATTGAATATAAACTAAAAATACTTCTATAAATCTGTATATGTATATAAGCAACAAATACCAAATATATGTAATTTTGTCGGTCTGTCGGTTTTTCTGTTGGTCACTAATGTGAAATCCTAGCAGCCCAGCTAAGCCTTTAGAGATATAAATAATGCTTTCAGAAATGTTACTTAATTGCTTAATTTTTTTTTCAGATTCCCTAACCCTTTATCTGATGCACGGCATATGACATGATGGTGGAGATATGAGTCTCGTCTATTATTAGAAAGGATTTTTTTGTGTGACGTATTTCTGTATCATTTGTAAGACTTACGAGTAGAACACAGTGTTACCAACCTTAAAAAAATTATACAAATTGGGGCTAATACTGTCATGTTGTTTTACAGTATTGCCAGGCTCGATGCTACTCTATGCTTTTTAGGAAAATTGTAGGGACAGGAGAGTATGAAATTTGGCAGAGTTAGAGCTTATAAAGAGAAGAATTCCAGAAAGCTATTATATTTTTTTAAAATAATGCGTAAAAGATCCAAAAAAATTACTACACAACAATAGCAGACACTATTATATAAATTTTATATAGTGTTTTATATAGTTGCTATGGCAACAAGTATTTTACGCGTATTTTATTCGTTTTTTTTTAATTTTACTATGGTTTCATATATAGGAGACATATTGCAGTACTAAGTGCAATACTCTAAATACGAAATCAACAATAGAAAAAAAAATTCTTAGTGGAGGTCGAAACCACAACCACGACAAGTACAATACGACACCGTTCAAATTCACAAGACGTTGAAACTCATATAACGTTCACACTTGTACTCATATCTCGTACCCAGTAAGGTAGGCATAGGGAACCTGGGAACCTACTATTACGATACTCCGTTCCCATTAAGGCGATTTCCACTTTCTGCCGAATCTCGAGGCACTGTGTCTTGAGTGGCGGAACTTAACACCGCACTTTACCTCGTTACTAAAACGAGAAAATGAAAGTAATTTTCTCACTTATTAGATATACGTTTATATTCCTCTTCTATTTCATTTCGAATACTAACCACAGGCGTTTGTTTACAAAAAACAATAACATAAATGGATTTATTTACTTTTAATGGTATCACTATGAATATTTAAGTCTCGTATTGCTTTTTAATGTTATTTTGAAACTTTCTGATGGAAAAGGAAATAACAACGATTAAATTAAGAAGATATATAAAAGTAATTATGATTGCATAGGTAGCTAGGTTTTTTAATTCTTAATATATATAATTGTATATAGTATTGTATCTTTTAAGACAAAATACGGAGCTGTACGCCGTGAAGTTCCTTGTATTTTTAATATTTTCTATACTTTTCAGTATCAGGTGAAATAATATTGTGAAATTAAAACTATTTCACACTTGTTAATTCAATATACCTAATAAAAATAGACAATTTTTAATTGGTTTTTGTACCCACAACTATTACTAGCTACTCCCATACTCTTATTATAAAAAATCATAGATATCTTTAAAACTAAGCCTGTTATATACTTAGTAATTTATCGATAAGGATTACGACATACGATTTGGCGTGATCGCTGACAACGATCCACTTATTTAACACCGAAATCAAAAGTCATTGAGATTTATTGGCTTCATCCTGTGTTGACTGACATTAGTACTTTCGCAGTGCACTTGTCGGTTAGGCTGTGGGAACATGGTTGCGAAATATTACTTACTAAACTTAACTAAGCTTATTAAACTTATTGCAGTCCCATTCGACGATATTTAGCAAATAGTTAAAGTTAACTAATCTCAGTTAGACTAATTGCTTCGATAACATATAAGTCAAAATATATTATAAATATGTACATACATTATTGACAAACTATGGTCTATAGAACTAGATTAGACTAGACTAGATATCTATATATATAAAAGGACTTATCCTCACTGACTGAGGTAAGACGCACGCACAGCCGTAACCGCTGTGCGTAGAAACGTGAACTTTGGACAGATGCTTACTTTCGTAATCTGGACATCCACTTAGAAGGGATTTTAAAAAAATTTAACCCTAAAGGGGTGAAATAGGGGTTGAAAGTTTGTATGGAAAAAAAATTAAATCGGCACCGATTTTTATAAGATTGTAAATTCAGACTCTTAAAAATATTTAATTGAACATATAATTCACGGTCTTTTAGAATTTACCCCCTAAGGGTGCCAATAAGAGGTTGAAAGTTTGTATGGAAAAATCTTTAAATCGCCACCGATTTTTATAAAATTTGAAACTTAGACTCTTAAAAATATTTCATTGAATACATGTTTGGTGGTTTATTTTAATTCATCCCCTAGGGGTATAAATAAGGGGTTGAAAGTTTGTATGGAAAAATCTATAAATCGCTACTGATTTTTATAAAATTTGAAATTGAGACTTAAAATTCACCCCTAAGGGTGCAAATAAGCAGGCGGAGCTGCGCGCGTCCGCTAGTTATATATACGATTAAAAAATTAAGATGAAGCTTATCTGTTATCTTTAATACTTGCCGACCTGGGTGGCTTCGCCCGCCTGAACTATACAAATATTTCAGTATAGATGGTGATTTTAGAAAGAACCCAACCCAACCCAACCACAAACTTTCAACCCCTATTTCATCCCCTTAGAGTTAAAATGTTTCAAAATCGCTTCTTAGAGGTATCCACATTACAAGAATAATCTGTCCAAATTTCACGATTCTACTCAGTGGGAACATCTCCTTATATACATATAGATTAGGGCGAAAAGGAGAGAAGGGAGTATCTTGATACTTGTACATGTAGTCTGTGCCAAATAATTTTAATAACCAGCCTTTTATTTAGTTTATTGTGATTATTTAATATCAGTTTATGTATTTAGAGTTTTCTCATTGTACCCGCTTATCTTAGTCAACATAATCAAGGGTCGTCCACTTATTTACTCATTAATTGTGTTAAATATTGTATTTATTATAATGTTTATATTTGATAGCTGAATATGAATCATTTGCTTCATAATATTATATTATTGTAAAATATTTAAACAATACTTCATCGATGCCCGTATTAATCGCTCTCAAATCTAAGATCGATCTTGAGATGCCTTTTCCATTCAATTTATGAATGAAAGAAATTTCGAAGCTGCGTGTGTCCCCTAGTGGCGGACATTTCGTGTAGAGTGGAGAGAGTACCCATAATCGTTGTGGGTATCCCAATAGGGGAATAGATTATTTCTTCTTCCCCGTTCTGCTGAGATAAAACGCGGCGTTAAATTCTGCCACTCAACAGGCCATACCTCGTGATTGGGAAATAAAAGGGGACGTAGCATCTTAACACACTCCCTTCCCTGTTGTAAGGCAGCGTTAAAAAATAAATTATATTATGTTTTGTGAGTCATTCGATATTAAGAAGTAATCGACTAGTCATAGAATTATTCAGCGTATTGCAAACTGTACGGAACCTTAATAAGCTTAATAAAAAACAATGATTCATACTGTATACTGTGTAGCAATTCGTAGAACCTACGAATATATTAGATTTAGCATACATAAAATTATAATATAAACTTAAAAAAAGCTTTTTGAGGGTTGTTTATTCTGAAAATAATTATAAAAAAGGCTTTTTGAGGGTTGTTTGTTATTATTTTTTTTTAAAGTAAAAGCAATAAATCTTCAGTTAAATCAGTTTCGTTTGATTCAAGCTGTATCAAAGGTTATTACTCGTAAAATATTCTTTATCTGCATAAAA